>JBAMJR010000115.1:50000-562500 GCA_038501785.1 Myoxocephalus aenaeus
TACACATGGCCTGCACCTGAATGATTGTGGAATATATTACAGGGTGACCAGACATGTGACCAGACATGTTTTTTAGCAGAAAACATACTGTCTGATCTCTTAGATGTTCTGCATACGTCCTGATTTTAGCTACCAGTTCTCAAAAAATGCAAAAGCAGTACTATTTTTAAATGTATCCCACACAGCTCAACCCACACAGGGAACAACCACTGACTCTCCAGAATGGAAATCATAATAGAATTATGAGCTTGTAAATCTGTCACTTACCTTGTAGTAATAGTTGCCATGGCAATGAGGCAGCTGTAAGCACTCATCTATCATCACCGACAAAAGATGTTCCTTTGAGTTACTGACAAATCAAGCTCAAAAGATTGTTGTTTTAGCGAAGAACTTCATCAAATGTACCTGGTTCTCCACCGTAATTATTAAGCCACAAATCCATACCCTCTAAATCAGTGGTCACCAACCTTTTTGAAGCCGAGAGCTACTTCAAGGGTACAAAATAATACGAAGGGCTACTTGTTTGATACAAACTTCCTGAACAACAAAGTTGCACAGATCACTATCTATTTAACCCCTATCTAACTATCTAACTATCTAACTCTATCTAAGCCCCTTCAGAAATGGTCGGAGTTAGGGCTGGGCGGTATGGCCAAAAATTAATATCACAGTATTTTGTAAGATTCTGGCGTATTTTTTTTCTTCAGTAAACGCATTCATTCATTGATGCTGAAAAGGACCGCAGGCCAACTGAACATCTGTTTTTACGTTGGTACATAGAGGGTGTTAGGAAGCTAAACTTGGAGGGACTTAGGACCCAGGGGAATGTAGGTGAAAAAAAACAGGAAGGGTCTGTCTCTTCCTGCGACGGAGTTTCTTCTTGGTGTGATAGTGGGCGAGCTGTTTTTTAATTATTTTTCTTGTGAAAGCTCATAAGCGTGTTCTATTTTTAGAACATGCTTCGCGGGCGACCAGGTGCCCGCGGGCACCGTGTTGGCTACCCCTGCTCTAAATGCTTAAATATGTCCACGCTCTGACTAGAGAGGAACTGTTATCGATTCAAGGAAATAACCCATTTGTATAACCCATTTGCAAGTTGCAACAAGAAAAACATGACAAACAAAACAGTAGAGCATTCCTGTGCATTTTTAAACTTGCATCAAGGCAAACAGCAACAACAAAACTATTCTCTGGGCAATATGTCCGATATTTTAACATAAAAAAATTCAACATTAAGCAAACACTGTCCTTCACATTTGACTATGTTTAAGCACCAAGCATCATTGATATAAAGAGAGTCTGCCTCATCTCGTCCCAACGGAGGCCCTTTTTTTGTGGTGGACTGCCTGAAAAGTGTAACTTGATCTGGGATGCCGCAATGGAGCTAGGTCTCTGTCAAGATGTGGGCCCAACAGTCACCAACCTTCCTTTGCTGGATTATCTTGAATTATCATGTTTTTAACCTGGATTTTAGCCAGGAGCAGAGTGGGTGGTAGAATAGCCTTAGGTCCATGCTAGGCTAGCTTAGCTTCCATCTCAGCTCTCCTCACGACAATGCTTTTGTTTGGTCGTTTGGTCCGACCAAGGGCCATAAGGGCTCCAGTAACAATGGACTACAGAAATCTAAATCTCTACATCTAAATCTAAATCTCCGACTCTAGCTCCCCCCCTCCCGAAAAATTGAAACATTTGTATAAACGAAAAAAAATTGTATTTGTAGAATCAGTCGGATTTCTTGGCATCTGTCATAACAAAATTGCTGGACACAGCTCAGCAACATTGGAAGTATCCTATTATGAACCAATACATGCCCAAATAGACCTGCTAGTCACGTGATCACCCTAGTCAGCATGGTTCCTCTGGGAACCATGAATGTTTATACCAACATTCATGCTAATCTTTCCTATCATTTTTTAGATAACTCAGTCTGGACTCAGTCTGGCCTTGGACAGATTGGCTGTCCAACCTTGCCCTCCCTGCAGTGCTTCCTTTCAGGCATGTACTGGCCATTGGGCCAAACCAAGAGAAATCCCGGTCTCTGATGGGCCACTTGATTGGGTCAGTTGGTTCTAGGCACATAAATACATCTTATGGTGAAAGCGAGAGCAGCAATGTCCGTGTCCTAATGTGGCAATGTCATGATGAACAAGCCGATGTGGTACAATGCAGATGTATAATAAACTGAGCTTTCATTTGGTATCTGGATTCTATCAGCATTACTTAACAATTTGGCTGCTGCGTCTGTGGGTTGGTTGATTTTAGGCTCGTATAGGCTAAATATATAAAGCTATAACACTTCAGGCACCCAAATGACCAGCAGCGGCCCTGAATCCCTGGCCCTGAGTAGAGGATCAAAGCTCATTATTTATTTTGGAAAAAGCAAATTTCATGTGCTGATGGAGATCTAATGATAGAAAAGCAACTAGATGGAGACGGAAGTGAAATTGTTTTGTTTCTGTTCCAAGATCCCCCCAAAAAATCTTTATAACCTAACATACAGACACTCGCATGATTTTTCATTAATATATGTGGGACACAATTGTATGAGTTCTTCTTAACCTAGAATTGTAAATAGTACCGAGTAAATAAGACATGACGTACTTTATATTTACAATGACACCGTCTGACATCAGAGCAGCTAATGGAAACAGAAAATTCCTCCCCAGGAAATCATAGACGTTAGGATGTTTGCTCAACAACCTTAATCTTAGCGGATCAATGCACTAATGAGTACAGATGACTCATAGCGGCACCATCCGTCTACGTAGCTTGTAATGACTTACAGCCTTGACAGATGCTAAACAACAGTGAACTTCTAAACTAATCAATGTTCCAGGCTGAAATGCATGTCCAATACACACATGGCACATTTTCTGCAGCTTTACAACCTATCAGAATATCTAATCCTACAAAACACACAAATATACACATGTTCACACACGTGGACGGTGATAGTAAATGATTAAAGTGGCACCAATGGTAAATGGATAAAGTCACAACGTCACAGTTTTCGCTGACCCTTTAAATGACCAAGCACATTTGCAGTTATTGAGGAAGTCCTGTTTGGTCACCCAAAGTAATACATTATGCAGCCAAGTTGCGGGTCAAAATTGTTGCAATCTGCGCTGTTTGATATATTGTAGCCTGATGCTCTTGGGCAAGACACCTAACCCCAGATTGCTCCCGCAAGCTGTGCCTGCAGTGTGTGAATGTTAAGAGTTGGAGTCCTGGTTGTATTGTTTTATTAAATGTCTGCTTATTGTTCTGCACCTTTCACCTAGTTAAATTCCTTGTATGTGCAACGGACTTTGCCAATAAACCTTTCTGATTCTGATGGTCAGGTGGCACCTTGCATGATAGCCCCCGTCATCAGTGTGTGAATGGGTGAAGATGACATGTAGTGTAAAAGTGCTTTGAGTGGTCGGAAGATTAGAAAAGTGCGATACATGTGCAAGTCCAACTACGTCCTGGAGGAGAAACAGCCAGAGTGCAATTACCTTTTGTGGAATTTTGCATCTCACATTTCAATCTGATCTCTCACATGGTCATAACTCCCTCCTCCCTCCTCCCTCCTTGTAGCTCCCTTCTTTAGGAGAGAGGATGGCTCTCTCCTCTCTCCTCCAGTCTTATAGCTCCCTCTGGTGAGATAACTAAGCAGAAGTTAGTACTTAGTACTAATGCTGCGTTCACACCGCAACGCTTTTTCGCCTGAGTTTATGTGGTTAATTCGCTTCATTCGCTTTTTCGCGGCGGAAAGGGGGCGCAGGTTTTCCGTGGTTTAACAGTTACTATTTCCGCCAGCCACCATTGAAATAACCACTAGTTCTGCTTTATACTTGTTGTGGAAGTCCCACAAAAGTCGAAACATCAAACGCCATCGTGTCTGGGTTCATAATATTATCCGTAGGCACACACAGCTCAGACCTGTGTCTGAATGAGTGCCGCTTCCAGCGCTACTTCAGGCAGACCAGTAGCAGTTGAATTCAGTAACGGCAGGACGGCAGTGATGACGGGCGGAGCTTCTCAACGCTGATTGGCTTTCGCAACTCAGTGTCACGCAAATGTTTTCACAACGCGCCGTTCGCGTTGTGAAAACATTTGTGTAACATTTTAGAAACGTATATCTCCTTCCAGCCTGTCCGGGTAACAAGTATCACTGTTACACAACGTTTGACCATAACAAACTCGAAATCCACAAAACCAGCCTAAAAATGAAAAAAATCTGAAATCATTGCATGAGAGTCTATGGAGCCATGTAGTTGTCGGACCCTAGCCAGAGCTGGTCGAAGTCTGCGTTCAAGGGACTTAGCAAAGGGTCAATTGCGTTGAAGCGGTCTTTAACGCGAATATTATTAAGAAATATTGTATGCCATCAGTCAGACTGTGAAGTGAATTCCTTGTTTTTCTCACCACAGAAAGTATTCTGTTCAAGATCTGATTAAATATAATGATACTGTTTATTCATATAGCACTTTTCAAAGCTCAAACTGCTTTAAAAAAGTCAAACTATAAAAGCCATACAAAGAGTTAAATGCGAACTATTTTCAGGAACATTAAAGATGTAGGGCTGCAACTAACGATTATTTTAATAATCGATTAATCGGTTGATTATTTTTTCGATTAATCGATGAATCGGATAAAAAAACAAAAAGGCATTCATTTCCAACCTTTTATTCAAAAACAGAAGTGACAGTGCAAAACATCTTCAGAAAGCACAAACAGGTTCCTTCAACATCCCTGAGCTGTTAATTAAAAAAGATTAATAAAAATGGACTAACACAAAAAACATTTTACATCTGTAAAGCATACATGTGTATGTTTTTGTGTTAGCTCAAATACGAGCCCTTTTTACTGTAATTAATCTCCTTGGAGCAGAGGCTGCATTTAGCATGCCCTGCTTTATCAATATGTATGAAACACTGGGACAGTGGGACGCTGTACTGCTCGTCTCACGCCTGTTTTCACCTGCACCTTCCTTAAACTCTTTCATTCACATCATCTGATCAATATCTGGGCCTCTTATGACAACGACGCCAAACTACGTGATTTGCTTCATTCTACTTTGAGTTAAAAAAAAAAAAAAAAACTGCAGCCAGATCCGCCGGTGTGCCGGTTTAACGTTAACGGGTGACTGGTGAACTGAACCAGACCGGGGGGTTACGGCATGTTTCATCATGTTACGTTTTTTTGTACAAGCAAGACTGAACTGTAACGGAACATAAAGTAACTTTAACGACAATACACAACCCAAACACGTTAGCTAACGCGATAGCGAGCTGACTAGCTTCCATTAAAAACAAGTTTGAGGGAAATGAGACGCTGGAGACATCTTAACGCTGATTGGCCAAGACTCGAGACGTCAAAGATCTTCTATTTCTAAGCGTGTGTCAGTGTCTCACTCCAATCTCAGAAACGCTGGCCGGTCAGTTGCTCTGCTCCGCTCTTTTTTTTCTCCGCGATTTATTGCCCGGCATAATAATCGCGCGACACAACGAATCGATAATGAAATTCGTTGCCAACACTTTTGATAATCGATTTTTATCGATTTTATCGATTCGTTGTTGCAGCCCTATAAAGATGTTTCGTACAGATGACCTTTTATGCCGATAGATTAATAAATACTTCCAGGTTGTGAATAACATTTATATATGTGTCGTCTTCCGTTGGTTCTAATCTGCAGTTTATCACTAGATCTCACTAAATTGTACACACTGTTCCTTTAATGGCCCAGATGTTTAGTCTGCCTGTTTATTTTTTATAGTGATTTCAATAGTAATATTGGTGGCCTGAACGACTGCATAAGTGATGTTGATTATATTCCTAACAGAAATAAGTGAGTCAGCACTGTTAATAACTGTGGTGAACTATTAATTGAGTGTCTGAGAGATTCAAAATAGTGTGTGCTCAACGGTAAAATACCTTTGAGCAAGGATATCACTTCAGTTCCAGTTGAGGGAAAAGCAGTGGTATCCTGGTATTGCTTCACATGAAGGCTTAGAGCAGGGGTGTCCAAACTTTTTTCACCGAGGCCACAAACAGAAAAATATACGAAAGTCTGGGTCGCTCGGGTGAGGTATATCGCAAAATGAATCAAATGAGGTAAATTATGCTTTTTATATATATATATATTATATTTAAAAAATAACACACACAACGGGTTCATTGTGCGTGCGTTTGTGCTACTACCTGCAGTTTGCCTTGCAGGCTCTTGTTCAGTTTGTTGAGATGATGATAAGATCAACTAGAGGCCAGGTCTGCCAACCATAGTGCGTCACTCAGCTCATGAAGAGGTCGTCCTTCTCTTTCAAAAACTGGTCAGCTCAGCGGTGCAGCGGTTTTATTCCCTGAAGTCAGACTCAGGGAATAAAACCCTGAGAGGTCAGACTCAGGGAATAAAACCCTGAGAGGTCAGACTCAGGGAATAAAACGTTGCAGTGCTGAGCTGCGCCGGAGCAGCAGCGCACCAGAGAGAGAGAGGTCCGTGTTCAGCTTCGCTTTAAGTTAGCTGACAAGTCTTCGTGCTCTGTGTTATGAAGTCTCGTCTGAGAAGTTTCAGTGTTGCTGTGAGCTGAGCAACCTCGTAGCTGTTATGAGGCATTTTCTCGTGTTTTGTTCGGACGGCAAAAATGTGATTGTTGAGCTAGCAGGCTAGCTGCTGTTTGCTTGACTTTCTCTCCATTATATTTTTAGAATCTGCCACGGGCCAATAAAAAAGGGGCCGCGGGCCGCAGTTGGCCTGCGGGCCGTAGTTTGGACACCCTTGGCTTAGAGGAACAGTGTGTGAGATTTAGTGGCATCTAGTGGTGAGGTTGCAGATTGCAACCAACTGAATACCCCTCTGGTGGCCTTTAAGTAGGGATAGCTATCTTTAGGTATTTATTACCACTAGGAGCTACGCTTTTAAATAATACATTTTGAAGAACATGGACATCAGATAGGATCATTAGTCATTCCTCCTGTCAAAGCAAAGAAGTTTACAAGAACAAATAAGCTAAACAGTTAGACTCAGGACAGACAGCTTCTTTGGTGGATGAGCCAATATACTTAGGTTTAGCTTCCATTTACTACTGCATGCTTGTTGAACAGATGTATTGGTCAAGTATTTGGCTTTTTAGTGGCGAATGTCTTGCGCATACAGTAACAAACCTAGTTGTAGTCAACCTCACTTCACCTGGTTCACTCCAGTGTCTCCAGCACATTATTTCCTGTGTATGCGTTTGTGTGGTAGTGTGGGTGTAGCTGGACGAGCAGAGAGAGACTAGATAAGAAGTGCTCTGATGAGTTCAGACTTCCGGTAGATGTAGCGAACGGACGCACTCGAGAAGGCTCCCAGTCCTTTTTTTTTTTGCCATTCTTAAGTATAACAACAAGAATTTCGAATTTCGACAAAAAACCACACTGCAAGATTAAACTTAAATACTTCTTCCAGAATGGACAAGAGCAATAAAAAAAGGTGGCGACACGCAAACTGCAGCTACACGTGCTGCCACGAGCGCAGCAAGTAAGCTAGCAGCATTTTCAGCTAACATCTCTCCGGCTGCGGCGCACTTGCCCGAAGAAAACGCAACCTCTGCCCTACTCTCGATGGACCAGCTATCTGCAGAGTTTGCAAAGCAGAGAACTACACTGAGGCACGACGTCGCTCTCCTGATTCAAGACTCTACCAAGCCGCTTCAAGCCTCACTGGACTCACTGCAGACAACAGTGAATACTTTTCAGACGCGCCTCTCCTCGGTGGAATCAGTAGCAGGCGAAAACTTTGAACGGATCAACGTGACTGAGTCCACAGTGAAAACACTCCAAACAGAGAACCAATCACTTTTGGCCCGGCTCGAAGATCTCGAGAACCGATCGCGGAGACTCAATGTCCGTGTGTTGAACATACCAGAAGGCAGCGAGGACGGTCAAGACCCGGTCAAGTTTATGTCGGAGTTGCTGATGCAGGCGATGGGTCCCAATGTCTTCTCTGTGCCGCCAGCCCACCGTTCCCCAACCTTCAGATCTGGCCACGGGAAAGCTCCTCGCACGTTCCTTGTCTGTTTCTTCCGACTCCAGCAGAAGGAGGCTGCGTTGCGCTGGGCGAGGAACCACGAGCTGCTGTACCAAGGAGCCGTCATGAGGATATACCAGGATCATAGCGCGGCACTGGCTAAGAAGCGGGCTGCATTCAACGGGATTAAACAAGCCCTCTACCGAAAGAACGTCCGGTTCCACCTGATCTACCCCGCCCGACTACGCGTGACACACGGGGGCGACGTGTTCACCTTTGATTCACCTGTCGATGCCCAGCAGTTTTACGACCAGAATATTGACAAAGAGTAAAACACTTGCTCTGCTTCACTTGGAGATGGCCTGAGAGCGTGAACCATCGCTTTGGTAACAGCCCGAGGACTCAAGGTACTCTCAGTAATGTTATTGCTGGACTATTCTTTGTAAGAAAGTTTTTTTTTTTTTTTTCTCTTCACGTTGCCCTGTCTTATTATCATTATTATTGTTATTATTAGTGATGGTTTATACTTGATGTTAAACTTGTTATACTTTACGACTTAATCACTGGGAGCCCTCTTGGTTAGAAGTATCAAGAGGATGTGCTACCAGAAGTCTATAGTAATAGTGTTTGGCCTGCAGCTTGCCTCAGAGAGAGGAACAAGCATAGGCTTAGTGTGTGTTTTGTTTGTGAATGGGATAGGGTTATGGGATGGTACACCCAGAGATGTTTGTACCTTGTATTGTCTTTTGCTTTCGTTGGAAAGGTCACCCATGGAGCTGTGCACAGAGTTGCAACAATTTTTGATTAAAATGACTCCTTTATTGATTGAACATGGAAAGAAGAACTAATGTAAGAAAGGATGATGTACGTTTCATTAGCTGGAATGTAAAGGGCCTAAATGGACCTGTAAAAAGAGCTAGAATATTCAACCATCTAAAATACCTCAAAAGTGAAATTGTATTTCTTCAAGAAACTCATTTACTGTTAAAAGATCAAGTCAGACTTAAAAAAAATTGGGTGGGGAATATGTTCCACTCAAATTTCAATTTAAAAACCAGAGGGACAGCTATATTAATACACAAAGGGATCCAGTTCAGTGCTACCACTTTAGCTTTTAAACTTCCGTGAAACCACTGGACAATTTTTTTCTCCGGTTTTCATTGAACCGGAATACTTTACTGAGATTTTGGTTGGAGGAGCAGCGGCTCTTGTCGGAATTCGCCGGAGACGCAGACGGGGGGGAAGCGCGCAGGAGCGCTTGTTAAAGTGCGCCAGCGAGGATTTCGAACTGCGCTCCCGTCAATTCATCTGGCGAACGTCCGCTCTCTGGCGAACAAGATTGATGAACTGCTGCTCCTGAACAAAACAAATAGGGACTTTAGCAGATCTGCCGCCCTCTGCTTCACCGAAACCTGGCTCGGTGCGCACATCCCGGACAGCGCACTACATCTGCCGGGCTTCCAACTACACCTCGACTCCCCAGGGAGATATGCAAGGGTTCTGTTTGTGGACTTCAGCTCTGCATTCAACACGATCATCCCGGAGGTTCTTCAACCCAAACTCTCCCAGCTCACCGTGCCAGCCCCCACCTGCCGGTGGATCACAAACTTCCTGACAGACAGGACGCAGCAGGTGAGGCTGGGAAAAATCATATCCAGCACCCGGACTATAAGCACTGGCGCCCCCCAGGGATGTGTGCTCTCTCCACTGCTCTTCTCCCTCTACACCAATGACTGCACCTCAGGGGACCCATCTGTTAAACTCCTGAAGTTCGCAGACGACACAACGGTCATCGGCCTCATCAGCGACGGGGACAAGTCTGCGTACAGACGGGAGGTTGAACAGCTGGTCCTCTGGTGTGGTCAGAACCACCTGGAGCTGAACAAGGCCAAAACTGTAGAGATGACAGTAGACTTCAGGAGGAGCCCCCCAACACTACCCCCCCTAACAATACACAACAGCACTGTTTCTGCGGTGGAGACCTTCAAGTTTCTGGGATCCACAATCTCCCGGGACCTGAAGTGGACCGCTAACATCAACACCATCCGGAAAAAGGCCCAGCAGAGGCTGTACTTCCTGCGCCAGCTCAGGAAGTTCAACCTGCCTCAGGAGCTGCTGATCCTGTTCTACACCGCCATCATCCAGTCTGTCCTCTGCTCCTCCATCACTGTGTGGTTTGGATCGGCCA
Source organism: Myoxocephalus aenaeus (assembly GCA_038501785.1). Taxonomy (NCBI): domain Eukaryota; kingdom Metazoa; phylum Chordata; class Actinopteri; order Perciformes; family Cottidae; genus Myoxocephalus; species Myoxocephalus aenaeus. The sequence goes on from JBAMJR010000115.1 coordinate 60,179, forward strand.
CCAAACAGGACAGAGTCAGACTCCAACGGATCGTCAGGTCTGCAGAGAGAACCATTGGTTCCAGCCTCCCCTCCATCCTGGACTTGCACACCTCCAGAGTCAGGAAGCGGGCTGTAAAGATCACCACAGACCCCTCACACCCTGGACACAAGCTGTTCCAACTCCTCCCCTCTGGAAGGCGCTACAGAGCACTGTACGCCAAAACCACCAGACACAGAAACAGCTTCTTCCCACTGGCCGTCACTCTAATGAACAGTTAAACAGACTCTTCATCTGCACTATCTGCACTTTTTTGTTGTTTTACTACTGTCTTTAATGTCCTTTTTATATTTTTTATATTATCTTGTATATTGTGTGTGAAAAAAGTACGAAGAGCAAGTGAAACCGGAGTCAAATTCCATGTATGTGCAAATTTACATGGCCATTAAAGCTGATTCTGATTCTGATTATTGTATCAGGGCTCCTCTTCCATAAGCCTGTCGTATTGGTTAATGTGTATGCCCCAAATTGGGATGATGATACATTTATAGGTAAAGTTATTTCATTAATACCCGACTTAAATTCGCAACAATTAATTTTTGGGGGTGACCTAAACTGTGCAGTCAATCCAGTATTGGACCGTTCTACCCCTAAATCTACAAAACCGTCTAAAATGGCCCAATCATTATCCCTTATTATGGATCAAATAGGAAGCGTTGACCCGTGGCGTTTTCTATTTCCACGGAGTCAATCCTTCTCTTATTTCTCCCCAGTGCACCATTCATACAGCAGAATAGACTATTTCTTTATTGACCGAACCCTTCTTCCCTATGTCAGTAGAGCTGAATATTCAACTATAGTTGAATCTGATCATGCTCCAGTGATACTAGACCTCACATGCGCTTTTAATAATTCGGAACGCCCTTCTTGGAAATTAGACAAAACCTTGCTGGTCGACGCTTCTTTCTGTGAATTGATAAACAAAAAAATTGATGACTTTTTAGAATCTAATAAAAAAGATAACGTCTCCCCTTCCCTGCTTTGGGAAACATTGAAGGCTGTGATCAGAGGGGAGATTATATCATATTCATCAAGAATCAACAAGATGAGGAGGAATGAACAGGAGCAGCTTATTAAATCAATAAACACAGTGGATGCTCAGTACTCTATGTCACCATCCCCTGAACTCTATAAAAAGAAGCTAGACCTGCAAACTCAATACAATTTGTTATCAACTGGAAAGACTGAAAAAATGTTGTTAAAATCACGTGGATACATTTACGAGCATGGAGAAAAAGCTGGCCGCCTTTTGGCACACCAACTTAAATGTCAAACTGCGGCTCAACAAATTCCACAAATAAGGAAAGTGAATGGTGACTTAACTAGTAATCCAGGAGAAATTAATGAAACATTTACCCTTGTTCTACTCAAACCTGTATACGTCAGAAATGACAAATGATAGAACTGACATGGAACTTTTTTTTAATAACCTCCAGGCCCCTTCTATAAACATGATACATAAGTCAAAGACTGAACTTCCATTACAACATTTTGAAATTATTAAAGCAATAATGGCAATGCAAAGTGGGAAGGCGCCTGGCCCAGACGGTTACCCAATAGAATTTTTTTAAACTTTTCTGAACAAATTAACCCCAATTCTACTAGATATGTTTATAGATTCTTTGTCCCGTGGGTCACTACCACAAACACTAACTGAGGCATCAATTACTCTCCTTCTTAAACCAGGTAAAGATAACACAGAATATGGCTCATACCGTCCCATCTCTCTCCTAAACAGTGATGTTAAGATCCTGGCCAAAGCTCTTGCCCTACGCCTAGAAATCATAATGAGTGATGTGATCTCGGATGACCAAACCGGTTTCATTTTGGGGCGACACTCATTTACCAATGTCCGTCAGCTTTTAAACATTATACACTCCCCTATGTCCAGTAGGGTACCAGAAGTGGTTATCTCGCTGGATGCAGAGAAAGCTTTTGACAGGGTTGAATGGGAATATTTATTTACATGTTTGGAGAAATTTGGCTATGGCCCTAATTTAATTTCATGGATTAAACTACTATACAACTCACCCAAGGCCTCTGTAGTTACAAATGGTAAGAAATCACAGTACTTCACACTGACAAGAGCAACCCGCCAGGGTTGTCCCATCAGTCCGCTGCTATTTGCTTTGGCTATAGAGCCCTTATCTATCACACTCAAGTCGTTAACGACAATAAGTGGAATTATTAGGGGAGAGGAGGAGTACAAACTATCTTTATATGCTGATGATTTATTACTGTACATATCAGACCCTGTTCTAAGTGTACCTCACATTACCCACACTTTGTTAAGATTTGGTAAATTTTCTGGGTATAAACTGAATTTTAGTAAAAGTGAATGCTACCCTGTTAATAACTTAGCGCTTCAAATTCAGGATAACGTATTGCCATTCAAAATGGCAAAAAATGGTTTTAAATACCTGGGCATTAACATCACAAGAGATATGCAGAACCTTTACAAAGAAAACTTTTCTTCTCTACTTGAGAAAGTTAAATTGGATCTTAAAAAATGGAAAACAATTCACTTATCCTTAGCAGGGAAAGTAAATTGCATAAAGATGAATGTGCTCCCCAAATTTCTCTACCTGTTTCAATGCCTTCCACTCTACCTTCCTAAGTCTTATTTTAAATGTATTGACAAAGCTTTCACCTCATTTATATGGAATGGCAAGAATCCTAGAATACGTATGGAGCTCCTCCAGAGGCCTAAACTACAGGGAGGGCTCGCTCTTCCTAATCTTTGCTACTACTATTGGGCAACAAATGTCCAAAAAATTACCTATTGGCTTCATGCCCCAGATATGAACTGGTGTCACTATGAGGCTAGGTCCTGCAGTTCAACATCTCTTACAGCTCTGGGCCCTATTTTTCGTACCTGGCTAAACAAAGTCAGGCAAATGTCCTAATCTCCATCTTAAATTAGCGAGATGATTGACATCAGGCTATCTGGGTTTCTTCACGGCTGATCCGCGCTGAAACGGTCTCGTTAATTCTAGCCAGACGTCAATCCTCTGGATAAATGCGCGTGTCCGTTCCTCTTCAGAAGGAATAATAATCGAGCACTGACACCACGATCTTCTAACAGTACAATAGCAAATAAACTCAGAGGAACCTCTTTTTATTTCTCCGATGAGAAGCAGGAGATGATCATGAAGACATATGAGGAAGTCATTACCTTAATCATTCACAGCAAACGCGTTGTGAATATTCCAACATTTTTGTAACATTGTTGCCGTGAACGCAGCTTAACTCCGCCCCTCTGCGAGACATAAGCGCTGCAAATATATCAGACAAGTTAAATGTCAGTGTTGGGAAAATGTATCCGCAAATTTTAAGTGCTTCATCACCCAGATCAATCAGATTATATTTACGAATAAATATATACTTATGAGGATACATGTACTGTATGCGCGTATGAATCATGTACTATATGTATATACATGTATGTGTATATTTCTATATAACTAGGAGTTTGAATATGTGTATGGGCGGATCAGTATATATGTATTATTCATAATCAGAAATTCAATCAATTGAAGCAGTGTGTGATTCTCTGTATTCTTATCATGAGTCCACCTTAATCATGTTCTACAATAATGATATGTATGGTGTACTAATAACACTGTCATATAATTATGAGTGCTTTCAACACATCCATAAGTTTCTTAAGCGCTAAATAAACTTAAGAACAGCGCGGCATGCAGCGGGTGATAGTCTGTGTCTGTGAGACGGGCGATCGGCTGCGCCTGTGGGGATCAGTGTCCGCGGCTGGAGAAGCTCTCGTAAATAAATGATTCCTTGAAGGCAGAATCTATTGCGCCGCGTACAGGAAGTCATGATGATGTGAGGACGGATCTTGGCGATCTCAAAGAACTCTCTCCCAATAAAACTAATATAACTAATATCGCTCCTTCATCAATGAGGAAGTGAGCTGCCTTTTTGTCCGGTGGGAGTGGCCAGCTTATCCAGTGAATTTCAGTAAGCCTGCCCGGGAGCAGTTTTACATTTTTGGCTGTGTTGCTATGGTGATTTATCTAAGCTTGCTTCGAGAAACTGAATAAGCCTGACCTACGTCATCTTATCCTGACAATTAGCCCGCTAACTCAGTAAGCCAGGTACGAAAAATAGGGCCCTGGTCACCTCCAGTCTTCCAGTCTCTATATCACATTTCACAAATAACCCAATCGTCATCAACACCCTCAACATATGGTTTCAATTTAGACGGAACTTTGGTTTTAAATATCTTCTTAACATAAGCCCTATATGCAATAACCACCTCTTCCACCCAGCTAGATTGGATGCTACATTCTCTCTCTGGCGAAGAAAAGGCATCGCCAGATTTAAGGATATGTACATAAACAGGGTATTTGCCAGCTTTGAGGATTCATCACACACATTTAATCTTCCTCGGTCAAGTTTATTTAGATATTTCCAAGTCCGCCACTTCCTGAAGTGTCAAGACCCCAACTTTCCAAATATCTCTTCAGTGGCAGGCTTGGATGATATGCTCGAACTTCCATCCGACACAAAGCGGCTAATTTCAAGAATACATGACTGTATATCATCTCTTAAAAACGTGACCTTGGCGAAGATAAAGGCGGACTGGGAAGGTGAACTGGGGGCTGACATAGAAGACGACGTGTGGAACTGTGCTCTACAAAGAGTGAATGACAGTTCATCTTGTGCAAAACTCGGCATAATCCAATTCAAAGTTCTGCATCGAGCTCATTTTTCAAAAGCAAGATTAGCTAAAATATACCCCAACTCGGATGCTAGTTGTAGCAGATGCCACCACACCCCAGCCAACTTAACTCATATGTTCTGGTCATGCCCTGCTTTGACATCTTACTGGTGTACGATCTTTAAAACACTTTCTGAGGCTCTTATTATTGATCTCCAACCTAACGCAACTTCAGCTATATTTGGTGTCCCAGACAGACAACACTGCACAATAACAAAAAAACACAAAAACATCATGGCGTTTATGACACTTCTTGCACGTAGAAGAATAGTGTTGCACTGGAAATCAACAAACCCACCCAAGACATCTGTGTGGTTTGGTGACCTGATGCAATTCATCCATCTAGAGAAAATTAAATACTCGCTGAGGGGGTCAAGGAACAAATTCTTTTCCACCTGGGACCCGGTTCTGACATACTTGGGTAAACTCAAAACTATGCCTGATTCCCTCTAGCAGTATCTTTTGGTATAATCCCTAAATATTAGGCACACAATAGACATAACCCCCTTTTTTCTTTTTTTCTTTTTTTATTATTTTCTTCTCTTTTTTTTTCTTCATGTTTTTTTCTGATTGTTGGATCGGCGATAATTTGGGCGCTCTGGTTTCTGCCTACTGGCCAGAACTGCTGTCAACCAGTTTGTGGATATGACTGCATGATGTGATGACTGTTTGATGTGCAGAGTGAAGCAGGTGTGTTTATGTTCAGATGTACCAGAGATATGTGTGTTTAGGTGCGTGTATGTGTGCAGACGTCTGGCTCGGCGAAATGAGGTGACCTCCTTTTTATTTATTTTTATGTATTTATTTTCCTATACTCTAGGTGGGAGGGGTGGGTGGGAGGGTATGTTGTAAGTTTGTATATGTCAAGAAAAAGAGGGAAATGTCAGTTGAAATGCATGTTTACCATGTTATGTATCTACCAACATTTCCAAATAAAAAATAAAAAAAATTCAAAAAAGAAGTGCTCTGATAATTGTTATGTTCTGAAATCTTTGGGTGGTAGACTCGAAGAAAAAGTTCTGGATTCAGTAAGTTATCATAAAATGGATTTAATAAAAAGTTGATGGTACAGTGTACACGAGGATGCACAAAAACACAGCGTCCACAGGCCACCGAATATCTTATCGGCAGTTAACTGTCTAGCTTTAAAATTATGCACACCGAACGGTGTAAAACATTTGATATTATAGGTCAATATAATGGCCGTTGTCGTCTCTCATTGGCTTAATATTACAACGTGCAATTGGTTATAAGTTTAACAGAGGTGGAGGCAGCATTCGGGTTGGTTCAAAGGTAGTACCTCAGCACGCTTTGCTTCCTGGTTCTTGACGTCATCTCTCCACCCCTCTGTGTAACTGAGCACAGCCCTCCCCTGGAGAAGATGTTTTTCAGTACAGAGGGGTACCTGGTACGGCACCCATTTTGAGGAGAACTACGAGCTCATCTTCATTTCACATTCCTGGCCTACCTACAACATCTCCTATGTGAACACACTAACTAAACTAACTGTGACTTTCCCCATGATACAATACACAATTTCATAAGGTTCACTCCCCCTTATTGTTTATATTCTTTCTTAAGTATCATATTTTACACATGGATATTCTTTATTTCCAGTGTAAGGCATAGAAAATCAATATAAATCTACATAATAAAAGACAGTAACACATTTAATGGCCGGTGAAAAGCCTCAGTAACGTCGTAGTTCCTTTAATAATGTAGATTCGGTAGCCGGCATGTCATGGAGAGAAGGGGCCTTTCACATTTCCCGATTTTGTGCCTCCTCTATTCCTTTCCTCAAGGGAGAGACGGGAGAGGAGTTGAGGCAACAGGCAGTTAAAGATATCCTTGACTCATAGCCGTCATTTTAGTGAAAGTTAAATATGATATATGGTAAAGCAGCATCAACTGTCCATTGTTTTGTCATAGTGCTGTTTTATGATCTGTCAACTGATATATTTACTATGAATTAAATTGCAAGAATGTACTATAGTTGCTATCACAGTAGCTCAGGGAAGCGGTCGGCATGTCACCTGTTAAGGTGCATTCACTCGCAGCGCGAATAATTTGCACTGCGAGACTGAAAGCGTATGCCTGCTTATATATTTCTTTTAAAAGCATGTTCATTATTTCAAACTCAACGTAAATGAACAACATGAACATATGAATACAACAAATTTCCATGACTTTTCCAAAACCTTTGGGATTTTATTTTTTCCCATGACTTTTCCAGGTCTGGAAATGACCATTTTAAAATGGTCATTTCCAGACCTGGGAGGATCTCGTGAGCCATGACAGGTCCTGAATCTGTTTGGAGGAGCTGCACCAAACAGTTTGCCGAATGAGAGTCTTGACACTGGACTCACTGGTTCCTGCTCAAATCAGAGCCTTGTTAGTTAAGACTCCTGCTAAAAGTTAAAATGTCTTAAAATGCCTGGATAAAAGCAAAGGCTGGTGGGCTAAAAGACACAGGAATAAGTGTGACGCGTCTCCAGTTCTTCACTGCTCCCACTCTCTGCAGTGGTTAGAAAACCAGCAGGCAACACTCCAGTATTATGAACACATCTAAGAGGTAAAAAAGAATAATCTGGGTTTTTGGTGAGTCGTATGTGGGTTGTGTTGCTGAGTGTTTATGTTTGTTACATGTTTGTGTTGCGTTTCATGTTTGGGCCCCAAGATCAAGGCTTGATCCAGACTATAAAAAAAAACAAATAAACACTTCCCTCATTAATAATAAAATAAAAGAATAAAGTTTGAGAAGAATAATAAGGATGTTTCAATTTTAAAATGGGAGTTTAAGATATCTGGTTAAGATAGAAACCTCATTAGGAGAATTAGAGGGAAAGACTGCCGGCTCCTGCACTTTCTGCCTTTGGTGCATTCCTCAAAAATATGCAAAATGTTTTGACATCTTCTGCAAACGTTCTGCTTCCACACTTCTGCCAGGTGCATCTGCTCACCATACTTATAGAAAAGCTTTGGCTAGTCCTGGTTGGTTAAGTGTTGCCCCTAAAGTGTAGGGATGGGTATCTTTTTTTTTTCGATACCGGTGCCTAAACCGTTCCTTTTTTTATTGCCAAGGCAATTTTTTTTTTTTCTTCAAATTGAACAATATATTAACCGTTTAAAGTATACTATAAATAAATGAATACAAAACACTTGACTTCAAACTACAGCTTCAAACTTTGGTACCGGTTGTATTGGTTGGTTTTCGGTACCCAACCCTACTAATGTGTCCCACAACTATCACAGATGGAGGATGTTTCAGGCCTCAGAGGCCCTGAGGTTCATTGTTGGACGTGGACCCTCCATGAGCAATTCCTAATGCCATTCTCATCTCTCACTTTGGTGCCCTGGCAAACAAATGTCATCCACATTTACAGTTTCATAGAACATTTTGATCAGAGGAACCACTAAATAAATGATTAAAAGCCCACTTACCTTTTCTTGTTTGCCATGGTCAACATGTAGTACAGGTAAGCAGTCCTCTGTGCCGCTGGATTCCTATGTGAAAGATTTACAACTACAGTTGAAATACATTGCACCAAAACTGGCAATATATTAACTGGTATTACCACCAAAAGGCAGAGAAGCAAAAGTAGTTCAGAATTGGCTTTAAAGCCAAGATACAGCACACAGTTACTCTCACTGACAGGTCAGGAGGGGAATAAGAGTATAGGACCAACGACAGAGGAGGAAAAGTCACAGAATCACCACAAAGTATCTTATCTTAAAGAAACAAACTTAACAAATGTGGTTCATCAACTCTTCCTGGCCACATGCTGCCTTATAGTCCAATAGGAATTATTAATAATTAAAACATGAGAAACCATGTTACAGTACACACAACTGTGTGTACTTTTCATTCGTGTTAATGTTTACAAAGACTGATCATGACAAAGTTCTCTGCAGGTGAAAAAGTAATGTGCCGTTTGTGAAATAATGTCTGTGAAAAAAAAAAGGAGCGGAGCTACCTTAAAACAAGTTTACTAAACGTTTTACCGGTGAATAAATACAATGCAAAGGTACAAAAGAAGGACACTTATAAGAAGCAAGATATTCATAAAGCAGCGCGTGGGGGTCGTCTTGGTCACGACACGCTCTGGTCTCATCACAAACTGTGATCTAATTTACAGCCACGTTACAAACACAGTTGTAGCACAAAAAGAGACAGAGAGCAATGTTTCATGGAGAAGAATGTGTTTTTACTAAAAGAGCTCTGGTAGTCTCTAGTGGAGAACAGAGCTGACTGCAGGATTCAACCCTAAAGTGACCATGAGACACACAGAGTTTATGACGTTAACTATGAACTACACAAGAACATTATTCTCTTCTTCACTGACTGACTGTCTGTCTGTCATATTAACAAGGGAACAGCTGTGACTGAGTTCATATTCATTAGAGCATCATTCACTTAACTGGAATGAATTTAAACTAATGTGGGCACTTTACCCTGTTTGCTGCTGTAATCCTGTAAATCTCCCCACTGCGGGAAAAATAAAGGAATATCTAATATAATATCACAGGTGCAAGGGTATATTATTAACTGTGAAGGAATTTATTTTGCTTTACGAAGAAACAAATCATATTTCATATTAAAATCATTACCCGCTTCACAGCAGTCAACATCCAACCTTTAGATTATTAACAGTATAAGAACTAGTTTGCTATCCTCCATCACCGTCTGGCACACCGCAGCCACTGCTAAGGACAAGGGCAGGCTGCAGCGCATCATCCGCTCTGCTGAGAGGGTGATTGGCTGTAATCTGCCATCCCTCCAGGACTTGTTCGCCTCCAGGACTCTGAGTCGAGCTAGGAAGATTGCAGCTGACCCCTCTCACCCTGGACACAACCTGTTCGAGTCCCTCCCCTCTGACAGGAGGCTGAGGTCCATCAGGACCAACACCTCACGCCACACAAACAGTTTCTTCCCGTCGGCAGTCGGGCTCATCAACAGGGCTCGGGTCCCCCACTGACTGACTCTGTCACCCCCAGGACTATTTTTATTTATATTTTTATTTTCATTTTTCTCTTCTTTCTTTCTTTCTTTCTTTCTTTCTTCTTACGGGTCACTCCTCTGCACACTTCATATTTAAACACTCATGCCACTTAACATACACTTTTAACTTAAACACTCGTTACTTTAACGTACACTCACATTAACGTATCTGTTGTCTGAGCACTTTATCTTACACTTATTTTAATACCCATTGCACTGTTGTTGTCGTTGATTGTTGTTTGTCTCGTCTAACGTCCCATGTCCAATGTATGCACCTTCCGCCTCGAAAAATTCCTCGTTTGTGAAAACATTCCTGGCAATAAACAGTTTCTGATTCTGATCATATACACAGCCAAACCTTTGCTGCTTAAGTGAATATGATTAATTAATATTTCACACTTTATCAGGGGAGAGCGCGAACGCAGTCCCCCACTACCAGAAATTATGCAATCGAGATTCCCACATTTGGGGATTCTACAGTGACTGTAGAAAATGAAGCCTTGTGATTGGTCAGATTGACCGTAGACTTCCAATGAGATCGTCGGATCTGACCGTAGACTACCAATCACAAGGCCAATTGCAGGATCATGAATATTCATGAGATCGAAATCCGAATCCAGCGTTGCGAATCTACCTGCCGCGGTGAATTTACAGTGTTTTGGGTGAGACTGAACTAATTTCTTCTTCATAACTATTTATACAATCACTGTTTATACTGCCCAATTGTCTTGTGATGTCGGACCTGGTGTTAACGTTAGCTAGCTCGTTCGCTAGCGTTCAGACGTGCCTAAAAATGTAGCTGCTAGCTAACGTGACTTTGCCTCGCTACTAGTTCACGGTTACCATCTCTCAATAAATATCTTCTAAAGTATATATTTTATTGGTTATACTGACTACTGTAAATATCCCGTGTATCTTGTGTTAACCCGTTAAGTCCTGATGCTTGAGTACGTGTCTGGTAAGGTAACGTTAATGTTATTTAGCGTCTCTAAATAGAATCTCTTAAATCATAATTAAGAACGCCAGAACGCGTCCAGAAATAACCCATCATTCATTAAAGTAGATCGTCAACTATTATCCAGTGTTTCAGAGGTTAGGGAGACAGTATTTTGGAAGGTTTACGTTGTTCCCTGTCTTCACAAACAGCTGTTTGCAGGGTTGTTTATATTCTTCTTTTATATTGTCCAAGACAAGATCATTTAAGAGCTACAAAGACTTCTGTCAGCATTTTTTTCCGCTGCTTCCAAGGCTGTGGTTATGACGGGGTTATACAGAATATGGAATATCTTACTGGCAATGACATGCACACTTGGAGTTATGAGCAAACACATAAAACGTAACATAAAACAAGCTGAAAAGTTCATAAAATATGAGAGGAATCAGTCATTCTTGTAGGCCCAGGAGTTATGAGATATGATATATGAGTTATAACATCATAGGAACTCTCCCCCAGAGATCTCTATTCTGAGGAGCTGTAATCAGGGTTTAGCAGTTGTCATCCTGCCCCTCCTCATCCTCCTCTTCTTCCTCCTCTTCCTCCTCGGGAGGATATCGAAGGTCTGTTGTACTCTGACGTTCATCATTATATTAGTCATTTATTATTATAACATAACAATACCTAATGTAATAATAATAACACTGTTTTGTAGTTGTGGTGTTACTTGACAAGTTTATTTCAGTTCCGAAAATGGCGAACCCCAAAATCCGCATCTTCAACCCAGAGGCCCCTGAGAATCGTCAACAGGCCGTCGTAATAGCGACCAAAGAAGCCCGTGACTTCAGGGAGAAGAGAACGTTCCCCAGACCCCCACAGGAGCTGCTGGACCAGACCTCGGCCCTGGCCCACGCTGAGAAGCTCCTTCGTGCAGAGGGTGCCACCTCTCCATCGTGTCAGATGTGCCTGGGGAAGCTGGTGGTTCCATTCGGCCAGTATGAAAATGCCCCATTTCACTGGCTTGTGGAGAATGATGTGGGCTACATGAAGTAGTAAGCATGTTATATTATCATTCTATTAATACCAGTGTAGGCTATGCATTTCAAATACACTCATTGTTATGGCATGCTTAAAATAATCTGTTTGCATCATCAGTGTTTATTATTCATCTTTACACATCATCTCAATTGCAGTGATATTAATGATATAAGTACTAAATTCATGTATTGATTCCAGCATACTGGACAAGCACAGACTGGAGTGCACAAACACCCAGGGAAAGGGAAAGGTGGGGAACCAGTGGGTGAAGGACTACCTCACCGAGTATGCAGAGAGCTTCCCACAAGTCTCCAGTCTCCTCGAGGTCAACGTCCACAGGTGTGTCTACGGCCAGAGAGGCTTTGAGCATCACACCTTTCAGGAGATGTGGGAGCTCTACAGCCAGTACCTCAGCCAGAAGGACCGGCCAGAGCAGGTCAGTGCTGAGCAGAGGGAGCTCACTCAGAAGGCCAGCAGTTCTGTGAGGAGGTGGCTGAATACACCAGTGACCCACATCACAAGCTTGCAGATGAAGCGGTTCAGGAAGTTCATCAAGGAGAAGGAGCAAGTGAGTGTAGATTTGATTATTAATTTGTTATGAAACAGGAAGAGCAGATTAGCAGAGTAAATTAAAAGTGTTCTTTGCCTGGAAATCGCAGGTGAGCACCAGGTGTGATCCCTCATCGTGGCCAGGTGATGACGCTGAACTGGTGGCTTCAACCCAGGCTGCTGAAGTTAAGAGAGATACATAATTCATAGACATCAAAACCTTTGCTGGAAAATATAATAATACAAAACTATTTTGGGGGGTAATTTCTTAGACTTGCTCAAGTCCCAAGAGCCTGCATGTATGGGCAAGACTAGCAGCCATTCCCAGGGTTCCTGGCCCACAGAAGGGACCAAGCAGCAGAAACAGACGGAGCCCGCTGTCCGGCAGAAACAGCCCGCGTCCACGCCCGCTGTCCGGCAGAAACAGTCAACGTCCACGCCCGCTGTCCGGCAGAAACAGCCCGCGTCCACGCCCGCTGTCCGGCAGAAACAGTCAACGTCCACGCCCGCTGTCCGGCAGAAACAGCCCGCGTCCACGCCCGCTATCCGGCAGAAACAGTCAACGTCCACGCCCGCTGTCCGGCAGAAACAGCCCGCGTCCACGCCCGCTGTCCAGCAGAAACAGCATGTGTCCACGCCCGCTGTCCAGCAGAAACAGTCAACGTCCACGCCCGCTGTCCGGCAGAAACAGCATGTGTCCACTGGTCAGCCCACAGAGACCCCGTCCACATCCAGGGGTCCAGATTATTCCATGGAATCATCTCAGAGGGACTCCCGTGTAAGTCATACTCAAACAATGACAACCAGTTGTTATATTGGTTTTATCTTTTGACACTATTTTGTAAACTACAATAACTACATCTTGTATCTGTGTCGCAGGTGGAGCTGGAGGGTTGGGTGCGTTTGTGGGAAGACTCCAATGGCGTCCCATCTGCTGATGTTTCCTGGCTTAAGGAGGACACAGAACGAGGCCTGTTCACCCCTGTTCAAATATTCAAGGACCACACTGGTCAGGTCAAGAGGCGACGGGTGATCAAATCAGACCGCATGTGGTTTTATCCACCAGAACCTCCTGGCTACGTCAAGGGTTCTCTGCCAACTCCACAGCTCTTTTTCCGGAGCCGCGTCTTCGTGTGGCGCCCTGTTGGAGTCTGGAGATGCTCCCTGAAGTGTCCTCGAGGTGACGACTGTGGGGGTCACGGACAGAATGTGCACCTCTACAAGTCTGGCTACCACTACCGGGTACAACTCACTTCCCTTGTGTTATTACGTTACAACTACGTATGAGAACGTAAAGAAAAGAGCAAAGAAAGTCATATGCTGCTATTGGCCTTTAATTGTTTATATATAGTTATATAATAATGATATAATATGTGCTTTAGGTTCGTCACATCTGTGACGTCTCCAGCTGGTACACAGTGCTCACTGAGGTCCTGTGCTGTGGACCCTGCACAAAGGCAGCCAGGAGCGGAGGAGGAGGAACAGTGGGCCGGTGGCTGGCATGGGACGCCGCTATCTTAACGCAACTCAGCGAGGCTCATCAAGCTCTGTTCCCCGCCATCCTCACCAGCAAGTAAGCATACTGAACATAATGTGTGCATTTAAGTAGTATAAAGTAATCCATCGAATCAACCTCACCGTACTGATCTTGAATCTACTTACAGACGTGGTGTGGATAAGAGTGTCGTGCGCCTTCTGAGGGACCGGACCGAAGGGAACACGATGGTCAAGGTGTGGCGGCAGATACAGGAGAATCATGTGGAGGAGTACCTTCAACGGAAGGACCTGTACACCACACTCCTCATTAATTTGGTGGAACCGGGAGGGATCGTCTCGGCATTAGGGCACTCATTCCAGGCTCCGCCTCCTCCAAGAGAGCTTCCCTCCGCGCGGCTCTTGCGCCACGCCTTCCTGCTGGCAGAGGCCAACAATGTGCAGGATTACTGCAGCCAGATCCTCTCCACTTTTGGCATCGTGCTGAAAATGGATTCCACCAAGAAAGTATGTTAATCAAAACATGTTCCATAATGCCGTACTGTATGATGCAAATCATGGTTTAACACTGTTATAAAATGATTCAGAAAAATCCCATATCAATAGAATCTAACAGAGGTCACATGATGCAAACTTGACATGTTGTTACAGGTGGTGAAGAAGCTGTCTGGGGAAGGTCGAGGCTCAGCCGAGTGGTTCACCAGCATCGGGAACGAGCACTCGCAAATCGTTTCATTTGTGCTGACCTGCGAGGAGTCCACTCAGAAGCTGAAACCCATGTGCCTTGGAGTCATGGAGAGGTTCCGGCTGGCTGATCAACCTGTTCCCAGGATCCTCTATGTGGACCGTGGGTGTTGCCGGTCTCAGGGACCAACAGCTTTGGAGACTTTGTTCAAGTCTTGGGTGGACCATGGGATGGTTGTACGTCTGGACATCTTTCACTGGATCCACCGGTTTGACGCAGCCATACGGACGGAGGCTCACTGTAAATATGCTGTGTTCAAATCGGCTGTAGCTGGTGCAGTGCTGGCCTACAACCGCTCAGACCTGGAGCTGCTCATCAAAGCGGTCAGAGCCAAGGACCCGGCAACACTGAAGTCGGTCTCAGACGAAGATGTTGTCCGCTGCTACATATCGAGAGAGCAGCTCAAACACCATGTGAGGAGGGTCACACTTGGGGCTCAGGAGACGTTCCGGCTCATCCACATGGCCATCGAGGAGCTGAAAGGTCCCGTTGGGCTGGACGAGAGCGGAGTGAGCCTCTTCAAAACGCCTTAATAAAAGTTATTAGAACATTAATACAGATTGTGTTGCATACAAAGTGAAAATAACACACTTTATGCATGTGTATTTACAGAGGCCATGGATGAGATGTGGGCAAGCCAGCAGCGACACCTGGAGTGCCTCCAGGATCCACCAGGCATTAACATGTACAGGGTGGCACGTACCACCACCATCAACAATGTGGATGTGCCCTACTACAAATGTCTGCGTGGAAGCAACAGCCTGGAGGGATTCCATAAGTCTCTGCCACACATGATTCCAGGTGATTCCAAGTGCTGTCTGTGTAGAATAGTTCAATGAATCATGTGACTTTGTCATTATTCGATTACCTTTCATTGTGATGTTCAACAAACAACAACTTGACACCTGAAAGAAGGGCCTAATTAACTGATGAAACATAAACAAACAAGTCATCCTACAATTTACAACAAACATGCGACAGCAACACATCTGGAGCTGACAAATTATAGTCTGAAAAGTAACCAAAGCTGTCCAGGAAATTTGTAAAAACTACAGTAATTCCCTCAGATATGTAGTGGTATGTAAGTACAAAGTAGCATAACATGGAAATACTCTAGTAAAGTAAAATAATGTGTGCTCAAGTACAGTACTCTATTACATGTACTAAGTTGCATTCCACCACTGCCAGTTCCCTAAACAGTTTAATTTGCTCACCTCAAGATAACTGTGTACTTATGTTTATGTGTAGTTTGCATTGAAGCTGAACTTTGCTCCGTTCTACTCGACTCAGGTCCCCATTGCGCAGCACGGCCCTATCAGGTTTACCTGTTAAGTGGCATCGCACGGTGGAATTCAGACAGGAGCTCAGATGCCGTGTTTGGTGGCAAAGGACGGCACCACAGGACCTACTCTGCACCGCTGATCCACCGCCTCAACGCCCGCTGTCGGCAGCTGTTCGGAGAGACCGTGGAGGAGAATTTCCGGGCCCCTGCCAGTGTTGCTTCAGACGAGCTGCTCGGGTTGGAATACCTGTTCAGCCAGAGCACGGGTGACTCTGAACCCTTCTCTCTGAAGGACATTGTGAACGATGGACCTGGCCCAGAGGAGGAGGTGGTTCAGTACGGGCAGCCCGATCCAGACCCAGAGGCCGACGAGGCGTACCAGAGCGACGGGGAGGCACGTGGTGGCGACGTGTTGGATGCCATCCTGCCCCACATTAAACTCACCAGCGACGAAACCTCCACTGTTAACCCTCCGGCCTTTGTGAGTAACTGTGGATCTGGTGGAATTAAATGTAATGCATTGATTGCTGGACAATGTGCGCATTTGAACTTACCGTATTTATATGACAACTTTTCAACAGGAGGATGCCTGCAGTTCAAACCCCCTCCCTGGCTTCGAAAGGTTGGAGAAGTTCTGCTCTGCTCTGGTGGAAATTAGCCTGGCAGAGGACAAGCTGACTCTCTCCACTGAGCAGAGGAACAAGGTCCTTGAAGCCTGGAATGCCGTGGAGGAGCATGACAAGCAGCCGCAGCAGTTCAACCAGCTGTACCGAACACACTGGGGCAACACCCTGTACTGCCGCACAAAGAGGGACGATCTGGTTGACGCTGCGGTGATACAGAGGCTGAAGATGGCTAAGCGCTACGCACCAGCACAACAAGATGTCAGCGCTCAGCACAACAGGCTGATGTACACGTTGGTGAAACTGCTGTGGTTGCGCTCACCTCAAGGCTCTCGCAGCAGTCCTGAGAAGAGCGCCATCCTAAAGGCGTACGAAAGAGTCCAGCACCGGATTTTGGTGGAGGATCCAATCCTCTGCAAAGCGGGCATTCCTCTGCCGAAAATAAACGTCAAAACGGTACGCGACTTCATCCGTCGCCAAGAGCGCCTCCTGAACCTGCATGCCACAAAGCAGTCCTCCATGGTCACAAAAACGGCCTCCATTTCATCTGCTGCCCTCCCTCCAGCACCACACCAGCCGGCAGTCCTCCCTCCACCCCTCTACCCTCTGATGGAGTATGAGCCCACACCCAGCACTGCGGGGACCAAAGTGTTGAAGGAGAGGACGGACATATTCATGCCACTCTCCCGGCCTCAACCACCACTGCCACTTGTGCTACCGTCACCTCGAAAAAACCCTGCCACCTGTACCATCACCAGACCTGTGCCCTGCCTCTCTGCATCCACAGCCACCGCTGAGACTGCTGGCCCCTCCACATGGCCCATACTGCCTGCCTTGCAAACTCCACCCATCCCTCCAACTCTGCCCACAACGCCTGCTGCACAAGATTTAAGCTCGCCATCCTGGGCAAAATCCACAAAGTACAAGCGCAAGGGTGTGGAACAGCCCTCAGCAGTAGGAGTCAAGGTGTCGCGGGTGCACAATCTCCCCGTCTGTTTGTGCTGTGGCCAACCGACCCAGGGACATAAAAAGTACAAGCGAAAGACTTTCTGCCCTGTAAAGTGTATGTCCACGTCCAAAGGTCTGGACAACACGGTGTATGACAGCTATGAACACTTCACCTCTGTTGTGGACAAGGTGTAACATTAGTATTTTAGATTTACATGGACATATTTGGGTATATTGTATATAGTTTAGCTTGTCATGCAAATAATCATGCATATTGTAAATATTTTAGATTATATTGCATGTAACCGTGTGTACTGTTAATACTTTAGATTGTCATGCACACTCGTGCATATTGTAAATATATATAGACGGATACAGGAAAACATTCCTGCCCACTGCTATTAGACTTTACAATAAGTCACCCCTGGCCAGATCCTCCGTCAACAACAGCCCTTGCACCGCTTTTGTTGTCTAGTTAGTCACTGTACATTCTTTATACACTTCATATACACTGCACATACTTTGCATTTTTGCACTTTCTTTATTGTTTCATTTCCTAAATTATTAAGCTTTACTATTTTTGTGCAATACTGTTATATCTTTTATATTTTGTGCCTTATTTTTATTTATTTGTTACCTTAAGTTTATTCTAATTCTGTGGGTTAGAAGGACCCAGCAAAATAAGCATTTCATTGTATAGAATAACTCTGTTATCTGTGCATATGACAGTAAAAACATCTTGAATCTAGTTTTGTTTTGTTGTATATATATTGAGTATTCTGCATTTGTGATATTTTCTGATCTATTTTTTCTGATATTTTATTTTGTTGTTCTCCTTTTCATGCCCTTTATTCAATAAAGTGGTAAGTGTTACAGTAACATCGAGTCAAGGAATATTGATTTGTGGTGTATTTGTTTTCATCAAGAATAGGGACACGGATATATAGTGGCAGATTACTTGCATATGCTTATATTACAATATCATCAGATAATTTTGCAAAAACACATTAAACAGACTCAGAAATATAAAACTACTTCCCAGAATTTGAAAAGACAGAAGTGACAAGTACAATTTTGATTTTAAATAAGATGTTTTTAATTGAAAAAAACTGTCACCTGAATAAATGATACAATGTATGTCAAATTTGCTAACAAATATATACTTGACATTTTGTATTAATAGTACAATAATAATAAATAGCTTATTACAATCTAAAATGGCCAATTCCACACTCAATACAGATGACGTCAACAGTGTATGAATGGGGGCGAGGCGTATTCTAGATTCCTCCAGTGGTCCTTCAAATTCCCCAAATATGGGAATCTTGTGTGCATATGGTCCACTGGCGGGGGGACTCGGTTTACTCTCTCCTGTAAACACATACAAAGAAAGTATTAAAGATCTACAGGTATGAAGGGTCATGTCTAGCAGCTGCTTGACCAATGTGAGTATAAATAGTGGTACACAATTTCCAGACACATTGAGAAACTGGTATGGAATAATAGCATTCCTCTGGCTAGTGTGCTCAGTATTTAGTGTGTTAATCCTATAGACTGATTTCTTTAATAATAACATTGTGCTGCTCATACCACAGTTTGACAACTTAGGGGCGCCAATATGCATAATACACATGTAGGTTCTTCCACTGCAGATTGAACACTTGAAGGCACCATATCAAAATCTTGACAAAACAGACTTTGTCCGTGTGGGGGCGCTACTGACACACTTTTGAACGTAGACTGTAAACCAATGACGTCGCGAGGAATTGCACTTCGGTACGCCTGACCCCCATTCGCAGAGGTCAGCTCAGCCGAAGTGCAATGGCCAAGCCTCGCCCTGGGTGAACCACCTTCTTGATCATGGTATCTCCCTTGCCAGGTAAGTATGAGTTGTACACATCCGAGGCCGGGGAGTCTTTCACAGACAAACCATGTTGACTGATGGAGCTGAAAATATAGATATAACCCAAAAATACAGGCTATAAGAGGTCTGATAACCTACAGGAATTGAATATGGAGGAAAGTTATGTGTAATAAGGTTGACAAAGCTTATTTACAGTGTACTTGAAAAGTAATGGGTACATTTCCCATCATGCAATGCTGTATTGCCATATCAAAAGCCAACCTAAACTCACCAGTTGTATCTATTTATCTCCAACTAAAGAGTAACAGTTCAACAGTGAGTTCAGATAAGACTAAGCTAAATCAAACTGCTGTCGAAAGTAGTTTGATCCACATTTTAAATTCAGAGTTTAAGAATAAAATCACACACGTTCTCTGCTTCTTTCACCACTTCCTGTTTCTTTGTTCACTGCTGGTGCGCTACTGACCCCCATTGTTGATGACATGTATGCACATGGTGGATATCTTCAAGTCTCTCAGGATGTCATCTCCTTGATGTCCTATATACTGAAAGAAAATATGAGAAAAAAGAAAATAAATTGTTGATATAATATAATTATTGGCTGAGACAGCAGTCGAGTATGAGGTTAAATCAGCATTGTTTTTGTTACTCAAAATCACAGACATTTTCTATACCTATTCAACAGGTGTGAACTGAGTTCTTGGTGCTGTCACAATGACTTGTAACTATTAGTGACATTAGGATCTTAAAACATTTCATGTAATACAATATAGTACATGTGGCTGGCAAATGCAATTACACTGACTTACCACATACTTCCAAATGAGATGCCCACCATCTTCCTCAAGTGGGATGCCAAGAGGATGGCATCCCTTTTAGGGTTGACAGCACTTGGCGCCTGTGTAAAAAGATTACAACTGTTGAAATATCCACCAACACATCAATAATGACAAAAAAATGGCTAGAAATTGTAGAATCTTTCCAACCTATGCTGGTGCGCTACTGCCATCTATTGGTCTGGACTATGAACAACAATGGTTGTTTAGCAAATATAAAGAATACAGGTCTACAATAGACTGAACATGATTACCTTCATGAAGGAAGGATTTATTGCAGATCTGTTGTATTAGACTGCGAGGCCAACTTGATGAACTGACAACTGGTTCAATATACAGATACATGTTTCTGCGTATGGCAAACAGCAAAATAATAACGATGATACGTCTAAGATTACTTAACACACACACACACACACACACACACACACACACACACACACACAGAAAACTGGGCTGTCAGAATTTTCCCTTTTGGGAAATGAGCATTATGAAGTCTAACAACCGATTGAATCAATGTGAATAAATGTTTAAAATCTTTCCTCAAATGTGGAGAGAAATGTGAACTCAGCAATTTATTGAACTAAACCCTTGTCTCACTCATAAAAATGCAACTTACATAACATAACAGAGTTAGAGCATCTGAAGGTTACATTGTCACTTAATAAGACGATCTATTATAACTTAATGGAGCTTGTGGTAGTTTAACAGATATTATTTTAAACACATTTAGGGGGTGCACCGTTCCTGGAGGTACTGCAATACCAGGTCGATGCGTGGAGTGGACGGAGCAAGCCCCTATTCCATCTCCCTATTCCAAAAATCAATTTAATATATGGTCCCCGGGTAGGGGACGTATCAGATATTAAACTGATAAGAACAGATACTACACTTGATCTTAGCCAAAAGGCCGAGAAGCGATAACTTGACACAGCAGGAGAAGAGGAAGGCATTCTCCGCACAGTCAATCTCACTGATGGGTCGGGAACTGAACTACAGCTTATTAGGTCACCATATGACACAGGAACAATGTGCAGTACTAATGTAGCACTGGAGCCGTTTCGTTTGCGATATTTACATTAAACTTGTGTTCGCAGATTCGTCGTCTTGTTTATTTCCGGACACGTGGTACGCTATCTTCCAATAGGAAGTAGAAACACGATAAATATAATTCCCGACTTGCAGACACGTTGGGATTCATATGATGTTATTAGTATATTATTAGTTATTTGAGTTCCCGAACACGTCATGTCCCGCTGTCGTAACTCATCAAAAGCATAATATAAACATTCAGGAGGCCTTAATGAAGAAGATGCCAGCAGCTCAAATGTGTACCGTTAGCTTCCTAGTGAGGTCCATAGAACAACCGATGAAATAGCAGCATAAGCGTCGAGTAATAATTATAACGTTAACAACCTCGAAGTAAACACAACACGGTTAAAGTGCCAAACAACGTCCGCGATGTCCTTCACACCAGCGCACGATTTATAACTCGTGCTATTGGACATGTCGTGAAGTACCGTTAACCTGCTGTTATAGCGGCTGAAAGTCTACACCGACGTTAAACTGAAGCCAGCATGACACCCTGACGAATATAAGTATTGACACGACTTCAGAATTAAAAATGTCGCGTTAAAAACAATACATTTTACACGCTAGCTCGGAGCTAGCACTAACTTAGCTAACCGTTAGCTAGCACTATCAAAACACAGGTGCTGTGGCGAAACACCTCTAAAGAGCCGAAAACATTTCGTCTTCCTTACAATTGTTGTTCTAATAAAGCACGCTCTATTGTTTCTATAAGAAATATCGAGTTATTTAGTCAAAATGAACTTACTGAAGGTTGCCTTCGATAAATGCTAATTGACGAGGTAGTCCTGCTCAAACTGCAGCGATGTCTCGTGTGCGCTTGACCGTGTGCAAAATGACGTCAGCTGTAAACAACACTGTACTGAGGGAGCTCAAGAGGTTGAAGAACCACAAGTTATTGTGTCCAATGCCATACATACTGTGTATGATTCCATCTTGTGTACTCTCAATGGGCTGCTCTTTATGCTGCACTTTGACTCCAGCATTAAGAAGAAGAAGGAGAGCTCGATGCCCGCTGGGAGCCAACACCGACGTCATGCTGCTGGAGGAACAGGCCGTACTGTTCAGCCCGGTGGAGGACAGGAAGGCACGGGAGAACCAGAACCAGGACTGAGCGAGGCAGACGGCCAGACCCTGCTGCAGTAAAATGAGAGGTTTTCTAAGGGGACTCTGGTGCTCAGTGTAACTCACATTTCTGCTATACATCTCTCCTTGTTTTGTCTGGTTGCTTGACATTTTAGCGAGGGAAATCCGTGAGAAAAGAACTTGTTTGCCTCCTATATATTCACACACTTCTCCAGAATGAATCTGAGATGTCATCATGGATGCCTTTGATGAGATGGCTTTGATGGAGTCACCTGACTTCTGAAGTCATGTGACTTCTGATTCTGTCAAAGCATCGTTGCTAGGATACCACATTGATTAATCAAAACTCTAATTAAGTTACTCTTCGTGAGTGTTAGATCTACTTGATACTATAAGTGTTGATTTTTAACTGACTCCTGCCAGTGTTAAAACATATTTACTTGTGTATTTACTCCCCAATTAGTGTGATTCCTACCCAACACCTTAAGTGTTTTGCATTTTCTACTTTACTCTGTTCAGCTAACAGCAGTTAACACAGTAAAAACAAAAATGTTTGTAGGGGAAAAAACAAGAAACACAATCATATCCATGTCTTAATAACAATTTATTAAAAATGAAAACATACATTCTTCATTATCTTTACGTTTTAGATGCTAGGGTAACTCCCATTTCTGCTACATTGTGCAACATTGAAACCTCACTTTCACTTTAAAAGATGGAAAAAACATTGTTCTTTAAACAGCCTTAGAAATGTAAAACTACTTCACAGAATTTAAAAAGGCAGAAGTGACAAGTACAATTTTGATTTTAAAGAAGATGTTTTTAATTTTAAAAAACAGTCACCTGAATAAATGATACAATGTATGTACAATTTGCTAACACAAATATATGGTTGAGATTCTGTATTAATAGCACAATTATATTATAGCTTCAACATGTAACGCAATCAAAAGCTAATTATAATCTAAAATGGCCAATTCCACACTCAATACAAATGACGTCAACAGTGTATGAAAGGGGCGAGGCGTATTCTAGATTCCTCCAGTGGTCCTTCAAATTCCCCAAATATGGGAATCTTGTGTGCATATTTTCCAGTGGCAGGGGACTCAGTGTACACTCTCTCCTGTAAACACATACAAAGAGTCTTAAAGATCTACAGGTATGAAGGGTCATGTCTAGCAGCTGCTTGACCAATGTGAGTATAAATAGTGGTACACAATTTCCAGACACATTGAGAAACTGGTATGGAATAATAGCATTCCTCTGGCTAGTGTGCTCAGTAATTAGTGTGTTAAATTGTAATCCTATAGACTGATTTCTTTATTAATAACATTGTGTTGCTCATACCAGTTTGACAACTTGGGGGCGCCAATATCCTTAATACCCATTTAGGTTCTTCCACTGCAGATTGAACACTTGAAGGCATCATATCACATTATTGACAAGACACAGACTTTGTCCATCTGAGGGCGCTACTGACACTTTTGAATGTAGACTGTAAACCAATGACGTCGCGAGGAATTGCACTACCGTCCATCTGAGGGTGAGTAAACCTGATAGGGCCGTGCTGCGCAATGGGGACCTGAGTCGAGTAGAACGGAGCAAAGTTCAGCTTCAATGCAAACTACACATAAACATAAGTACACAGTTATCTTGAGGTGAGCAAATTAAACTGTGTTTAGGGAACTGGCAGTGGTGGAATGTAACTTAGTACATGTAATAGAGTACTGTACTTAAGCACACACAGTATTTCCATTTTATGCTACTTTATACTTACATACCACTACATATCTGAGGGAATTATTGTACTTTTTACAAATTTCCTGGACAGCTTTGGTTACTTTTCAGACTATAATTTGTCATCTCCATTCTGTCTGGGGAAAGCCATGTATCTCCAGATGTGTTGCTGTCGCATGTTTGTTGTAAATTGTAGGATGAATTGTTTGTTTATGTTTCATCAGTTAATTAGGCCCTTGTGCATCTCTTTCAGGTGTTTGTTGAACATCACAATGAAAGGTAATCGAATAATGACAAAGTCACATGATTCATTGAAGTATTCTACACAGACAGCACTTGGAATCAATTTCAATTTTTAGACGTTTTTGAGTCAAGTACATGTGAAAAACATTCCAAGGCTCATTCAATAAAATACATGTTTTCCGGGTCCTGTTACACACACGTTTCCCACTTCAACATTCTAAAAAAATGTCAAGTATAATGGGGTTTGGGGAACTCTCCACTGCAACTTGAACACAGTCTCCAAAGCTGTTTGACCCGGAGACCGGCAACACCCACGGTCCACATAGAGGATCTTGGGAACAGGTTGATCAGCCTTCTGGAACCTCTACATGACTCCACGGCACATGGGTTTCAGCTTCTGAGTGGACTCCTCGCAGGTCAGCACAAATGAAACTATTTGCGAGTGCTCGTTCCCGATGCTGGTGAACCACTCGGCTGAGCCTCGACCTTCCCCAGGCAGCTTCTTCACCACCTGTAACAATATGTCAAGTTTGCATAATGTGACCTCTGTTAGATTCTATTGATATGGGATTTTTCTGAATCATTTTACAACTGTATTAACCACGTTTTGCATCATACAGTATGGCATTATGGAACATGTTTTGATTAACATACTTTCTTGGTGGAATCCATTTTCAGCACGATGCCAAAAGTGGAGAGGATCTGGCTGCGGTAATCCTGCACATTGTTGGCCTCTGCCAGCAGGAAAGCGTGGCGCAAGAGCCGCACGGAGGGAAGCTCTCTTGGAGGTGGAGCCTGGAATGAGTGCCCTAATGCCGAGACGATCCCCCGCCACACCTTGACCATAGTGTTCCCTTCGGTCCGGTCCCTCAGAAGGCGCACAACACTCTTATTGACACCACGCCTGTAAGTAGATTCAAAATCAGTATGGTGAGGTTGATTTGATGGATTACTTTCAAGTTAGTCTGTTAAATGCACACATTATGTTCAGTATGCTTACTTGCTGGTGAGGATGGCGGGGAACAGAGCTTGAGCCTCACTGAGTTGCGTTAAAATAGCGGCGTCCCACGCCAGCCACCGGCCCACTGTTCCTCCTCCGCTCCTAGCTGGCTTTGTGGGTCCACAGCACAGGACCTCAGTGAGCACTGTGTACCAGCTGGAGACATCACATATGTGCACATATTATATCATTAATATATATATCTCTAGCTATCTAGAGATAGATAGATTAGATATATACAATTTTATATATACAAGGGCCAATAGCAGCATATGACTTTCTTTGCTCGTTTTTTTACGTATTTATAACGTAATGTAATAACACAAGGGAAGTGAGTTATACCCAGTGGTGGTAGCCAGACTTGTAGAGGTGCCCATTCCGTCCATGACCCACACAGTCATCACCTCGAGGATCTCCAGACTCCAACAGGGCGCCACACAAAGACGCGGCTCCGGAAAAAGGTGTGGAGTTGGCAGAAAACCCTTGACGTAGCCAGGAGGTTCTGGTGGATAAAACCACATGCGGTCTGATTTGATCACCCGTCGCCTCTTGAACTGACCAGTGTGGTCCTTGAACATTTGAACAGACCTCGTTCTGTGTCCTCTTTAAGCCAGAAAACATCAGCAGATGGGACACCATTGGGGTTTTCCCACAAACGCACTCAACCCTCCAGCTCCACCTGCAACACAGATACAAAATGTAGTTATTGTTGTTTACAAAATATTGTTCAAAGATAAAACCAATTTAAAAAACTGGTTGTCATTGTTTGAGTATGACTTACACGGGAGTCCCTCTGAGGTGATTCCATGGAGTAATCTGGACCCCTGGATGTGGACGGGGTCTCTGTGGGCTGACTAGTGGACACATGCTGTTTCTGCCGGACTGCGGGCTCCGGCTGTTTCTGCTGCTTGGTCCCTTCTGTGGGCCAGGAACCCTGGGAATGGCTGCTAGTCTTGAGCAAGTATAAGACATTACCCCCCAAAATAGTTTTGTATTATATTTTCTAGCTAAGGTTTTGATGTCTATGAATTATGTATCTCTCTTACCTTCAGCAGCCTGGGTTGAAGCCACCAGTTCAGGGTCATCACCTGGCCACGATGAGGGATCACACCTGGTGCTAACCTGCGATTCCCGGGCAAAGAACAATTTTTATTTACTTTGCTAATCTGCTCTTCCTGTTTCATAACAAATGAATAATCAAATGAACACTCACTTGCCCCTTCTCCTTAATAAACTTCCTGAACTGCTTCATCTGCAAGCTTGTGATGTGGGTCACTGGTGTGTGCAGCCACCTCCTCACAGAACTGTGGGCCTTCTGAGTGAGCTCCCTCTGCTCAGCTCTGGCCTGTCCTTCTGGCTGTAGAGCTCCCACATCTCCTGAAAGGTGTGAAGCTCAAAGCCTCTCTGGCCGTAGCTACACCTGTCGACGTTGACCTCAAGGAGACTGGAGACTTGTGGGAAGCTCTCTGTATACTTGGTGAGGTAGTCCTTCACCCACTGGTTCCCCACCTTTCTCCTTCTCTGTGGGTTTGTGCACTCCAGTCTGTGCTTCTCCAGCATGCTTCTAGCATTAAGAAGAAGAATATAAGGTATGATATAAGTACTACATTGATGTATTGATTCCAGAATCAATAAATCAATGTAGTACTTATATCATTAATATCACTGCAATTGAGATGTGTAAAGCTGAATAATAAACACTGATGATGCAAATAGATTATTTTAAGCAGGCCATAACAATGAGTGTATTTGAAATGCATAGCCTACACTGGTATTAATATAATGATAATATAACATGCTTACTACTTCATGTAGCCCACATCATTCGCCACAAGCCAGTGGAATGGGGCATTTCCATACTGGCCGAATGGAACCACCAGCTTTCCCAGGCACATCTGACGTGATGGAGAGGTGACAGCCTCTGCATGAAGGAGCTTCTCAGCGTGGGCCAGGGCCGTTGTCTGGTTGAGCAGCTCCTGTGGGGGTTTGGGGAACAACATTCTCTTCTCCCTGAAGTCACAGGCTTCTTTGGTCGCTAT
Source organism: Myoxocephalus aenaeus (assembly GCA_038501785.1). Lineage (NCBI taxonomy): Eukaryota > Metazoa > Chordata > Actinopteri > Perciformes > Cottidae > Myoxocephalus > Myoxocephalus aenaeus. The sequence goes on from JBAMJR010000115.1 coordinate 87,465, forward strand.
TACAACGGCCTGTTGACGATTCCCAGGGGCCTCTGGGTTGAAGATGCGTATTTTGGGGGTCGCCATTTTCAAAATGTAACTGAAAAACTTGTCAAGTAACACCACAACAACAAAATAGTAGTATTATTATTACATTAGGTATTGTATAATATAACAATGAACGTCAGAGTACAACAGAACTTTGATATCCTCCCAAGGAGGAAGAGGACTAAGAAGAGGAGGATGAGGAAGGGCAGGATGACAACTGCTAAACCCTCATTACAGCTCCTCAGAATAGAGATCTCTGGGGGAGAGTTCTTATGTTATAACTCATATATCATATCTCATAACTCCTGGGCCTACAAGAATGACTGATTCCTCTGATATTTTATGAACTTTTCAACTTGTTTTATGTTACGTTTTATGTTTTTGCTCATAACTCCAAGTGTGCATGTCATCTCGCCAGTAAGATATTCTGTATAACCCTGTCATAACCACAGCCTTGGAAGCAGCGGGAAAAAAATGCTGACAGAAGTCATTGTAGCTTTTAAATGATCTTGTCTTGGATAATATAGAAGAATATAAACACCTGTGCAAACAGGTGTTTCTGACGGCAGGGAACAACGTAAACCTTCCAAAATACTGAAACACTGGATAATAGTTGACAATCTACTTTAATGAATGACGGGTTATTTCTGGACGCGTTCTTAATTATGATTTATTTAGAGATGCTAGATAACGTTAACGTTACCTTACCGGACACGTACTCAAGCATCAGGACTTAAGATACAAGGGATATTGACAGTAGTGAGTATAACAAATAAAATATATACTTTAGATGGAAGATATTTTATTGAGAGATGGTAACCGTGAACTAGTAGCGAGACAAAGTCACATTAGCTAGCTGCTACATGTTGAGGCACGTCTGAGCGAGCTAGTGAGCTCGCTAGCTAACTTTAACACTAGGTCCGAAATCTAGGACCTAGTACTAGTCAGCATTACTCTAAGTGAAACTGGATAAGTAGAATTTACTCTTTAACTAATTTAGTTAAAGAGAGCAGTCCATTCAGAGAACTATAATGAAGTCATTGTATTTTTTTATGGTTACCAATAGAAATATTCTACAATTTCTAGCCATTTTTTTAAATTATTGATGTGTTGGTGGATATTTCAACAGTTGAAATCTTTTTACACAGGCGACAAGTGCTGTCAACCCTAACAGGGATGCCATCCTCTTTGCATCCCACTTGAGGAAGATGATGGGGATCTCGATTGGAAGTGTAATTGCATTTGCCAGCCACATGTACTGTCTTGTATTACAGAAAATGCTTTAAGATCCTAATGTCACTAGTTACTACAAGTCATTGTGACAGCACCAAGAACTCAGTTCACACCTGTTGAATAGGTATATAAAATGTTGGTGATTTTGAGTAACAAAAACCATGCTGATTTAACCTCATACTCGAAAACATTTACTATAACGTGAAATGCAGCTTAAGGAGCTGTTGCAAGCTGAAAAGTATTAACACTAGTGTGAACCCTGGACATAGGTGCATGTTTTTTGTCCTATGGTTTGGATTTATGTGATCTACAAGATGTGAGATTAGCGTTAGCATAAATAGTGATTAACATTAGCATAATGTCCATTTGCTTTCCTACTGTTAGTTTTGCATGTGAAACCAGTTGTTAAGACTAGCTATTGCTAAAGCGTCATGAGTTAGCATATGGATTTAGCTTCGCTGCTTTATGTGATTCAGGAGACGGACGTTTGTGACAGAGAGAGAGAGGATCGGGAAAGCTCCTTAGGACCACCATGGAGAAGTGTTTCCCGCGTGTTCTGCTGTTTGTTCAACATTAGAGGCAAAATTAGAGGTAATCAAGGAAAATGTGCAAAAGACTTGAAGTTCCAAAGAGGAATTCATAATTATTTGGGGGTTTTGTTGATATTGCGTTTTATCTCTATTGATATGTCTTTTCATAAGGGATCTGCATGTCATTTTGTTTGTTGCATATTTTCTAATGAATACCAAACTGTGTTTTTAAGGCAGGTAATGTATCTTGGGTGTGTCAAAGTTCGAGAACTGTTTTAAAAAGGGGTCAAATACAATTAAAGCACAAGATAAAAGGACATAAGAAGCACTGACCTTTTTATTTTACGACCTTAATTCTATTGGAGGCACCGCCAGTTATATTGCAGATAGAAATATTTGAAATTTACTGGAGAACCAGTCTCCAGGTTTTGCAGAATTAAAGCAGTAAACCTGTTTTTAAACCGAAACTCTCATAATCAGCCCTGCTCTGAGGTTACGTTTTGTTTCTTTTCATTCATTCATTCTGTTTACCGTGTTGTTTTTCACCTTGTCTTTCCTTTTGAAATACCTTTGTGTTTCCTGCCTGTGTGATTGCCATGATTAGTTCCACCTGTGTCTCGTCACCCTCCTTATTTGTGCATTTAGTGTTCGAGCTCTTCTTGTCTTTTGTCAGTGCGCCCACTTTATAGCGTTCAGCCTTTTTCTCCTTCGCGCTAGTTTGTTTTAAAGAAAGAAGAAGAAAGAAAGAAATCCTTTTTATTTGTCATAGTACATACATACATGAAATGTGTTCTCTGCATTTAACCCATCCTTGGTATCTTAAGGAGCAGTGGGCTGCCCTGAGCGGCGCCCGGGGAGCAATTTAGGGTTCAGTGTCTTGCTCAGGGACACTTCGACATGTGAGCTATGGGGGGACTGGGGATCGAACCTGCTACCTTGTGGTTGCGGGACGACCACTCATCCCCCTGAGTAGTCGGAAGACTATAGGTCCATTTACCATTCTGATATTTATAAAATAAACATGAGTAGGAAGTGGGACATCATAACACTTTCTAACAAAGTATAGGTGTATACAAAAGTAATAATATGAACATATATATAGGATAGTATAATAATAATAAGTTAAGAAAAGTAAAAAAAAGTTAAGAAAATATGTATTTATGTATGTATCTTGTATTTATTCACTTTTGTTTTTTTTTTATTCATATTTTAGGGATAGTCAGTACAGTAATCATTACATGCATCGATTAAATCAAACGTAAACAAAAACATTTAATCAACGATGCTTTGACAGAATCAGAAGTCACATGACTTCAGAAGTCAGGTGACTCCATCAAAGCCATCTCATCAAAGGCATCCATGATGACATCTCAGATTCATTCTGGAGAAGTGTGTGAATATATAGGAGGCAAACAAGTTCTTTTCTCACGGATTTCCCTCGCTAAAATGTCAAGCAACCAGACAAAACAAGGAGAGATGTATAGCAGAAATGTGAGTTACACTGAGCACCAGAGTCCCCTTAGAAAACCTCTCATTTTACTGCAGCAGGGTCTGGCCGTCTGCCTCGCTCAGTCCTGGTTCTGGTTCTCCCGTGCCTCCCTGTCCTCCATCGGGCTGAACAGTACGGCCTGTTCCTCCAGCAGCATGACGTCGGTGTTGGCTCCCAGCGGGCATCGAGCTCTCCTTCTTCTTCTTAATGCTGGAGTCAAAGTGCAGCATAAAGAGCAGCCCATTGAGAGTACACAAGATGGAATCATACACAGTATGTGTGGCATTGGACACAATAACTTGTGGTTCTTCAACCTCTTGAGCTCCCTCAGTACAGTGTTGTTTACAGCTGACGTCATTTTGCACACGGTCAAGCGCACACGAGACATCGCTGCAGTCTGAGCAGGACTACCTTGTCAATTAGCATTTATCAAAGGCAACCTTCAGTAAGTTCATTTTGACTAAATAACTCGATATTTCTTATAGAAACAATAGAGCGTGCTTTATTAGAACAACAATTGTAAGGAAGACGAAATGTTTTCGGCTCTTTAGAGGTGTTTCGCCACAGCACCTGTGTTTTGATAGTGCTAGCTAACGGTTAGCTAAGTTAGTGCTAGCTCCGAGCTAGCGTGTAAAATGTATTGTTTTTAATGCTACATTTTTAATTATGCAGTCGTGTCAATACTTATATTCGTCAGGGTGTCATGCTGGCTTCAGTTTAACGTCGGTGTAGACTTTCAGCCGCTATAACAGCAGGTTAACGGTACTTCACGACATGTCCATGTTTGTTCCTATCACAGTGTAATAGCACGAGTTATAAATCGTGCGCTGGTGTGAAGGACACCGCGGACGTTGTTTGGCACTTTAACCGTGTTGTGTTTACTTCGAGGTTGTTAACGTTATAATTATTACTCGACGCTTATGCTGCTATTTCATCGGTTAAAAACTTAATTCAGGACGGTAGCTAAATGTTCTATGGACCTCACTAGGAAGCTAACGGTACACATTTGAGCTGCTGGCATCTTCTTCATTAAGCCTCCTGAATGTTTATATTATGCTTTTGATGAGTTACGACAGCGGGACATGACGTGTTCGGGAACTCAAATAACTAATAATATACTAATAACATCATATGAATCCCAACGTGTCTGCAAGTCGGGAATTATATTTATCGTGTTTCTACTTCCTATTGGAAGATAGCGTACCACGTGTCCGGAAATAAACAAGACGACGAATCTGCGAACACAAGTTTAATGTAAATATCGCAAACGAAACGGCTCCAGTGCTACATTAGTACTGCACATTGTTCCTGTGTCATATGGTGACCTAATAAGCTGTAGTTCAGTTCCCGACCCATCAGTGAGATTGACTGTGCGGAGAATGCCTTCCTCTTCTCCTGCTGTGTCAAGTTATCGCTTCTCGGCCTTTTGGCTAAGATCAAGTGTAGTATCTGTTCTTATCAGTTTAATATCTGATACGTCCCCTACCCGGGGACCATATATTAAATTGATTTTTGGAATAGGGAGATGGAATAGGGGCTTGCTCCGTCCACTCCACGCATCGACCTGGTATTGCAGTACCTCCAGGAACGGTGCACCCCCTAAATGTGTTTAAAATAATATCTGTTAAACTACCACAAGCTCCATTAAGTTATAATAGATCGTCTTATTAAGTGACAATGTAACCTTCAGATGCTCTAACTCTGTTATGTTATGTAAGTTGCATTTTTATGAGTGAGACAAGGGTTTAGTTCAATAAATTGCTGAGTTCACATTTCTCTCCACATTTGAGGAAAGATTTTAAACATTTATTCACATTGATTCAATCGGTTGTTAGACTTCATAATGCTCATTTCCCAAAAGGGAAAATTCTGACAGCCCAGTTTTCTGTGTGTGTGTGTGTGTGTGTGTGTGTTAAGTAATCTTAGACGTATCATCGTTATTATTTTGCTGTTTGCCATACGCAGAAACATGTATCTGTATATTGAACCAGTTGTCAGTTCATCAAGTTGGCCTCGCAGTCTAATACAACAGATCTGCAATAAATCCTTCCTTCATGAAGGTAATCATGTTCAGTCTATTGTAGACCTGTATTCTTTATATTTGCTAAACAACCATTGTTGTTCATAGTCCAGACCAATAGATGGCAGTAGCGCACCAGCATAGGTTGGAAAGATTCTACAATTTCTAGCCATTTTTTTGTCATTATTGATGTGTTGGTGGATATTTCAACAGTTGTAATCTTTTTACACAGGCGCCAAGTGCTGTCAACCCTAAAAGGGATGCCATCCTCTTGGCATCCCACTTGAGGAAGATGGTGGGCATCTCATTTGGAAGTATGTGGTAAGTCAGTGTAATTGCATTTGCCAGCCACATGTACTATATTGTATTACATGAAATGTTTTAAGATCCTAATGTCACTAATAGTTACAAGTCATTGTGACAGCACCAAGAACTCAGTTCACACCTGTTGAATAGGTATAGAAAATGTCTGTGATTTTGAGTAACAAAAACAATGCTGATTTAACCTCATACTCGACTGCTGTCTCAGCCAATAATTATATTATATCAACAATTTATTTTCTTTTTTCTCATATTTTCTTTCAGTATATAGGACATCAAGGAGATGACATCCTGAGAGACTTGAAGATATCCACCATGTGCATACATGTCATCAACAATGGGGGTCAGTAGCGCACCAGCAGTGAACAAAGAAACAGGAAGTGGTGAAAGAAGCAGAGAACGTGTGTGATTTTATTCTTAAACTCTGAATTTAAAATGTGGATCAAACTACTTTCGACAGCAGTTTGATTTAGCTTAGTCTTATCTGAACTCACTGTTGAACTGTTACTCTTTAGTTGGAGATAAATAGATACAACTGGTGAGTTTAGGTTGGCTTTTGATATGGCAATACAGCATTGCATGATGGGAAATGTACCCATTACTTTTCAAGTACACTGTAAATAAGCTTTGTCAACCTTATTACACATAACTTTCCTCCATATTCAATTCCTGTAGGTTATCAGACCTCTTATAGCCTGTATTTTTGGGTTATATCTATATTTTCAGCTCCATCAGTCAACATGGTTTGTCTGTGAAAGACTCCCCGGCCTCGGATGTGTACAACTCATACTTACCTGGCAAGGGAGATACCATGATCAAGAAGGTGGTTCACCCAGGGCGAGGCTTGGCCATTGCACTTCGGCTGAGCTGACCTCTGCGAATTCCCCAAATGTGGGAATCTCGATTGCATAATTTCTGGTAGTGGGGGACTGCGTTCGCGCTCTCCCCTGATAAAGTGTGAAATATTAATTAATCATATTCACTTAAGCAGCAAAGGTTTGGCTGTGTATATGATCAGAATCAGAAACTGTTTATTGCCAGGAATGTTTTCACAAACGAGGAATTTTTCGAGGCGGAAGGTGCATACATTGGACATGGGACGTTAGACGAGACAAACAACAATCAACAATCAACGACAACAACAGTGCAATGGGTATTAAAATAAGTGTAAGATAAAGTGCTCAGACAACAGATACGTTAATGTGAGTGTACGTTAAAGTGACGAGTGTTTAAGTTAAAAGTGTATGTTAAGTGGCATGAGTGTTTAAATATGAAGTGTGCAGAGGAGTGACCCGTAAGGAGAAAGAAAGAAAGAAAGAAAGAAAGAAAGAAAGAAGAGAAAAATAAAAATGAAAATAAAAATAGTCCTGGGGGTGACAGAGTCAGTCAGTGGGGGACCCGAGCCCTGTTGATGAGCCCGACTGCCGACGGGAAGAAACTGTTTGTGTGGCGTGAGGTGTTGGTCCTGATGGACCTCAGCCTCCTGCCAGAGGGGAGGGACTCGAACAGGTTGTGTCCAGGGTGAGAGGGGTCAGCTGCAATCTTCCTAGCTCAGAGTCCTGGAGGCGAACAAGTCCTGGAGGGATGGCAGATTACAGCCAATCACCCTCTCAGCAGAGCGGATGATGCGCTGCAGCCTGCCCTTGTCCTTGGCAGTGGCTGCGGTGTGCCAGACGGTGATGGAGGATAGCAAACTAGTTCTTATACTGTTAATAATCTAAAGGTTGGATGTTGACTGCTGTGAAGCAGGTAATGATTTTAATATGAAATATGATTTGTTTCTTCGTAAAGCAAAATAAATTCCTTCACAGTTAATAATATACCCTTGCACCTGTGATATTATATTAGATATTCCTTTATTTTTCCCGCAGTGGGGAGATTTACAGGATTACAGCAGCAAACAGGGTAAAGTGCCCACATTAGTTTAAATTCATTCCAGTTAAGTGAATGATGCTCTAATGAATATGAACTCAGTCACAGCTGTTCCCTTGTTAATATGACAGACAGTCAGTCAGTGAAGAAGAGAATAATGTTCTTGTGTAGTTCATAGTTAACGTCATAAACTCTGTGTGTCTCATGGTCACTTTAGGGTTGAATCCTGCAGTCAGCTCTGTTCTCCACTAGAGACTACCAGAGCTCTTTTAGTAAAAACACATTCTTCTCCATGAAACATTGCTCTCTGTCTCTTTTTGTGCTACAACTGTGTTTGTAACGTGGCTGTAAATTAGATCACAGTTTGTGATGAGACCAGAGCGTGTCGTGACCAAGACGACCCCCACGCGCTGCTTTATGAATATCTTGCTTCTTATAAGTGTCCTTCTTTTGTACCTTTGCATTGTATTTATTCACCGGTAAAACGTTTAGTAAACTTGTTTTAAGGTAGCTCCGCTCCTTTTTTTTTCACAGACATTATTTCACAAACGGCACATTACTTTTTCACCTGCAGAGAACTTTGTCATGATCAGTCTTTGTAAACATTAACACGAATGAAAAGTACACACAGTTGTGTGTACTGTAACATGGTTTCTCATGTTTTAATTATTAATAATTCCTATTGGACTATAAGGCAGCATGTGGCCAGGAAGAGTTGATGAACCACATTTGTTAAGTTTGTTTCTTTAAGATAAGATACTTTGTGGTGATTCTGTGACTTTTCCTCCTCTGTCGTTGGTCCTATACTCTTATTCCCCTCCTGACCTGTCAGTGAGAGTAACTGTGTGCTGTATCTTGGCTTTAAAGCCAATTCTGAACTACTTTTGCTTCTCTGCCTTTTGGTGGTAATACCAGTTAATATATTGCCAGTTTTGGTGCAATGTATTTCAACTGTAGTTGTAAATCTTTCACATAGGAATCCAGCGGCACAGAGGACTGCTTACCTGTACTACATGTTGACCATGGCAAACAAGAAAAGGTAAGTGGGCTTTTAATCATTTATTTAGTGGTTCCTCTGATCAAAATGTTCTATGAAACCGTAAATGTGGATGACATTTGTTTGCCAGGGCACCAAAGTGAGAGATGAGAATGGCATTAGGAATTGCTCATGGAGGGTCCACGTCCAACAATGAACCTCAGGGCCTCTGAGGCCTGAAACATCCTCCATCTGTGATAGTTGTGGGACACATTAGTAGGGTTGGGTACCGAAAACCAACCAATACAACCGGTACCAAAGTTTGAAGCTGTAGTTTGAAGTCAAGTGTTTTCTATTCATTTATGTATAGTATACTTTAAACGGTTAATATATTGTTCAATTTGAAGAAAGAAAAAAAATTGCCTTGGCAATAAAAAAAGGAACGGTTTAGGCACCGGTATCGAAAAAAAAAAACGATACCCATCCCTACACTTTAGGGGCAACACTTAACCAACCAGGACTAGCCAAAGCTTTTCTATAAGTATGGTGAGCAGATGCACCTGGCAGAAGTGTGGAAGCAGAACGTTTGCAGAAGATGTCAAAACATTTTGCATATTTTTGAGGAATGCACCAAAGGCAGAAAGTGCAGGAGCCGGCAGTCTTTCCCTCTAATTCTCCTAATGAGGTTTCTATCTTAACCAGATATCTTAAACTCCCATTTTAAAATTGAAACATCCTTATTATTCTTCTCAAACTTCATTCTTTTATTTTATTATTAATGAGGGAAGTGTTTATTATTATTTTTTTGAACTGGAGACGCGTCACACTTATTCCTGTGTCTTTTAGCCCACCAGCCTTTGCTTTTATCCAGGCATTTTAAGACATTTAAATGTACTATGTCATGTACTATGACAATAAAACACGGTTTTCATTTTTCATTTTAACTTTTAGCAGGAGTCTTAACTAACAAGGCTCTGATTTGAGCAGGAACCAGTGAGTCCAGTGTCAAGACTCTCATTCGGCAAACTGTTTGGTGCAGCTCCTCCAAACAGACTCAGGACCTGTCATGGCTCACGAGATCCTCCCAGTCAGGTCCGTAATGCACTCCTGGGGTAAAATCAGTGCACTCAACTGGTTCCAACCGGGTTGTGGTGCGCCTGAGTCGGTGAGGCATCTGGTCTGGGAGTGCAGCACCGCCGTAGACCAGTGGGCAACGGCCGGCTCCTTACAATTCCCGTACTTGCCGGTAAGGGAGGTCCTCGCAGCACAGCTGGTGCTGTATGAGGCGAGCAAAGGTGAAAACCAAACTGTTTCTCACTATAGCCGCCATCAAAGACGCCCTATGGACCTCCAGATACTTGCTGGCAAGGAAGCACATGCAGATCCCCCCCGTGGCTGTGATCCGGATGGCTGCAGGCGGCAGGCCAGGACGCAGCCACAAAGAAGAATCGCCTCTGTGCCCATTCGGATGAAGGAGCCGGAGCCACACGGGAAAAGGTCAAAGCGGCGGCGGTCTGACTCTCCGGGTGAGGCAGGTGGGAAGGAGCAGCAGGGTGGGGGGTCTCTGAGCACCACAACATGACCAGAACTGTTTGGGGGAGAGGAATGAGTCATGGTAGGGACTCACTGCGCTCCTGCACAGCAATGGACTTTAACCAATGCACCGTTAACTAATACGGATACTCAACACACAGATACACAAGAAGAAACTAACTCATGACAACTTAAATCTAAAATGCCTCTGAAAATTATTGCTTTTATTGTTTAAATATGGTTTTCCAGATAACACTTACTTATTCTTTGACTTTGTGAAGTCTACACTACAGTTAAGATGATTTAAATGGTATTAATGAACATCATTTTGAATTAAATGGAACAAAATGTGTTCACAATATGTACAACATATTGTGAACAACTTTCAAGATCAGTGGTTCTTCTCAGAACCCATAACAATTTTTTTCTATATATTTTTAATTTACAAAGACACCAGACTGAACTTTTAAATTCAAGATAAAATAACTCCAAAGATTGTGAAGACTGAGAGGGTCTTCCGTGAGTGCAGCCTCATGTGTTTCAGAGACATGGCTGCACACAGATTTTCCGGACCACAGCACGTCGGTGCCCGGCTTCAGGGCTGTTCGGGCGGACAGAGACGTTATACTGAATGGTGAGAAGAGAGGTGGCGGGACTGCAGTGTATGTGAACGAGAGGTGGTGCATCCCGACCTTGTGTGTGAAGGAGCGTTTCTGTAGCCCGAACATTGAACTGTTAGCCGTGGGGATGCGTCCGTATTATTTGCCGAAGGAGTTCACGTCCGCCATTGTTGTCGCTGTTTACGTGCCACCATCAGCTGACGCGTGTACTGTTATGTGTAGAATAAGTTTAGGAGACCGTTGTATCTTCGGCTAACTTTATTAGCTCAACATTAGCATAACACCGAGATTGTGACTGACAGGTTCGTACAACTCCAAGTGCGGACTGAACACGACCCCCTCTGATATCACATACACCTGATCACTCCGCTCTGTATGTCAATAAAATAGTACCATTACAACGCTGAGGAAGCAGTGGACACCATCCACTCCACTGTGTCTGGACTGTGAGTCAACAGCCTGGTGCTTTTCTGACTATCACTGGTGGATTTAACCACACCACCCTGGATAAAGCTCTGCCAACTTTTCAACAATATGTCAACTGCCCCACAAGGAACAATAAAACTCTGGACCTACTATATGCAAATGCTAAGGATGCATACAGGTCTGATCATGACCTGGTCCTGCTGACACCCAGGTATGTTCCTCTGGTGCAGAGGCTGCCTGTGACCACCAGGACTGTTAGGAGGTGGTCTCAGGACCAGGACTGTTATGCTGCGTTCACACCAAACACGTTGCGAATATTCGCGCCGCGTTTACCGCGTCAGTGTACTCTCTCAACAAAAAAGCTGTATTCACGCCAAACGCGTTGCGAATGTTACTCGTACCTGAAGGGGGCGTGGCTTATCTCCGTTAAAAACAGTTACCGTTTCCGCCATTCACCATTTGAAATAACCACTAGTTCTGCTTTCAAAAATTTTCGGCAGAGTTGGAAACGTCAAACACGTCATTCACGCCGCTCGGCGGAAAATTACCAACAGATTAATCTATTCTTAAAATAATCGTTAGTTGCAGCCCTAGTGCGTAGCGCTTGGCCATCTTTATCCTCTGTTTTACTGCAGTGTCAACAAGATCGTCCCTCTTTGTGCGGTCGTAGAGAGTGTTGCCCCAGTGAGTTCTGTACAGCTTCATTTAAAAAGCCTCTAAATATACATGCGTACAGTGTGCTCACATTGTATGCTGCACCATCTGTAAAGATGTAATAACTTCTGTATGAGGTCTTTTATACCAGGTGTTTTGAGGAGGCTCGCTCTCGTCCAGCCCAGCGGGACCTCTCATCTCCTCCATGGCCATGTGGATGAGCCGGAATGTAGCAGCAGACAACATCCTCCTCTGAGACCGACTTCAGCGTTTCCGGGTCCTCTGTTTTGACCGCTTTGATGATCAGCTCCAGGTCTGAGTGGTTGTAGACCAGCATTGCACTGCACAGGGTTCTTGGAGTGAGACTTTGTCCGTGTGGCTGTGTCAAACCGGTGGATCCAGTGGAAGATGTCCAGATGCACAACCATCCTATTGTCCATTCAAGGCTGGAACAAAGTCTCCACTGCTGTTGGGCCCTGAGCACGTCAACACCCACGGTCCACAGAGAGGATCTTGGGGACAGGTTGATCGCCAACCTCTCCAGGACTCCACAGCACATCGGTTCCAGCTTCTGAGTGGACTCCTCGCAGGTCAGCACAAATTAAACAATGTGATGTTTGTTTCTGATGCTGGTGATCCACTCAGCTGAGCCTCGATCTTCCCCACACAGCTTCTAAACTAAACTATTCACAATGTGCACTAAACTAGTTTGTCCAACGAGATGCAATTCTTTTCAGATAAATTATTTGTTCACTTGATTTAATTAATTGCTGACAGCACTACAGTTAAGGTTTATGCAATGCAACTGTGCCATATACAGGTGCTGGTCATATAATTAGAATATCAAAAAGTTGATTTATTTCACTAATTCCATTCAAAAAGTGAAACTTGTCTATTATATTCATTCATTACACACATACTGATATATTTCAAATGTTTATTTCTTTTAATTTTGATGATTATAACTGACAACTAAGGAAAATCCCAAATTCAGTATCTCAGAAAATTTGAATATTACTTAAAACCAATACAAAGAAAGGATTTTTAGAAATCTTGGCCAACTGGAAAGTATGAACATGAAAAGTATGAGCATGTACAGCACTCAATACTTAGTTGGGGCTCCTTTTGCCTGAATTACTGCAGCAATGCGGCGTGGCATGGAGTCGATCAGTCTGTGGCACTGCTCAGGTGTTATGAGAGCCCAGGTTGCTCTGATAGTGGCCTTCAGCTCTTCTGCATTGTTGGGTCTGGCACGTCGCATCATCCTCTTCACAAACTCGCCTGACCTTAACCCCATAGAAAATCTATGGGGTTAAGGTCAGGCGAGTTTGCTGGCCAATTAAGAACAGGGATACCATGAAATCTGCATATCCATAAAGTTGGTCAGCAGCAGGAAGCATGAAGTGCTCTAAAACTTCCTGGTATACGGCTGCGTTGACCTTGGACCTCAGAAAACGTAGTGGACCAACACCAGCAGATGACATGGCACCCCAAACCATCACTGACTGTGGAAACGTTACACTGGACCTCAAGGAACGTGGATCGTGTGTCTCTCCTCTCTTCCTCCAGACTCTGGGACCCTGATTTCCAAAGGAAATGCAAAATGTACTTTCATCAGAGAACATAACTTTGGACCGCTCAGCAGCAGTCCATTCCTTTTTGTCTTTAGCCCAGGCGAGACGCTTCTGACGCTGTCTGTTGTTCAAGAGTGGCTTGACACAAGGAATGCGACAGCTGAAACCCATGTCTTGCATACGTCTGTGCGTAGTGGTTCTTGAAGCACTGACTCCAGCTGCAGTCCACTCTTTCTGAATCTCCCCCACATTTTTGAATCTGTTTTGTTTCACAATCCTCTCCAGGGTGCGGTTATCCATGCTTGTACACTTTTTTTCTACCACATCTTTTCCTTCCCTTCGCCTCGCTATTAATGTGCTTGGACACAAAGCTCTGTGAACAGCCAGCCTCTTTTGCAATGACCTTTTGTGTCTTGCCCTCCTTGTGCAAGGTGTCAATGGTCGTCTTTTGGACAACTGTCAAGTCAGCAGTCTTCCCCATGATTGTGTAGCCTACAGGACTGGACTGAGAGACCATTTAAAGGCCTTTGCAGGTGTTTTGAGTTAATTAGCTGAATAGTGTGGCACCAGGTGTCTAAAAATAAAGATAAAATTGGATTGATAAAACATTTTAGCTCGTCGGGGTGAAAGCAAAAATGTTTTATCAATCCAATTTTCTTCATAGAAGTTGTCTTCCTGAAAGTATTGCCGTTTGTCTTGACACACTTAAGTCCACGGGTTACACTCTGTCATAAAAAAGAAGACTAAATACTTTAGATTGTCATGCATATATTGTAAAATATGCACAAGTATGTGCATTCCAATCTAAAATACTATTGCTCCACCTTGCCCACAACAGAGGTGAAGGGTTCATAGCTGTCGTATACTGTGTTGTCCAGACCTTTGGACGTGAACATACACAGGGCATTTTTTATGTCCCTGGGTCGGTTGGCCACAGCACAAACAGACGGGGAGATTATGCACCTGTGACACCTTCACTCCTACTGCTGAGGGCGCTTGCTGTGGATGCAGAGAGGCAGGGCACAGGTCTGGTGATGGTAGGGTGGCAGTTTTTTTTCCGAGGTGACGGTAGCACAAGCAGCAGTGGTGGTTGAGAGTGGCATGATTAAGTCCGTCCTCTCCTTCAACACTGTAGTCCCTGCCGTGCTGGGTGTGGGCACATACTCCATCAGAGGTTAGAGGGGTGGAGGGAGGCCCTTGTGCATCTCTTTTAGGTGTTTGTTGAACATCACAATGAAAGGTAATCGAACAATGACAAAGTCACATGATTCCTTTAACTATTCTACACAGACAGCACTTGGAATCACTTGGAATCATGTGTGGCAGAGACTTATGGAATCCCTCCAGGCTGTTGCTTCCACGCAGACATTTGTAATAGGGCACATCCACATTGTTGATGGTGGTGGTACGTGCCACCCTGTACATGTTAATGCCTGGTGGATCCTGGAGTTACTCCAGGTGTCGCTGCTGGCCTGCCCAAATCTTATCCATGGCCTCTGTAATTACACATGCATAAAGTGTGTTATTTTCACTTTGTATGCAACACAATCTGTATTAATGTTCTAATAACTTTTTTTGGATGAGGTCTTTTGTACCAGGCGTTTTGAAGAGGCTCACTCCGCTCTCGTCCAGCCCAACGGGACCTTTCAGCTCCTCGATGGCCATGTGGATGAGCCGGAATGTCTCCTGAGCCCCAAGTGTGACCCTCCTCACATGGTGTTTGAGCTGCTCCCTGGATATGTAGCAGCGGACAACATCTTCGTCTGAGACTGACTTCAGTGTTGCCGGGTCCTTGGCTCTGACCGCTTTGATGAGCAGCTCCAGGTCTGAGCGGTTGTAGGCCAGCACTGCACCAGCTACAGCCGATTTGAAGACAGCATATTTACAGTGAGACTCTGTGCGTATGGCTGCGTCAAACCGGTGGATCCAGTGAAAGATGTCCAGACATACAACCATCCCATGGTCCACCCAAGACTTGAACAAAGTCTCCAAAGCTGTTTGACCCCGAGACCGGCAACACCCACGGTCCACATAGAGGATCTTGGGAACAGGTTGATCAGCCTTCTGGAACCTCTACATGACTCCACGGCACATGGGTTTCAGCTTCTGAGTGGACTCCTCGCAGGTCAGCCCAAATGAAACGATTTGCGAATGCTCGTTCCCGATGCTGGTGAACCACTCGGCTGAGCCTCGACCTTCCCCAGACAGCTTCGTCACCACCTGTAACAATATGTCAAATATGTCAAGATTTTTCTGAATCATTTTACAACTGTATTAACCACATTTTGCATCATACAGTATGGCATTATGGAACATGTTTTGATTAACATACTTTCTTGGTGGAATCCATTTTCAGCACGATGCCAAAAGTGGAGAGGATCTGGCTGCAGTAATCCTGCACATTGTTGGCCTCTGCCAGCAGGAAGGCGTGGCGCAAGAGCCGCACGGAGGGAAGCTCTCGTGGAGGTGGAGCCTGGAATGAGTGCCCTAATGCCGAGACGATCCCCCGCCACACCTTGACCATAGTGTTCCCTTCGGTCCGGTCCCTCAGAAGGCGCACAACACTCTTATTGACACCACGCCTGTAAGTAGATTCAAAATCAGTATGGTGAGGTTGATTTGATGGATTACTTTCAAGTTAGTCTGTTAAATGCACACATTATGTTCAGTATGCTTACTTGCTGGTGAGGATGGCGGGGAACAGAGCTTGAGCCTCACTGAGTTGCGTTAAAATAGCGGCGTCCCACGCCAGCCACCGGCCCACTGTTCCTCCTCCGCTCCTAGCTGGCTTTGTGGGTCCACAGCACAGGACCTCAGTGAGCACTGTGTACCAGCTGGAGACATCACATATGTGCACATAGGAAGTGAGTTATACCCAGTGGTGGTAGCCAGACTTGTAGAGGTGCACATTCTGTCCATGACCCACAGTCATCACCTCGAGGATCTCCAGACTCCAACAGGGCGCCACACAAAGACGCGGCTCTGGAAAAAGGTGTGGCGTTGGCAGAAAACCCTTGACGTAACCAGGAGGTTCTGGTGGATAAAACCACATGCGGTCTGATTTGATCACCCGTCGCCTCTTGAACTGACCAGTGTGGTCCTTGAACATTTGAACAGACCTCGTTCTGTGTCCTCTTTAAGCCAGAAAACATCAGCAGATGGGACACCATTGGGGTTTTCCCACAAACGCACTCAACCCTCCAGCTCCACCTGCAACACCGATACAAAATGTAGTTATTGTTGTTTACAAAATATTGTTCAAAGATAAAACCAATTTAAAAAACTGGTTGTCATTGTTTGAGTATAACTTACACGGGAGTCCCTCTGAGGTGATTCCATGGAGTAATCTGGACCCCTGGATGTGGACGGGGTCTCTGTGGGCTGACTAGTGGACACATGCTGTTTCTGCCGGACTGCGGGCTCCGGCTGTTTCTGCTGCTTGGTCCCTTCTGTGGGCCAGGAACCCTGGGAATGGCTGCTAGTCTTGAGCAAGTATAAGACATTACCCCCCAAAATAGTTTTGTATTATATTTTCTAGCTAAGGTTTTGATGTCTATGAATTATGTATCTCTCTTACCTTCAGCAGCCTGGGTTGAAGCCACCAGTTCAGCATCATCACCTGGCCACGATGAGGGATCACACCTGGTGCTAACCTGCGATTCCCGGGCAAAGAACAATTTTTATTTACTTTGCTAATCTGCTCTTCCTGTTTCATAACAAATGAATAATCAAATGAACTTGCCCCTTCTCCTTAATAAACTTCCTGAACTGCTTCATCTGCAAGCTTGTGATGTGGGTCACTGGTGTGTGCAGCCACCTCCTCACAGAACTGTGGGCCTTCTGAGTGAGCTCCCTCTGCTCAGCTCTGGCCTGTCCTTCTGGCTGTAGAGCTCCCACATCTCCTGAAAGGTGTGAAGCTCAAAGCCTCTCTGGCCGTAGCTACACCTGTCGACGTTGACCTCAAGGAGACTGGAGACTTGTGGGAAGCTCTCTGTATACTTGGTGAGGTAGTCCTTCACCCACTGGTTCCCCACCTTTCTCCTTCTCTGTGGGTTTGTGCACTCCAGTCTGTGCTTCTCCAGCATGCTTCTAGCATTAAGAAGAAGAATATAAGGTATGATATAAGTACTACATTGATGTATTGATTCCAGAATCAATACATCAATGTAGTACTTATATCATTAATATCACTGCAATTGAGATGATGTGTAAAGCTGAATAATAAACACTGATGATGCAAATAGATTATTTTAAGCAGGCCATAACAATGAGTGTATTTGAAATGCATAGCCTACACTGGTATTAATATAATGATAATATAACATGCTTACTACTTCATGTAGCCCACATCATTCGCCACAAGCCAGTGGAATGGGGCATTTCCATACTGGCCGAATGGAACCACCAGCTTTCCCAGGCACATCTGACGTGATGGAGAGGTGACAGCCTCTGCATGAAGGAGCTTCTCAGCGTGGGCCAGGGCCGTTGTCTGGTTGAGCAGCTCCTGTGGGGGTTTGGGGAACAACATTCTCTTCTCCCTGAAGTCACAGGCTTCTTTGGTCGCTATTACGACGGCCTGTTGACGATTCCCAGGGGCCTCTGGGTTGAAGATGCGTATTTTGGGGGTCGCCATTTTCAAAATGTAACTGAAATAAACTTGTCAAGTAACACCACAACAACAAAATAATATTATTATTATTACATTAGGTATTGTATAATATAACAATGAACGTCAGAGTACAACAGAGCTTTGATATCCTCCCAAGGAGGAAGAGGACTAAGATGAGGAGGGGCAGGATGACAACTGCTAAACCCTGATTACAGCTCCTCAGAATAGAAATCTCTGGGGGAGAGTTCTTATGTTATAACTCGTATATCATATCTCATAACTCCTGGGCCTACAAGAATGACTGATTCCTCTGATATTTTATGAACTTTTCAACTTGTTTTATGTTTTTGCTCATAACATAAGTGTGCATGTCATCTCGCCAGTTAAAGCACAAGATAAAAGGACATAAGAAGCACTGACCTTTTTGTTTTACGACCTTAATTCTATTGGAGGCACCGCCAGTTATATTGCAGATAGAAATATTTGAAATTTACTGGAGAACCAGTCTGCAGGTTTTGCAGAATTAAAGCAGTAAACCTGTTTTTAAACCGAAACTCTCATAATCAGCCCTGCTCTGAGGTTACGTTTTGTTTCTTTTCATTCATTCATTCTGTTTACCGTGTTGTTTTTCACCTTGTCTTTCCTTTTGAAATACCTTTGTGTTTCCTGCCTGTGTGATTGCCCTGATTAGTTCCACCTGTGTCTCGTCACCCTCCTTATTTGTGCATTTAGTGTTCGAGCTCTTCTTGTCTTTTGTCAGTGCGCCCACTTTATAGCGTTCAGCCTTTTTCTCCTTCGCGCTAGTTTGTTTTGAGTAGTCGGAAGACTAGCGAGGTCCATTTATCATTCTGATATTTATAAAATAAACATGAGTAGGAAGTGGGACATCATAACACTTTCTAACAAAGTATAGGTGTATACAAAAGTAATAATATGAACATATATATAGGATAGTATAATAATAATAATAAGTTAAGAAAAGTAAAAAAAAAAAGTTAAGAAAATATGTATTTATGTATGTATCTTGTATTTATTCACTTTTTTTCATATTTTAGGGATAGCCAGTACAGTAATCATTACATGCATCGATTAAATCAAACGTAAACAAAAACATTTAATCAACGATGCTTTGACAGAATCAGAAGTCACATGACTTCAGAAGTCAGGTGACTCCATCAAAGCCATCTCATCAAAGGCAACCATGATGACATCTCAGATTCATTCTGGAGAAGTGTGTGAATATATAGGAGGCAAACAAGTTCTTTTCTCACGGATTTCCCTCGCTAAAATGTCAAGCAACCAGACAAAACAAGGAGAGATGTATAGCAGAAATGTGAGTTACACTGAGCACCAGAGTCCCCTTAGAAAACCTCTCATTTTACTGCAGCAGGGTCTGGCCGTCTGCCTCGCTCAGTCCTGGTTCTGGTTCTCCCGTGCCTTCCTGTCCTCCACCGGGCTGAACAGTACGGCCTGTTCCTCCAGCAGCATGACGTCGGTGTTGGCTCCCAGCGGGCATCGAGCTCTCCTTCTTCTCCTTAATGCTTGAGTCAAAGTGCAGCATAAAGAGCAGCCCATTGAGAGTACACAAGATGGAATCATACACAGTATGTGTGGCATTGGACACAATAACTTGTGGTTCTTCAACCTCTTGAGCTCCCTCAGTACAGTGTTGTTTACAGCTGACGTCATTTTGCACACGGTCAAGCGCACACGAGAGATCGCTGCAGTCTGAGCAGGACTACCTCGTCAATTAGCATTTATCAAAGGCAACCTTCAGTAAGTTCATTTTGACTAAATAACTCGATATTTCTTATAGAAACAATAGATCGTGCTTTATAAGAACAACAATTGTAAGGAAGACGAAATGTTTTCGGCTCTTTAGAGGTGTTTCGCCACAGCACCTGTGTTTTGATAGTGCTAGCTAACGGTTAGCTAAGTTAGTGCTAGCTCCGAGCTAGCGTGTAAAATGTATTGTTTTTAACGCTACATTTTTAATTCTGCAGTCGTGTCAATACTTATATTCGTCAGGGTGTCATGCTGGCTTCAGTTTAACGTCGGTGTAGACTTTCAGCCGCTATAACAGCAGGTTAACGGTACTTCACGACATGTCCAATAGCACGAGTTATAAATCGTGCGCTGGTGTGAAGGACACCGCGGACGTTGTTTGGCACTTTAACAGTGTTGTGTTTACTTCGAGGTTGTTAACGTTATAATTATTACTCGACGCTTATGCTGCTATTTCATCGGTTGTTCTATGGACCTCACTAGGAAGCTAACGGTACACATTTGAGCTGCTGGCATCTTCTTCATTAAGGCCTCCTGAATGTTTATATTATGCTTTTGATGAGTTACGACAGCGGGACATGACGTGTTCGGGAACTCAAATAACTAATAATATACTAATAACATCATATGAATCCCAACGTGTCTGCAAGTCGGGAATTATATTTATCGTGTTTCTACTTCCTATTGGAAGATAGCGTACCACGTGTCCGGAAATAAACAAGACGACGAATCTGCGAACACAAGTTTAATGTAAATATCGCAAACGAAACGGCTCCAGTGCTACATTAGTACTGCACATTGTTCCTGTGTCATATGGTGACCTAATAAGCTGTAGTTCAGTTCCCGACCCATCAGTGAGATTGACTGTGCGGAGAATGCCTTCCTCTTCTCCTGCTGTGTCAAGTTATCGCTTCTCGGCCTTTTGGCTAAGATCAAGTGTAGTATCTGTTCTTATCAGTTTAATATCTGATACGTCCCCTACCCGGGGACCATATATTAAATTGATTTTTGGAATAGGGAGATGGAATAGGGGCTTGCTCCGTCCACTCCACGCATCGACCTGGTATTGCAGTACCTCCAGGAACGGTGCACCCCCTAAATGTGTTTAAAATAATATCTGTTAAACTACCACAAGCTCCATTAAGTTATAATAGATCGTCTTATTAAGTGACAATGTAACCTTCAGATGCTCTAACTCTGTTATGTTATGTAAGTTGCATTTTTATGAGTGAGACAAGGGTTTAGTTCAATAAATTGCTGAGTTCACATTTCTCTCCACATTTGAGGAAAGATTTTAAACATTTATTCACATTGATTCAATCGGTTGTTAGACTTCATAATGCTCATTTCCCAAAAGGGAAAATTCTGACAGCCCAGTTTTCTGTGTGTGTGTGTGTGTGTGTGTGTGTTAAGTAATCTTAGACGTATCATCGTTATTATTTTGCTGTTTGCCATACGCAGAAACATGTATCTGTATATTGAACCAGTTGTCAGTTCATCAAGTTGGCCTCGCAGTCTAATACAACAGATCTGCAATAAATCCTTCCTTCATGAAGGTAATCATGTTCAGTCTATTGTAGACCTGTATTCTTTATATTTGCTAAACAACCATTGTTGTTCATAGTCCAGACCAATAGATGGCAGTAGCGCACCAGCATAGGTTGGAAAGATTCTACAATTTCTAGCCATTTTTTTGTCATTATTGATGTGTTGGTGGATATTTCAACAGTTGTAATCTTTTTACACAGGCGCCAAGTGCTGTCAACCCTAAAAGGGATGCCATCCTCTTGGCATCCCACTTGAGGAAGATGGTGGGCATCTCATTTGGAAGTATGTGGTAAGTCAGTGTAATTGCATTTGCCAGCCACATGTACTATATTGTATTACATGAAATGTTTTAAGATCCTAATGTCACTAATAGTTACAAGTCATTGTGACAGCACCAAGAACTCAGTTCACACCTGTTGAATAGGTATAGAAAATGTCTGTGATTTTGAGTAACAAAAACAATGCTGATTTAACCTCATACTCGACTGCTGTCTCAGCCAATAATTATATTATATCAACAATTTATTTTCTTTTTTCTCATATTTTCTTTCAGTATATAGGACATCAAGGAGATGACATCCTGAGAGACTTGAAGATATCCACCATGTGCATACATGTCATCAACAATGGGGGTCAGTAGCGCACCAGCAGTGAACAAAGAAACAGGAAGTGGTGAAAGAAGCAGAGAACGTGTGTGATTTTATTCTTAAACTCTGAATTTAAAATGTGGATCAAACTACTTTCGACAGCAGTTTGATTTAGCTTAGTCTTATCTGAACTCACTGTTGAACTGTTACTCTTTAGTTGGAGATAAATAGATACAACTGGTGAGTTTAGGTTGGCTTTTGATATGGCAATACAGCATTGCATGATGGGAAATGTACCCATTACTTTTCAAGTACACTGTAAATAAGCTTTGTCAACCTTATTACACATAACTTTCCTCCATATTCAATTCCTGTAGGTTATCAGACCTCTTATAGCCTGTATTTTTGGGTTATATCTATATTTTCAGCTCCATCAGTCAACATGGTTTGTCTGTGAAAGACTCCCCGGCCTCGGATGTGTACAACTCATACTTACCTGGCAAGGGAGATACCATGATCAAGAAGGTGGTTCACCCAGGGCGAGGCTTGGCCATTGCACTTCGGCTGAGCTGACCTCTGCGAATTCCCCAAATGTGGGAATCTCGATTGCATAATTTCTGGTAGTGGGGGACTGCGTTCGCGCTCTCCCCTGATAAAGTGTGAAATATTAATTAATCATATTCACTTAAGCAGCAAAGGTTTGGCTGTGTATATGATCAGAATCAGAAACTGTTTATTGCCAGGAATGTTTTCACAAACGAGGAATTTTTCGAGGCGGAAGGTGCATACATTGGACATGGGACGTTAGACGAGACAAACAACAATCAACAATCAACGACAACAACAGTGCAATGGGTATTAAAATAAGTGTAAGATAAAGTGCTCAGACAACAGATACGTTAATGTGAGTGTACGTTAAAGTGACGAGTGTTTAAGTTAAAAGTGTATGTTAAGTGGCATGAGTGTTTAAATATGAAGTGTGCAGAGGAGTGACCCGTAAGGAGAAAGAAAGAAAGAAAGAAAGAAAGAAAGAAAGAAGAGAAAAATAAAAATGAAAATAAAAATAGTCCTGGGGGTGACAGAGTCAGTCAGTGGGGGACCCGAGCCCTGTTGATGAGCCCGACTGCCGACGGGAAGAAACTGTTTGTGTGGCGTGAGGTGTTGGTCCTGATGGACCTCAGCCTCCTGCCAGAGGGGAGGGACTCGAACAGGTTGTGTCCAGGGTGAGAGGGGTCAGCTGCAATCTTCCTAGCTCAGAGTCCTGGAGGCGAACAAGTCCTGGAGGGATGGCAGATTACAGCCAATCACCCTCTCAGCAGAGCGGATGATGCGCTGCAGCCTGCCCTTGTCCTTGGCAGTGGCTGCGGTGTGCCAGACGGTGATGGAGGATAGCAAACTAGTTCTTATACTGTTAATAATCTAAAGGTTGGATGTTGACTGCTGTGAAGCAGGTAATGATTTTAATATGAAATATGATTTGTTTCTTCGTAAAGCAAAATAAATTCCTTCACAGTTAATAATATACCCTTGCACCTGTGATATTATATTAGATATTCCTTTATTTTTCCCGCAGTGGGGAGATTTACAGGATTACAGCAGCAAACAGGGTAAAGTGCCCACATTAGTTTAAATTCATTCCAGTTAAGTGAATGATGCTCTAATGAATATGAACTCAGTCACAGCTGTTCCCTTGTTAATATGACAGACAGTCAGTCAGTGAAGAAGAGAATAATGTTCTTGTGTAGTTCATAGTTAACGTCATAAACTCTGTGTGTCTCATGGTCACTTTAGGGTTGAATCCTGCAGTCAGCTCTGTTCTCCACTAGAGACTACCAGAGCTCTTTTAGTAAAAACACATTCTTCTCCATGAAACATTGCTCTCTGTCTCTTTTTGTGCTACAACTGTGTTTGTAACGTGGCTGTAAATTAGATCACAGTTTGTGATGAGACCAGAGCGTGTCGTGACCAAGACGACCCCCACGCGCTGCTTTATGAATATCTTGCTTCTTATAAGTGTCCTTCTTTTGTACCTTTGCATTGTATTTATTCACCGGTAAAACGTTTAGTAAACTTGTTTTAAGGTAGCTCCGCTCCTTTTTTTTTCACAGACATTATTTCACAAACGGCACATTACTTTTTCACCTGCAGAGAACTTTGTCATGATCAGTCTTTGTAAACATTAACACGAATGAAAAGTACACACAGTTGTGTGTACTGTAACATGGTTTCTCATGTTTTAATTATTAATAATTCCTATTGGACTATAAGGCAGCATGTGGCCAGGAAGAGTTGATGAACCACATTTGTTAAGTTTGTTTCTTTAAGATAAGATACTTTGTGGTGATTCTGTGACTTTTCCTCCTCTGTCGTTGGTCCTATACTCTTATTCCCCTCCTGACCTGTCAGTGAGAGTAACTGTGTGCTGTATCTTGGCTTTAAAGCCAATTCTGAACTACTTTTGCTTCTCTGCCTTTTGGTGGTAATACCAGTTAATATATTGCCAGTTTTGGTGCAATGTATTTCAACTGTAGTTGTAAATCTTTCACATAGGAATCCAGCGGCACAGAGGACTGCTTACCTGTACTACATGTTGACCATGGCAAACAAGAAAAGGTAAGTGGGCTTTTAATCATTTATTTAGTGGTTCCTCTGATCAAAATGTTCTATGAAACCGTAAATGTGGATGACATTTGTTTGCCAGGGCACCAAAGTGAGAGATGAGAATGGCATTAGGAATTGCTCATGGAGGGTCCACGTCCAACAATGAACCTCAGGGCCTCTGAGGCCTGAAACATCCTCCATCTGTGATAGTTGTGGGACACATTAGTAGGGTTGGGTACCGAAAACCAACCAATACAACCGGTACCAAAGTTTGAAGCTGTAGTTTGAAGTCAAGTGTTTTCTATTCATTTATGTATAGTATACTTTAAACGGTTAATATATTGTTCAATTTGAAGAAAGAAAAAAAATTGCCTTGGCAATAAAAAAAGGAACGGTTTAGGCACCGGTATCGAAAAAAAAAAACGATACCCATCCCTACACTTTAGGGGCAACACTTAACCAACCAGGACTAGCCAAAGCTTTTCTATAAGTATGGTGAGCAGATGCACCTGGCAGAAGTGTGGAAGCAGAACGTTTGCAGAAGATGTCAAAACATTTTGCATATTTTTGAGGAATGCACCAAAGGCAGAAAGTGCAGGAGCCGGCAGTCTTTCCCTCTAATTCTCCTAATGAGGTTTCTATCTTAACCAGATATCTTAAACTCCCATTTTAAAATTGAAACATCCTTATTATTCTTCTCAAACTTCATTCTTTTATTTTATTATTAATGAGGGAAGTGTTTATTATTATTTTTTTGAACTGGAGACGCGTCACACTTATTCCTGTGTCTTTTAGCCCACCAGCCTTTGCTTTTATCCAGGCATTTTAAGACATTTTAACTTTTAGCAGGAGTCTTAACTAACAAGGCTCTGATTTGAGCAGGAACCAGTGAGTCCAGTGTCAAGACTCTCATTCGGCAAACTGTTTGGTGCAGCTCCTCCAAACAGACTCAGGACCTGTCATGGCTCACGAGATCCTCCCAGTCAGGTCCGTAATGCACTCCTGGGGTAAAATCAGTGCACTCAACTGGTTCCAACCGGGTTGTGGTGCGCCTGAGTCGGTGAGGCATCTGGTCTGGGAGTGCAGCACCGCCGTAGACCAGTGGGCAACGGCCGGCTCCTTACAATTCCCGTACTTGCCGGTAAGGGAGGTCCTCGCAGCACAGCTGGTGCTGTATGAGGCGAGCAAAGGTGAAAACCAAACTGTTTCTCACTATAGCCGCCATCAAAGACGCCCTATGGACCTCCAGATACTTGCTGGCAAGGAAGCACATGCAGATCCCCCCCGTGGCTGTGATCCGGATGGCTGCAGGCGGCAGGCCAGGACGCAGCCACAAAGAAGAATCGCCTCTGTGCCCATTCGGATGAAGGAGCCGGAGCCACACGGGAAAAGGTCAAAGCGGCGGCGGTCTGACTCTCCGGGTGAGGCAGGTGGGAAGGAGCAGCAGGGTGGGGGGGTCTCTGAGCACCACAACATGACCAGAACTGTTTGGGGGAGAGGAATGAGTCATGGTAGGGACTCACTGCGCTCCTGCACAGCAATGGACTTTAACCAATGCACCGTTAACTAATACGGATACTCAACACACAGATACACAAGAAGAAACTAACTCATGACAACTTAAATCTAAAATGCCTCTGAAAATTATTGCTTTTATTGTTTAAATATGGTTTTCCAGATAACACTTACTTATTCTTTGACTTTGTGAAGTCTACACTACAGTTAAGATGATTTAAATGGTATTAATGAACATCATTTTGAATTAAATGGAACAAAATGTGTTCACAATATGTACAACATATTGTGAACAACTTTCAAGATCAGTGGTTCTTCTCAGAACCCATAACAATTTTTTTCTATATATTTTTAATTTACAAAGACACCAGACTGAACTTTTAAATTCAAGATAAAATAACTCCAAAGATTGTGAAGACTGAGAGGGTCTTCCGTGAGTGCAGCCTCATGTGTTTCAGAGACATGGCTGCACACAGATTTTCCGGACCACAGCACGTCGGTGCCCGGCTTCAGGGCTGTTCGGGCGGACAGAGACGTTATACTGAATGGTGAGAAGAGAGGTGGCGGGACTGCAGTGTATGTGAACGAGAGGTGGTGCATCCCGACCTTGTGTGTGAAGGAGCGTTTCTGTAGCCCGAACATTGAACTGTTAGCCGTGGGGATGCGTCCGTATTATTTGCCGAAGGAGTTCACGTCCGCCATTGTTGTCGCTGTTTACGTGCCACCATCAGCTGACGCGTGTACTGTTATGTGTAGAATAAGTTTAGGAGACCGTTGTATCTTCGGCTAACTTTATTAGCTCAACATTAGCATAACACCGAGATTGTGACTGACAGGTTCGTACAACTCCAAGTGCGGACTGAACACGACCCCCTCTGATATCACATACACCTGATCACTCCGCTCTGTATGTCAATAAAATAGTACCATTACAACGCTGAGGAAGCAGTGGACACCATCCACTCCACTGTGTCTGGACTGTGAGTCAACAGCCTGGTGCTTTTCTGACTATCACTGGTGGATTTAACCACACCACCCTGGATAAAGCTCTGCCAACTTTTCAACAATATGTCAACTGCCCCACAAGGAACAATAAAACTCTGGACCTACTATATGCAAATGCTAAGGATGCATACAGGTCTGATCATGACCTGGTCCTGCTGACACCCAGGTATGTTCCTCTGGTGCAGAGGCTGCCTGTGACCACCAGGACTGTTAGGAGGTGGTCTCAGGACCAGGACTGTTATGCTGCGTTCACACCAAACACGTTGCGAATATTCGCGCCGCGTTTACCGCGTCAGTGTACTCTCTCAACAAAAAAGCTGTATTCACGCCAAACGCGTTGCGAATGTTACTCGTACCTGAAGGGGGCGTGGCTTATCTCCGTTAAAAACAGTTACCGTTTCCGCCATTCACCATTTGAAATAACCACTAGTTCTGCTTTCAAAAATTTTCGGCAGAGTTGGAAACGTCAAACACGTCATTCACGCCGCTCGGCGGAAAATTGCGTCTGTGCATTGACTTTGCATGTAATCTACTTGCTAGTCAAATTTGCGCCGCGTTTGGTGTGAACGCATCATTAGGAGGTGGTCTCAGGACCAGGACTGTTAGGAGGTGGTCTCAGGCCCTGCAATGACCTGTAATGACGCCCTGCAGGACTGCTTTGAGTCAACAGAGTGTGGACCACATAGGGAGGACATCAACAGCATGACGGACTGCATCACAGAATACATCAATTCTTTAAAAAAAATGTTTTGTATCCGATTCATCGATTAATTGGAAAAATTACCAACAGATTAATCTATTCTTAAAATAATCGTTAGTTGCAGCCCTAGTGCGTAGCGCTTGGCCATCTTTATCCTCTGTTTTACTGCAGTGTCAACAAGATCGTCCCTCTTTGTGCGGTCGTAGAGAGTGTTGCCCCAGTGAGTTCTGTACAGCTTCATTTAAAAAGCCTCTAAATATACATGCGTACAGTGTGCTCACATTGTATGCTGCACTATCTGTAAAGATGTAATAACTTCTGTATGAGGTCTTTTATACCAGGTGTTTTGAGGAGGCTCGCTCTCGTCCAGCCCAGCGGGACCTCTCATCTCCTCCATGGCCATGTGGATGAGCCGGAATGTAGCAGCAGACAACATCCTCCTCTGAGACCGACTTCAGCGTTTCCGGGTCCTCTGTTTTGACCGCTTTGATGATCAGCTCCAGGTCTGAGTGGTTGTAGACCAGCATTGCACTGCACAGGGTTCTTGGAGTGAGACTTTGTCCGTGTGGCTGTGTCAAACCGGTGGATCCAGTGGAAGATGTCCAGATGCACAACCATCCTATTGTCCATTCAAGGCTGGAACAAAGTCTCCACTGCTGTTGGGCCCTGAGCACGTCAACACCCACGGTCCACAGAGAGGATCTTGGGGACAGGTTGATCGCCAACCTCTCCAGGACTCCACAGCACATCGGTTCCAGCTTCTGAGTGGACTCCTCGCAGGTCAGCACAAATTAAACAATGTGATGTTTGTTTCTGATGCTGGTGATCCACTCAGCTGAGCCTCGATCTTCCCCACACAGCTTCTAAACTAAACTATTCACAATGTGCACTAAACTAGTTTGTCCAACGAGATGCAATTCTTTTCAGATAAATTATTTGTTCACTTGATTTAATTAATTGCTGACAGCACTACAGTTAAGGTTTATGCAATGCAACTGTGCCATATACAGGTGCTGGTCATATAATTAGAATATCAAAAAGTTGATTTATTTCACTAATTCCATTCAAAAAGTGAAACTTGTCTATTATATTCATTCATTACACACATACTGATATATTTCAAATGTTTATTTCTTTTAATTTTGATGATTATAACTGACCACTAAGGAAAATCCCAAATTCAGTATCTCAGAAAATTTGAATATTACTTAAAACCAATACAAAGAAAGGATTTTTAGAAATCTTGGCCAACTGGAAAGTATGAACATGAAAAGTATGAGCATGTACAGCACTCAATACTTAGTTGGGGCTCCTTTTGCCTGAATTACTGCAGCAATGCGGCGTGGCATGGAGTCGATCAGTCTGTGGCACTGCTCAGGTGTTATGAGAGCCCAGGTTGCTCTGATAGTGGCCTTCAGCTCTTCTGCATTGTTGGGTCTGGCACGTCGCATCATCCTCTTCACAAACTCGCCTGACCTTAACCCCATAGAAAATCTATGGGGTTAAGGTCAGGCGAGTTTGCTGGCCAATTAAGAACAGGGATACCATGAAATCTGCATATCCATAAAGTTGGTCAGCAGCAGGAAGCATGAAGTGCTCTAAAACTTCCTGGTATACGGCTGCGTTGACCTTGGACCTCAGAAAACGTAGTGGACCAACACCAGCAGATGACATGGCACCCCAAACCATCACTGACTGTGGAAACGTTACACTGGACCTCAAGGAACGTGGATCGTGTGTCTCTCCTCTCTTCCTCCAGACTCTGGGACCCTGATTTCCAAAGGAAATGCAAAATGTACTTTCATCAGAGAACATAACTTTGGACCGCTCAGCAGCAGTCCATTCCTTTTTGTCTTTAGCCCAGGCGAGACGCTTCTGACGCTGTCTGTTGTTCAAGAGTGGCTTGACACAAGGAATGCGACAGCTGAAACCCATGTCTTGCATACGTCTGTGCGTAGTGGTTCTTGAAGCACTGACTCCAGCTGCAGTCCACTCTTTCTGAATCTCCCCCACATTTTTGAATCTGTTTTGTTTCACAATCCTCTCCAGGGTGCGGTTATCCATGCTTGTACACTTTTTTTCTACCACATCTTTTCCTTCCCTTCGCCTCGCTATTAATGTGCTTGGACACAAAGCTCTGTGAACAGCCAGCCTCTTTTGCAATGACCTTTTGTGTCTTGCCCTCCTTGTGCAAGGTGTCAATGGTCGTCTTTTGGACAACTGTCAAGTCAGCAGTCTTCCCCATGATTGTGTAGCCTACAGGACTGGACTGAGAGACCATTTAAAGGCCTTTGCAGGTGTTTTGAGTTAATTAGCTGAATAGTGTGGCACCAGGTGTCTAAAAATAAAGATAAAATTGGATTGATAAAACATTTTAGCTCGTCGGGGTGAAAGCAAAAATGTTTTATCAATCCAATTTTCTTCATAGAAGTTGTCTTCCTGAAAGTATTGCCGTTTGTCTTGACACACTTAAGTCCACGGGTTACACTCTGTCATAAAAAAGAAGACTAAATACTTTAGATTGTCATGCATATATTGTAAAATATGCACAAGTATGTGCATTCCAATCTAAAATACTATTGCTCCACCTTGCCCACAACAGAGGTGAAGGGTTCATAGCTGTCGTATACTGTGTTGTCCAGACCTTTGGACGTGAACATACACAGGGCATTTTTTATGTCCCTGGGTCGGTTGGCCACAGCACAAACAGACGGGGAGATTATGCACCTGTGACACCTTCACTCCTACTGCTGAGGGCGCTTGCTGTGGATGCAGAGAGGCAGGGCACAGGTCTGGTGATGGTAGGGTGGCAGTTTTTTTTCCGAGGTGACGGTAGCACAAGCAGCAGTGGTGGTTGAGAGTGGCATGATTAAGTCCGTCCTCTCCTTCAACACTGTAGTCCCTGCCGTGCTGGGTGTGGGCACATACTCCATCAGAGGTTAGAGGGGTGGAGGGAGGCCCTTGTGCATCTCTTTTAGGTGTTTGTTGAACATCACAATGAAAGGTAATCGAACAATGACAAAGTCACATGATTCCTTTAACTATTCTACACAGACAGCACTTGGAATCACTTGGAATCATGTGTGGCAGAGACTTATGGAATCCCTCCAGGCTGTTGCTTCCACGCAGACATTTGTAATAGGGCACATCCACATTGTTGATGGTGGTGGTACGTGCCACCCTGTACATGTTAATGCCTGGTGGATCCTGGAGTTACTCCAGGTGTCGCTGCTGGCCTGCCCAAATCTTATCCATGGCCTCTGTAATTACACATGCATAAAGTGTGTTATTTTCACTTTGTATGCAACACAATCTGTATTAATGTTCTAATAACTTTTTTTGGATGAGGTCTTTTGTACCAGGCGTTTTGAAGAGGCTCACTCCGCTCTCGTCCAGCCCAACGGGACCTTTCAGCTCCTCGATGGCCATGTGGATGAGCCGGAATGTCTCCTGAGCCCCAAGTGTGACCCTCCTCACATGGTGTTTGAGCTGCTCCCTGGATATGTAGCAGCGGACAACATCTTCGTCTGAGACTGACTTCAGTGTTGCCGGGTCCTTGGCTCTGACCGCTTTGATGAGCAGCTCCAGGTCTGAGCGGTTGTAGGCCAGCACTGCACCAGCTACAGCCGATTTGAAGACAGCATATTTACAGTGAGACTCTGTGCGTATGGCTGCGTCAAACCGGTGGATCCAGTGAAAGATGTCCAGACATACAACCATCCCATGGTCCACCCAAGACTTGAACAAAGTCTCCAAAGCTGTTTGACCCCGAGACCGGCAACACCCACGGTCCACATAGAGGATCTTGGGAACAGGTTGATCAGCCTTCTGGAACCTCTACATGACTCCACGGCACATGGGTTTCAGCTTCTGAGTGGACTCCTCGCAGGTCAGCCCAAATGAAACGATTTGCGAATGCTCGTTCCCGATGCTGGTGAACCACTCGGCTGAGCCTCGACCTTCCCCAGACAGCTTCGTCACCACCTGTAACAATATGTCAAATATGTCAAGATTTTTCTGAATCATTTTACAACTGTATTAACCACATTTTGCATCATACAGTATGGCATTATGGAACATGTTTTGATTAACATACTTTCTTGGTGGAATCCATTTTCAGCACGATGCCAAAAGTGGAGAGGATCTGGCTGCAGTAATCCTGCACATTGTTGGCCTCTGCCAGCAGGAAGGCGTGGCGCAAGAGCCGCACGGAGGGAAGCTCTCGTGGAGGTGGAGCCTGGAATGAGTGCCCTAATGCCGAGACGATCCCCCGCCACACCTTGACCATAGTGTTCCCTTCGGTCCGGTCCCTCAGAAGGCGCACAACACTCTTATTGACACCACGCCTGTAAGTAGATTCAAAATCAGTATGGTGAGGTTGATTTGATGGATTACTTTCAAGTTAGTCTGTTAAATGCACACATTATGTTCAGTATGCTTACTTGCTGGTGAGGATGGCGGGGAACAGAGCTTGAGCCTCACTGAGTTGCGTTAAAATAGCGGCGTCCCACGCCAGCCACCGGCCCACTGTTCCTCCTCCGCTCCTAGCTGGCTTTGTGGGTCCACAGCACAGGACCTCAGTGAGCACTGTGTACCAGCTGGAGACATCACATATGTGCACATATTATATCATTAATTTATATATCTCTAGCTATCTAGAGATAGATAGATTAGATATATACAATTGTATATATACAAGGGCCAATAGCAGCATATGACTTTCTTTGCTCGGTTTTCTACGTAGTTATAACGTAATTTAATATCACAAGGGAAGTGAGTTATACCCAGTGGTGGTAGCCAGACTTGTAGAGGTGCACATTCTGTCCATGACCCACAGTCATCACCTCGAGGATCTCCAGACTCCAACAGGGCGCCACACAAAGACGCGGCTCTGGAAAAAGGTGTGGCGTTGGCAGAAAACCCTTGACGTAACCAGGAGGTTCTGGTGGATAAAACCACATGCGGTCTGATTTGATCACCCGTCGCCTCTTGAACTGACCAGTGTGGTCCTTGAACATTTGAACAGACCTCGTTCTGTGTCCTCTTTAAGCCAGAAAACATCAGCAGATGGGACACCATTGGGGTTTTCCCACAAACGCACTCAACCCTCCAGCTCCACCTGCAACACCGATACAAAATGTAGTTATTGTTGTTTACAAAATATTGTTCAAAGATAAAACCAATTTAAAAAACTGGTTGTCATTGTTTGAGTATAATTTACACGGGAGTCCCTCTGAGGTGATTCCATGGAGTAATCTGGACCCCTGGATGTGGACGGGGTCTCTGTGGGCTGACTAGTGGACACATGCTGTTTCTGCCGGACTGCGGGCTCCGGCTGTTTCTGCTGCTTGGTCCCTTCTGTGGGCCAGGAACCCTGGGAATGGCTGCTAGTCTTGAGCAAGTATAAGACATTACCCCCCAAAATAGTTTTGTATTATATTTTCTAGCTAAGGTTTTGATGTCTATGAATTATGTATCTCTCTTACCTTCAGCAGCCTGGGTTGAAGCCACCAGTTCAGCATCATCACCTGGCCACGATGAGGGATCACACCTGGTGCTAACCTGCGATTCCCGGGCAAAGAACAATTTTTATTTACTTTGCTAATCTGCTCTTCCTGTTTCATAACAAATGAATAATCAAATGAACACTCACTTGCCCCTTCTCCTTAATAAACTTCCTGAACTGCTTCATCTGCAAGCTTGTGATGTGGGTCACTGGTGTGTGCAGCCACCTCCTCACAGAACTGTGGGCCTTCTGAGTGAGCTCCCTCTGCTCAGCTCTGGCCTGTCCTTCTGGCTGTAGAGCTCCCACATCTCCTGAAAGGTGTGAAGCTCAAAGCCTCTCTGGCCGTAGCTACACCTGTCGACGTTGACCTCAAGGAGACTGGAGACTTGTGGGAAGCTCTCTGTATACTTGGTGAGGTAGTCCTTCACCCACTGGTTCCCCACCTTTCTCCTTCTCTGTGGGTTTGTGCACTCCAGTCTGTGCTTCTCCAGCATGCTTCTAGCATTAAGAAGAAGAATATAAGGTATGATATAAGTACTACATTGATGTATTGATTCCAGAATCAATACATCAATGTAGTACTTCCACTGGCCACAAGCCAGTGGAATGGGGCATTTCCATACTGGCCGAATGGAACCACCAGCTTTCCCAGGCACATCTGACGTGATGGAGAGGTGACAGCCTCTGCATGAAGGAGCTTCTCAGCGTGGGCCAGGGCCGTTGTCTGGTTGAGCAGCTCCTGTGGGGGTTTGGGGAACAACATTCTCTTCTCCCTGAAGTCACAGGCTTCTTTGGTCGCTATTACGACGGCCTGTTGACGATTCCCAGGGGCCTCTGGGTTGAAGATGCGTATTTTGGGGGTCGCCATTTTCAAAATGTAACTGAAATAAACTTGTCAAGTAACACCACAACAACAAAATAGTGTTATTATTATTATTACATTAGGTATTGTATAATATAACAATGAACGTCAGAGTACAACAGAGCTTTGATATCCTCCCAAGGAGGAAGAGGACTAAGATGAGGAGGGGCAGGATGACAACTGCTAAACCCTGATTACAGCTCCTCAGAATAGAAATCTCTGGGGGAGAGTTCTTATGTTATAACTCGTATATCATATCTCATAACTCCTGGGCCTACAAGAATGACTGATTCCTCTGATATTTTATGAACTTTTCAACTTGTTTTATGTTTTTGCTCATAACTCCAAGTGTGCATGTCATCTCGCCAGTTAAAGCACAAGATAAAAGGACATAAGAAGCACTGACCTTTTTATTTTACGACCTTAATTCTATTGGAGGCACCGCCAGTTATATTGCAGATAGAAATATTTGAAATTTACTGGAGAACCAGTCTGCAGGTTTTGCAGAATTAAAGCAGTAAACCTGTTTTTAAACCGAAACTCTCATAATCAGCCCTGCTCTGAGGTTACGTTTTGTTTCTTTTCATTCATTCATTCTGTTTACCGTGTTGTTTTTCACCTTGTCTTTCCTTTTGAAATACCTTTGTGTTTCCTGCCTGTGTGATTGCCCTGATTAGTTCCACCTGTGTCTCGTCACCCTCCTTATTTGTGCATTTAGTGTTCGAGCTCTTCTTGTCTTTTGTCAGTGCGCCCACTTTATAGCGTTCAGCCTTTTTCTCCTTCGCGCTAGTTTGTTTTGAGTAGTCGGAAGACTAGCGAGGTCCATTTAGTGATGGCGAGATGAAGCTTCCTGAAGCATTGAAGCTTTCCATCCAATTGGTTCGCTCATGGGCCGAAGCTTCATGGGGCTTCATTTGCTCTACTGCGCCACCAAGTGGACATACATGTAAAACAGGCAGAGTGATCACAACGACACCATGGCTTTGGTGTGTGAAGCTTTGAATTTAATAAATTATGTTTGTGACGCCAGTACATCAGTTATTAACTTATTAATATTGTGTCTATCTTTATGATATAATGGCGGGGTCAAAATCAAAGGTGGAAACAAATTGGGAAGAGAGTTGTGATGTGACTGTGGGTCAGTGGTTAGATAACCCGTCTTTCAGTAAGAGGATCGGTGTTTCGATCCTCGGCTCCGCTTATCCATGTTGTTGTGTCCAATTTTTTATTTTTTTAAATAAGAACTTTTCCACAGTGCTGGGCTTTTTGAGACTATTTTGCCTGCTTTATAAAATACCCTTTCACAGGCACAGATGACGCTGGGGTACAGAGAGGAAGGGGGAAATCCATTGATGTTTCGCTGCCCCTTTTATTTCAAATCGCACGGCAAACCCACGAACCTACTGCAGGGTCAGCGGAGCACTTTCTCAAGGAGATTCCTCACGCTCCGCTGCAACAAGGACAGATACAGGAGAACATTCCTGCCAACGGCATTACGGCTTTATAATAAATCACCGCTTGCCAGATCCTCTGACTAACAACATGTACATGTATATATATATTTTTGCACAATCGAAGCCATTTCTATTTTATTCTATTTTATTTTATTATTATTATTATTATTATTATTATTATTATTGTATATATCTTTTATCTTTCGTCCTGCTGTTTTTTGTTTATTTTGTTGTAAGTTGCTGCTACCCCGACACCAAATTTCCCCTCGGGGATTAATAAAGTATATATTCATTCATTCATTAATTCATTTTCTGAATCAGTCACGTGGTACGGCCGGCTCGCAAGGCTTCGAACGTCACCACATACGTCATCGACACAAGCCTCGATACGCGCTTCACCAAAATCTACCTGGATTGCTCGACACGCGCATCGAAGCCTCGACACGAAAGGACACAACACTACCATTTACCATTCTGATATTTATAAAATAAACGAGTAGGAAGTGGGACATCATAACACTTTCTAACAAAGTATAGGTGTATACAAAAGTAATAATATGAACATATATATAGGATAGTATAATAATAATAATAAGTTAAGAAAAGTAAAAAAAAAAAGTTAAGAAAATATGTATTTATGTATGTATCTTGTATTTATTCACTTTTTTTCATATTTTAGGGATAGTCAGTACAGTAATCATTACATGCATCGATTAAATCAAACGTAAACAAAAACATTTAATCAACGATGCTTTGACAGAATCAGAAGTCACATGACTTCAGAAGTCAGGTGACTCCATCAAAGCCATCTCATCAAAGGCATCCATGATGACATCTCAGATTCATTCTGGAGAAGTGTGTGAATATATAGGAGGCAAACAAGTTCTTTTCTCACGGATTTCCCTCGCTAAAATGTCAAGCAACCAGACAAAACAAGGAGAGATGTATAGCAGAAATGTGAGTTACACTGAGCACCAGAGTCCCCTTAGAAAACCTCTCATTTTACTGCAGCAGGGTCTGGCCGTCTGCCTCGCTCAGTCCTGGTTCTGGTTCTCCCGTGCCTTCCTGTCCTCCACCGGGCTGAACAGTACGGCCTGTTCCTCCAGCAGCATGACGTCGGTGTTGGCTCCCAGCGGGCATCGAGCTCTCCTTCTTCTTCTTAATGCTGGAGTCAAAGTGCAGCATAAAGAGCAGCCCATTGAGAGTACACAAGATGGAATCATACACAGTATGTATGGCATTGGACACAATAACTTGTGGTTCTTCAACCTCTTGAGCTCCCTCAGTACATAGTGTTGTCTACAGCTGACGTCATTTTGCACACGGTCAAGCGCACACGAGAGATCGCTGCAGTCTGAGCAGGACTACCTCGTCAATTAGCATTTATCAAAGTCAACCTTCAGTAAGTTCATTTTGACTAAATAACTCGATATTTCTTATAGAAACAATAGAGCGTGCTTTATTAGGACAACAATTGTAAGGAAGACGAAATGTTTTCGGCTCTTTAGAGGTGTTTCGCCACAGCACCTGTGTTTTGATAGTGCTAGCTAACGGGTAGCTAAGTTAGTGCTAGCTCCGAGCTAGCGTGTAAAATGTATTGTTTTGAATGCTACATTTTTAATTCTGCAGTCGTGTCAATACTTATATTCGTCAGGGTGTCATGCTGGCTTCAGTTTAACGTCGGTGTAGACTTTCAGCCGCTATAACAGCAGGTTAACGGTACTTCACAACACGTCCATGTTTGTTCCTATCACAGTGTAATAGCACGAGTTATAAATCGTGCACTGGTGTGAAGGACACCGCGGACGTTGTTTGGCACTTTAACCGTGTTGTGTTTACTTCGAGGTTGTTAACGTTATAATTATTACTCGACGCTTATGCTGCTATCTCATCGGTTAAAAACTTAATTCAGGACGGTAGCTAAATGGTCTATGGACCTCACTAGGAAGCTAACGGTACACATTTGAGCTGCTGGCATCTTCTTCATTAAGGCCTCCTGAATGTTTATATTATGCTTTTGATGAGTTACGACAGCGGGACATGACGTGTTCGGGAACTCAAATAACTAATAATATACTAATAACATCATATGAATCCCAACGTGTCTGCAAGTCGGGAATTATATCTATCGTGTTTCTACTTCCTATTGGAAGATAGCGTACCACGTGTCCGGAAATAAACAAGACGACGAATCTGCGCAAGTTTAATGTAGATAGCGCAAACGAAACGGCTCCAGTGCTACATTAGTACTGCACATTGTTCCTGTGTCATATGGTGACCTAATAAGCTGTAGTTCAGTTCCCGACCCATCAGTGAGATTGACTGTGCGAAGAATGCCTTCCTCTTCTCCTGCTGTGTCAAGTTATCGCTTCTCGGCCTTTTGGCTAAGATCAAGTGTAGTATCTGTTCTTATCAGTTTAATATCTGATACGTCCCCTACCCGGGGACCATATATTAAATTGATTTTTGGAATAGGGAGATGGAATAGGGGCTTGCTCCGTCCACTCCACGCATCGACCTGGTATTGCAGTACCTCCAGGAACGGTGCACCCCCTAAATGTGTATAAAATAATATCTGTTAAATTACCACAAGCTCCCTTAAGTTATAATAGATCGTCTTATTAAGTGACAATGTAACCTTCAGATGCTCTAACTCTGTTATGTTATGTAAGTTGCATTTAATGAGTGAGGCAAGGGTTTTGTTCAATAAATTGCTGAGTTCACATTTCTCTCCACATTTGAGGAAAGATTTTAAACATTTATTCACATTGATTCAATCGGTTGTTAGACTTCATAATGCTCTTTTCCCAAAAGGGAAAATTCTGACAGCCCAGTTTTCTGTGTACTCACACTAATATATATGTATGTATATATATATATATGTGTGTGTGTGTGTGTGTGTGTGTGTGTGTGTGTGTGTGTGTGTGTATGTATATATGTGTGTGTGTGTGTTTGTGTGTGTGTGTGTGTATGTATATATGTGTGTTAAGTAATCTTAGACGTATCATCGTTATTATTTTGCTGTTTGCCATACGCAGAAACATGTATCTGTATATTGAACCAGTTGTCAGTTCATCAAGTTGGCCTCGCAGTCTAATACAACAGATCTGCAATAAATCCTTCCTTCATGAAGGTAATCATGTTCAGTCTATTGTAGACCTGTATTCTTTATATTTGCTAAACAACCATTGTTGTTCATAGTCCAGACCAATAGATGGCAGTAGCGCACCAGCATAGGTTGGAAAGATTCTACAATTTCTAGCCATTTTTTGTCATTATTGATGTGTTGGTGGATATTTCAACAGTTGTAATCTTTTTACACAGGCGCCAAGTGCTGTCAACCCTAAAAGGGATGCCATCCTCTTGGCATCCCACTTGAGGAAGATGGTGGGCATCTCATTTGGAAGTATGTGGTAAGTCAGTGTAATTGCATTTGCCAGCCACATGTACTATATTGTATTACATGAAATGTTTTAAGATCCTAATGTCACTAATAGTTACAAGTCATTGTGACAGCACCAAGAACTCAGTTCACACCTGTTGAATAGGTATAGAAAATGTCTGTGATTTTGAGTAACAAAAACAATGCTGATTTAACCTCATACTCGACTGCTGTCTCAGCCAATAATTATATTATATCAACAATTTATTTTCTTTTTTCTCATATTTTCTTTCAGTATACAGGACATCAAGGAGATGACATCCTGAGAGACTTGAAGATATCCACCATGTGCATACATGTCATCAACAATGGGGGTCAGTAGCGCACCAGCAGTGAACAAAGAAACAGGAAGTGGTGAAAGAAGCAGAGAATGTGTGTGATTTTATTCTTAAACTCTGAATTTAAAATGTGGATCAAACTACTTTCGACAGCAGTTTGATTTAGCTTAGTCTTATCTGAACTCACTGTTGAACTGTTACTCTTTAGTTGGAGATAAATAGATACAACTGGTGAGTTTAGGTTGGCTTTTGATATGGCAATACAGCATTGCATGATGGGAAATGTACCCATTACTTTTCAAGTACACTGTAAATAAGCTTTGTCAACCTTATTACACATAACTTTCCTCCATATTCAATTCCTGTAGGTTATCAGACCTCTTATAGCCTGTATTTTTGGGTTATATCTATATTTTCAGCTCCATCAGTCAACGTGGTTTGTCTGTGAAAGACTCCCCGGCCTCGGATGTGTACAACTCATACTTACCTGGCAAGGGAGATACCATGATCAAGAAGGTGGTTCACCCAGGGCGAGGCTTGGCCATTGCACTTCGGCTGAGCTGACCTCTGCGAATTCCCCAAATGTGGGAATCTCGATTGCATAATTTCTGGTAGTGGGGGACTGCGTTCGCGCTCTCCCCTGATAAAGTGTGAAATATTAATTAATCATATTCACTTAAGCAGCAAAGGTTTGGCTGTGTATATGATCAGAATCAGAAACTGTTTATTGCCAGGAATGTTTTCACAAACGAGGAATTTTTCGAGGCGGAAGGTGCATACATTGGACATGGGACGTTAGACGAGACAAACAACAATCAACAATCAACGACAACAACAGTGCAATGGGTATTAAAATAAGTGTAAGATAAAGTGCTCAGACAACAGATACGTTAATGTGAGTGTACGTTAAAGTGACGAGTGTTTAAGTTAAAAGTGTATGTTAAGTGGCATGAGTGTTTAAATATGAAGTGTGCAGAGGAGTGACCCGTAAGGAGAAAGAAAGAAGAGAAAAATAAAAATGAAAATAAAAATATAAATAAAAATAGTCCTGGGGGTGACAGAGTCAGTCAGTGGGGGACCCGAGCCCTGTTGATGAGCCCGACTGCCGACGGGAAGAAACTGTTTGTGTGGCGTGAGGTGTTGGTCCTGATGGACCTCAGCCTCCTGCCAGAGGGGAGGGACTCGAACAGGTTGTGTCCAGGGTGAGAGGGGTCAGCTGCAATCTTCCTAGCTCAGAGTCCTGGAGGCGAACAAGTCCTGGAGGGATGGCAGATTACAGCCAATCACCCTCTCAGCAGAGCGGATGATGCGCTGCAGCCTGCCCTTGTCCTTGGCAGTGGCTGCGGTGTGCCAGACGGTGATGGAGGATAGCAAACTAGTTCTTATACTGTTAATAATCTAAAGGTTGGATGTTGACTGCTGTGAAGCAGGTAATGATTTTAATATGAAATATGATTTGTTTCTTCATAAAGCAAAATAAATTCCTTCACAGTTAATAATATACCCTTGCACCTGTGATATTATATTAGATATTCCTTTATTTTTCCCGCAGTGGGGAGATTTACAGGATTACAGCAGCAAACAGGGTAAAGTGCCCACATTAGTTTAAATTCATTCCAGTTAAGTGAATGATGCTCTAATGAATATGAACTCAGTCACAGCTGTTCCCTTGTTAATATGACAGACAGTCAGTCAGTGAAGAAGAGAATAATGTTCTTGTGTAGTTCATAGTTAACGTCATAAACTCTGTGTGTCTCATGGTCACTTTAGGGTTGAATCCTGCAGTCAGCTCTGTTCTCCACTAGAGACTACCAGAGCTCTTTTAGTAAAAACACATTCTTCTCCATGAAACATTGCTCTCTGTCTCTTTTTGTGCTACAACTGTGTTTGTAACGTGGCTGTAAATTAGATCACAGTTTGTGATGAGACCAGAGCGTGTCGTGACCAAGACGACCCCCACGCGCTGCTTTATGAATATCTTGCTTCTTATAAGTGTCCTTCTTTTGTACCTTTGCATTGTATTTATTCACCGGTAAAACGTTTAGTAAACTTGTTTTAAGGTAGCTCCGCTCCTTTTTTTTTTCACAGACATTATTTCACAAACGGCACATTACTTTTTCACCTGCAGAGAACTTTGTCATGATCAGTCTTTGTAAACATTAACACGAATGAAAAGTACACACAGTTGTGTGTACTGTAACATGGTTTCTCATGTTTTAATTATTAATAATTCCTATTGGACTATAAGGCAGCATGTGGCCAGGAAGAGTTGATGAACCACATTTGTTAAGTTTGTTTCTTTAAGATAAGATACTTTGTGGTGATTCTGTGACTTTTCCTCCTCTGTCGTTGGTCCTATACTCTTATTCCCCTCCTGACCTGTCAGTGAGAGTAACTGTGTGCTGTATCTTGGCTTTAAAGCCAATTCTGAACTACTTTTGCTTCTCTGCCTTTTGGTGGTAATACCAGTTAATATATTGCCAGTTTTGGTGCAATGTATTTCAACTGTAGTTGTAAATCTTTCACATAGGAATCCAGCGGCACAGAGGACTGCTTACCTGTACTACATGTTGACCATGGCAAACAAGAAAAGGTAAGTGGGCTTTTAATCATTTATTTAGTGGTTCATCTGATCAAAATGTTCTATGAAACTGTAAATGTGGATGACATTTGTTTGCCAGGGCACCAAAGTGAGAGATGAGAATGGCATTAGGAATTGCTCATGGAGGGTCCACGTCCAACAATGAACCTCAGGGCCTCTGAGGCCTGAAACATCCGCCATCTGTGATAGTTGTGGGACACATTAGTAGGGTTGGGTACCGAAAACCAACCAATACAACCGGTACCAAAGTTGTATTTTGAAGTCAAGTGTTTTGTATTCATTTATTTATAGTATACTTTAAACGGTTAATATATTGTTCAATTTGAAGAAAAAAAAAAAATTGCCTTGGCAATAAAAAAAGGAACGGTTTAGGCACCAGTATCGAAAAAAAACAAAAAACGATACCCATCCCTACACTTCAGGGGCAACACTTAACCAACCAGGACTAGCCAAAGCTTTTCTATAAGTATGGTGAGCAGATGCACCTGGCAGAAGTGTGGAAGCAGAACGTTTGCAGAAGATGTCAAAACATTTTGCATATTTTTGAGGAATGCACCAAAGGCAGAAAGTGCAGGAGCCGGCAGTCTTTCCCTCTAATTCTCCTAATGAGGTTTCTATCTTAACCAGATATCTTAAACTCCCATTTTAAAATTGAAACATCCTTATTATTCTTCTCAAACTTTATTCTTTTATTTTATTATTAATGAGGGAAGTGTTTATTTGTTTTTTTTTAGTCTGGATCAAGCCTTGATCTTGGGGCCCAAACATGAAACGCAACACAAACATGTAACAAACATAAACACTCAGCAACACAACCCACATACGACTCACCAAAAACCCAGATTATTCTTTTTTACCTCTTAGATGTGTTCATAATACTGGAGTGTTGCCTGCTGGTTTTCTAACCACTGCAGAGAGTGGGAGCAGTGAAGAACTGGAGACGCGTCACACTTATTCCTGTGTCTTTTAGCCCACCAG
Organism: Myoxocephalus aenaeus; assembly: GCA_038501785.1. NCBI lineage: Eukaryota > Metazoa > Chordata > Actinopteri > Perciformes > Cottidae > Myoxocephalus > Myoxocephalus aenaeus. The sequence goes on from JBAMJR010000115.1 coordinate 130,212, forward strand.
CCTTTGCTTTTATCCAGGCATTTTAAGACATTTTAACTTTTAGCAGGAGTCTTAACTAACAAGGCTCTGATTTGAGCAGGAACCAGTGAGTCCAGTGTCAAGACTCTCATTCGGCAAACTGTTTGGTGCATCTCCTCCAAACAGACTCAGGACCTGTCATGGCTCACGAGATCCTCCCAGTCAGGTCCGTAATGCACTCCTGGGGTAAAATCAGTGCACTCAACTGGTTCCAACCGGGTTGTGGTGCGCCTGAGTCGGTGAGGCATCTGGTCTGGGAGTGCAGCACCGCCGTAGACCAGTGGGCAACGGCCGGCTCCTTACAATTCCCGTACTTGCCGGTAAGGGAGGTCCTCGCAGCACAGCTGGTGCTGTATGAGGCGAGCAAAGGTGAAAACCAAACTGTTTCTCACTATAGCCGCCATCAAAGACGCCCTATGGACCTCCAGATACTTGCTGGCAAGGAAGCACATGCAGATCCCCCCCGTGGCTGTGATCCGGATGGCTGCAGGCGGCAGGCCAGGACGCAGCCACAAAGAAGAATCGCCTCTGTGCCCATTCGGATGAAGGAGCCGGAGCCACACGGGAAAAGGTCAAAGCGGCGGCGGCCTGACTCTCCGGGTGAGGCAGGTGGGAAGGAGCAGCAGGGTGGGGGGTCTCTGAGCACCACAACATGACCAGAACTGTTTGGGGGAGAGGAATGAGTCATGGTAGGGACTCACTGCGCTCCTGCACAGCAATGGACTTTAACCAATGCACCGTTAACTAATACGGATACTCAACACACAGATACACAAGAAGAAACTAACTCATGACAACTTAAATCTAAAATGCCTCTGAAAATTATTGCTTTTATTGTTTAACTATGGTTTTCCAGATAACACTTACTTATTCTTTGACTTTGTGAAGTCTACACTACAGTTAAGATGATTTAAATGGTATTAATGAACATCATTTTGAATTAAATGGAACAAAATGTGTTCACAATATGTACAACATATTGTGAACAACTTTCAAGATCAGTGGTTCTTCTCAGAACCCATAACAATTTTTTTCTATATATTTTTAATTTACAAAGACACCAGACTGAACTTTTAAATTCAAGATAAAATAACTCCAAAGATTGTGAAGACTGAGAGGGTCTTCCGTGAGTGCAGCCTCATGTGTTTCAGAGACATGGCTGCACACAGATTTTCCGGACCACAGCACGTCGGTGCCCGGCTTCAGGACTGTTCGGGCGGACAGAGACGTTATACTGAATGGTGAGAAGAGAGGTGGCGGGACTGCAGTGTATGTGAACGAGAGGTGGTGCATCCCGACCTTGTGTGTGAAGGAGCGTTTCTGTAGCCCGAACATTGAACTGTTAGCCGTGGGGATGCGTCCGTATTATTTGCCGAAGGAGTTCACGTCCGCCATTGTTGTCGCTGTTTACGTGCCACCATCAGCTGACGCGTGTACTGTTATGTGTAGAATAAGTTTAGGAGACCGTTGTATCTTCGGCTAACTTTATTAGCTCAACATTAGCATAACACCGAGATTGTGACTGACAGGTTCGTACAACTCCAAGTGCGGACTGAACACGACCCCCTCTGATATCACATACACCTGATCACTCCGCTCTGTATGTCAATAAAATAGTACCATTACAACGCTGAGGAAGCAGTGGACACCATCCACTCCACTGTGTCTGGACTGTGAGTCAACAGCCTGGTGCTTTTCTGACTATCACTGGTGGATTTAACCACACCACCCTGGATAAAGCTCTGCCAACTTTTCAACAATATGTCAACTGCCCCACAAGGAACAATAAAACTCTGGACCTACTATATGCAAATGCTAAGGATGCATACAGGTCTGATCATGACCTGGTCCTGCTGACACCCAGGTATGTTCCTCTGGTGCAGAGGCTGCCTGTGACCACCAGGACTGTTAGGAGGTGGTCTCAGGACCAGGACTGTTATGCTGCGTTCACACCAAACACGTTGCGAATATTCGCGCCGCGTTTACCGCGTCAGTGTACTCTCTCAACAAAAAAGCTGTATTCACGCCAAACGCGTTGCGAATGTTACTCGTGCCTGAAGGGGGCGTGGCTTATCTCCGTTAAAAACAGTTACCGTTTCCGCCATTCACCATTTGAAATAACCACTAGTTCTGCTTTATACTTAAACTTATACTTATTTACTTACGTAAATTCCACATACAGTACGTCGGAACATCAAACTCATAATATTATCCGTAGTCCCACAACAGCGTCTGAATGACGGCCTCTACCAGCGCTACTTCCGGCGGACCAGCAGCAGTTTGATTCAGCAACGGCAAGACGGCAGTGATGACAGGCGGCGCTTCTCAACGCTGATTCGCTGACGCAACTCAGCGTCACGCAAATTTTTTCGGCAGACTTGGAAACAGAGCCCCGCGTCAAACACGTCATTCACGCCGCCCGGCGGAAAATTGCGTCTGTGCATTGACTTTGCATGTAATCTACTTGCTAGTCAAATTCGCGCCGCGTTTGGTGTGAACGCATCATTAGGAGGTGGTCTCAGGACCAGGACTGTTAGGAGGTGGTCTCAGGCCCTGCAATAACCTGTAATGACGCCCTGCAGGACTGCTTTGAGTCAACGGAGTGTGGACCACATAGGGAGGACATCAACAGCATGACGGACTGCATCACAGAATACATCAATGCTTTAAAAAAAATGTTTTGTATCCGATTCATCGATTAATCGGAAAAATTATCAACAGATTAATCTATTCTTAAAATAATCGTTAGTTGCAGCCCTAGTGCGTAGCGCTTGGCCATCTTTATCCTCTGTTTTACTGCAGTGTCAACAAGATCGTCCCTCTTTGTGCGGTCGTAGAGAGTGTTGCCCCAGTGAGTTCTGTACAGCTTCATTTAAAAAGCCTCTAAATATACACGCGTACAGTGTGCTATGTTCACATTGTATGCTGCACCATCTGTAAAGATGTAATAACTTCTGTATGAGGTCTTTTATACCAGGTGTTTTGAGGAGGCTCGCTCTCGTCCAGCCCAGCGGGACCTCTCATCTCCTCCATGGCCATGTGGATGAGCCGGAATGTAGCAGCAGACAACATCCTCCTCTGAGACCGACTTCAGCGTTTCCGGGTCCTCTGTTTTGACCGCTTTGATGATCAGCTCCAGGTCTGAGTGGTTGTAGACCAGCATTGCACTGCACAGGGTTCTTGGAGTGAGACTTTGTCCGTGTGGCTGTGTCAAACCGGTGGATCCAGTGGAAGATGTCCAGATGCACAACCATCCTATTGTCCATTCAAGGCTGGAACAAAGTCTCCACTGCTGTTGGGCCCTGAGCACGTCAACACCCACGGTCCACAGAGAGGATCTTGGGGACAGGTTGATCGCCAACCTCTCCAGGACTCCACAGCACATCGGTTCCAGCTTCTGAGTGGACTCCTCGCAGGTCAGCACAAATTAAACAATGTGATGTTTGTTTCTGATGCTGGTGATCCACTCAGCTGAGCCTCGATCTTCCCCACACAGCTTCTAAACTAAACTATTCACAATGTGCACTAAACTAGTTTGTCCAACGAGATGCAATTCTTTTCAGATAAATTATTTGTTCACTTGATTTAATTAATTGCTGACAGCACTACAGTTAAGGTTTATGCAATGCAACTGTGCCATATACAGGTGCTGGTCATATAATTAGAATATCAAAAAGTTGATTTATTTCACTAATTCCATTCAAAAAGTGAAACTTGTCTATTATATTCATTCATTACACACATACTGATATATTTCAAATGTTTATTTCTTTTAATTTTGATGATTATAACTGACAACTAAGGAAAATCCCAAATTCAGTATCTCAGAAAATTTGAATATTACTTAAAACCAATACAAAGAAAGGATTTTTAGAAATCTTGGCCAACTGGAAAGTATGAACATGAAAAGTATGAGCATGTACAGCACTCAATACTTAGTTGGGGCTCCTTTTGCCTGAATTACTGCAGCAATGCGGCGTGGCATGGAGTCGATCAGTCTGTGGCACTGCTCAGGTGTTATGAGAGCCCAGGTTGCTCTGATAGTGGCCTTCAGCTCTTCTGCATTGTTGGGTCTGGCATGTCGCATCATCCTCTTCACAATACCCCATAGATTTTCTATGGGGTTAAGGTCAGGCGAGTTTGCTGGCCAATTAAGAACAGGGATACCATGGTCCTTAAACCAGGTACTGGTTGCTTTGGCACTGTGTGCAGGTACCAAGTCCTGTTGGAAAATGAAATCTGCATCGCCATTAGGGCTGTCAAAATTGCTCAAAAATGACGTTCGAATATTCCCTTTAAAAAAAACACATATATTCGACTTTCTGGTTGCGCAAATTAATACGAGACATAACTACTTGTATAGGTAATTTATTTAAGTTTAAACATATTTAACAACATATTACCTACACAAAAATAAGTAAATTAACTGATGGCCAAGACCGCAGACCTTGGTCGGTCTCTCTCTCTCTCTCTCTCCCTCTCTCTCTCTCGCACCGTCGCGCTCTCTGTGCATAGCGGTTTAAATGAACGACAACAATAAACAAATGCTGAGTGCTGATCAAGGGTTTTGTGAAAGCAATTTAAGGTCACGATTCTTGTCCCAAATATGGCAGGCTTCATTCAGAGATTGAAACAAATATTATTTACATTAATTGAAGTTTTACAGTATAGAACCGACATTGAACGCTCCGAGCGAGCTGTGCTGTGGTAAACATGGAACTTTTCCTTGGCATGAAACGGCAAATAATCAAACCAGTGCATGAAGCTGTTGTAGCCTATCTAGTCTATTTTATTCATGCAATATACAGTCAGTACAGTAGCGACTAGCCCACACTAGTAATGTTTCTGTTAACGTTAAATAAAATGAGGCACACAATTCCAAGAAATGTGACTTTTACCCTGAGGTTCATAAAAAATAAAGTGATATTAAAAACGAAAGAGGCTACTTACATTCTTGGCGCTTGTATAAAAAAGGGAGAAAAAAAACTGACTGCAATTTATTCCATTGTCACGGATTGTCAGGAACTTTCAGTGCACGGTCACTGTTGGGTCTTAGGCCTGAAGGCCTACAGGTTATTTGCCAAAAACACAAGACCACATAGTCCACATTTGAAGGGGCCAGTGCTGATCTCTTTTTATTGACTATATTCCCAGCGGAGGAAAAGACGTGTTCAGAGCGGACTGAGGATCCGGGGATGGAAAGATATTTCTTTGCCATCTGGGCGACGTGAGGGTATCTCCCAGATCCCAAAGTTTTCCACCACATGAGAGGATTTTGTTGAGCAGGTATTGGAGACTCTTGTTCATACATCAACATCTCTCTTTGAAGCAGCAGATTGATGTCCTGGTCTGGGCTGTCCGTGCAATCCGAAGAGACGCCCCATAGCAGTTAAAGCAGTTTTCTCAGCGGGTTGCTGATCATGGGGTTGTCCGGCAGCGGCCTCACTGCCTGCCACATTCACTTGTTTCATCTCCTCCAGTATAGCCACCTGCACCTACCGTCTCTGCTCCTCTTTTAAATGAATGAGGCGATGAAAGCGTGGATCCAGATAACTCGCTTTGTTAAGCTGCATAAATGCATCCTTTCCCTCGCTATACCGCATCTCCAGATCTGTGATGATATTTGTCTTCATCTCGGACAATGCAGGTGGTTCTGGTTCGCCTGGCGTTCGCTTGTTCAGTTGAGCGAGCAGAACATGTTTTAAAGGCAGTACATCCGACGCGGTTGGATATTTGTCAGTTGAAAGTGCTTCTGTTGCCACTTTAAAGGGTTTAAGGACCTCTTGCACCTGCAATAAATAAGTAAATATAAAATGCGTTGATATTAGATTGACAGGTTTGCATTTATCCATCGTATTAATAATATTCACACTCAGTAAATAAATTAGGGCCATCATTCTACCTATTTAAAAAAAAAATTAGGACAGTTTTGCATTTGTCCAGCCTATTACGGTACATATTTCATACACTATGCTCACCTTTTCCATGAGGGACCATTCGCTTGTGGTCAGCTCCATTCTTGGCAGTTTTTTCTTGAAGATGACAGCAGACACAGCTGCTTGCTGCTCCGATGCACGATCATTTCATATGTGCTGTTCCATCGCGTTGGACAGTCGTTGATCAGCTTCTCCGTTTTCAATCCTAAAAGTTGTTGTTTCTGCTCGAGGAGGTATCTGTCGCCGGAAGATTTGCTGAAATGTGAGGCCGCCACTTTCAGCCTACTAACGGGGATTTCAATGGCTCTGAACCCGAGCCCTTTACGCACAGCCAAGTTTATTGTGTGCGCCACACGTGGTATATTTACCGTTCAAAGATGTCTCTCCACTGCATTCACGTAATTAGTGGCATTGTCCATTGTGATGGCAATCACAGATCCAATTTGTATGTCAAAAACGTCCAAGATCTCTTGAATGCATTCGCCTACATTCTCTGCAGTGTGGCTTACCTTAAGCTCTTTTGTTCTTAGCACATTGTTATGCATTTCCCAATCATCACTAATCCAATGGGCCGTTGCTGTTACATAGGGTGCTGTCGCTAGGGATGTCCACCCGTCCGTGGTAAGAGCCACATCTTTGTCTTTGATTTTCTTTATTTTGTCTGAGGTGCTGTTATACAATTCTACAATTCTATTGGTGACTGTTCCACAGCTAGGGATAAGGTACCTCGGTTCCAGTGCTTCACAGAACTCCCTGAAGCCTATCCCATCCACCACACTGATCGGCCTCATGTCCTTGCATATGAACGAAATCAATTTTTGCGTGCAGGCCTCCTGTCGTGCCGCAGACAACGAACTTGTGGCGGACGGCGCAAAATATGTATCCAGACGTGGCTGTTTCGCTGAAGTTCCACATTTTATGCCATATTCTCTTGGGTGCACATTCTGGAGATGTAGCCTCAAGTTGCTTGTCGTTGAATGGTAAGCTAACTCTAGCTTACATAGCTTACACACTACTTTAGTTGTAGGCTCAACAAGTTTCCCACCAACTGACCAAAATCCGAAATGTTTCCAGACATCACTCTTTAGATTTTTCGGGGTTAATATCACTTTTTCTGCTGCGGTCAAGCTGGGTTCTGCACTTTCCACCATCTTCCACGCAGGTCAACTAGGGCAGAGGTCGGGAACCTTTTTGACTGGGAGAGCCATAAAGGCCAAATATTTCTAAATATATTTCATTGAGAGCCATATAGTATTTTTAACGTATAATAAATTAAATATGTCTTACTTTTAATGCGACTTCTGGTGCTGCATGGTTTTGCTGATGGCCTTGTAGTCTGGTTCATACGTGGTGAGGTTGAGCTTCATGCAGGCGTTGAGGCTTCCATCAGTTAAACGTGAGCGTAGGTTGGTCTTAATGTTCCTCATATTACTATTGCCAAAGCACCCGCAAAGCTAGCGGAATTCCCGTCACCTTGCCTGGTCCACACACGTAGTTGCTGCTGACTCGTCTGCACTCTCCGCTGTAGCTCCTCGCATAAACTAGTTGGCTAGTTGGCTATCTGATAAAATTGATTTCTTCACCTTTACAATGACCCGGACATGCTCGCGAGCCATTGGTTCCCTACCCGACCCACAGGTGACCCGTGAAATTTATCTTCAAAACTAATTTCTGTTTACTTTAAAATGACACAGTATTATTAAGAAATATCACAAGTATTTTAAAATCAGTTCCAAACTGATTTATTTTTTTCAACTCAAAATTGTCTGGGAGCCATATGCCGTCACCGGAAGAGCCATATATGGCTCGCGAACCATAGGTTCCCGACCGCTGAACTAGGGTGACCAGATTTGAGTTTGTGAAAAAGAGGACACTTCGTCGCGGCCGCGGCGGGGGTTGCCAGATTCAAGATAATTATCCTCCAAAATACTTTTTTTTTTTTACATTCGAATATTAATTTTCACATTCGAAATTCTGTTTTTAACAACTATTCGAATATATATTCGAATTTTGAATATTCGTTGACAGCCCTAATCTCCATAAAGTTGGTCAGCAGCAGGAAGCATGAAGTGCTCTAAAACTTCCTGGTATACGGCTGCGTTGACCTTGGACCTCAGAAAACACAGTGGACCAACACCAGCAGATGACATGGCACCCCAAACCATCACTGACTGTGGAAACGTTACACTGGACTTTAAGCAACGTGGATCGTGTGTCTCTCCTCTCTTCCTCCAGACTCTGGGACCCTGATTTCCAAAGGAAATGCAAAATGTACTTTCATCAGAGAACATAACTTTGGACCACTCAGCAGCAGTCCAGTCCTTTTTGTCTTTAGCCCAGGCGAGACGCTTCTGACGCTGTCTGTTGTTCAAGAGTGGCTTGACACAAGGAATGCGACAGCTGAAACCCATGTCTTGCATACGTCTGTGCGTAGTGGTTCTTGAAGCACTGACTCCAGCTGCAGTCCACTCTTTCTGAATCTCCCCCACATTTTTGAATCTGTTTTGTTTCACAATCCTCTCCAGGGTGCGGTTATCCCTATTGCTTGTACACTTTTTTCTACCACATCTTTTCCTTCCCTTCGCCTCTCTATTAATGTGCTTGGACACAAAGCTCTGTGAACAGCCAGCCTCTTTTGCAATGACCTTTTGTGTCTTGCCCTCCTTGTGCAAGGTGTCAATGGTCGTCTTTTGGACAACTGTCAAGTCAGCAGTCTTCCCCATGATTGTGTAGCCTACAGAACTAGACTGAGAGACCATTTAAAGGCCTTTGTAGGTGTTTTGAGTTAATTAGCTGAATAGAGTGTGGCACCAGGTGTCTAAAAATCCTTTCTTTGTATTGGTCTTAAGTAATATTCTAATTTTCTGAGATACTGAATTTGGAATTTTCATTAGTTGTCAGTTATAATCAAAATTAAAAGAAATAAACGTTTGAAATATATCAGTCTGTGTGTAATGAATGAATATAATAGACAAGTTTCACTTTTTGAATGGAATTAGTGAAATAAATAAACTTTTTGATGATATTCTAATTATATGACCAGCACCGATAGATAGATAGATAGATAGATAGATAGATATACACACACATACATAGTGTCACGTCCGAAACTCTTAGCAGAGTGTAAACCTTAAGTTTGTGTTTCTGGTCATACGCACATAGCTCACCCCGACGCCGCTTGTTTTATCAATCCAATTTTCTTCATAGAATTTGGTGAAAACATCTTTCCTTCTTCCTGAAAGTATTGCCGTTTGTCTCGACACACTTAAGTCCACGGGTTACACTCTTTGTCATAAAAAAGAAGACTAAATACTTTAGATTGTCATGCATATATTGTAAAATATGCACGCCAATCTAAACTATTTACAATATGCATGAGTATGTGCATGACAATCTAAAATACTATTGCTCCACCTTGCCCACAACAGAGGTGAAGGGTTCATAGCTGTCGTATACTGTGTTGTCCAGACCTTTGGACGTGAACATACACAGGGCAGAAAGCCTTCCTCTTGTATTTTTTATGTCCCTGGGTCAGTTGGCCACAGCACAAACAGACGGGGAGATTGTGCACCTGTGACACCTTCACTCCTACTGCTGAGGGCGGTTGCTGTGGATGCAGAGAGGCAGGGCACAGGTCTGGTGATGGTAGGGTGGCAGTTTTTTTTCCGAGGTGACGGTAGCACAAGTAGCAGTGGTGGTTGAGAGTGGCATGATTAAGTCCGTCCTCTCCTTCAACACTTTAGTCCCTGCCGTGCTGGGTGTGGGCACATACTCCATCAGAGGTTAGAGGGGTGGAGGGAGGACTGCCGGCTGGTGTGGTGCTGGAGGGAGGGCCGCAGCTGAGATGGAGGCGTTTTTTGTGACCATGGAGGACCGTTTAGTGGCATGCAGGTTCAGGAGGTGCTCTTGACGACAGATGAAGTCCCGGACAGTCTTTGTTTGATTTTTGGCAGAGGAATGCCTGCTTTAACCAGGAGATTCTCCGTAAAGTCTGTGTCTTTCATCTCACACGCTTCCTCCTCCAAATCAGAGATGCCCGACTCCTGATCCGTCATCCGTTTTTGTTGCTTTTCGCCTCCCGAGTCTCACGGGGAGCTGGACGCGCAAGTAGCTTGGCCAGCAGTGGAGGTTGAGGCAGGTGTAGTGGTGTGTGAGGAAGAGGAGGCAATGACGGCCTCAAACTGCCCCCTCAATTCCTTGGCTTGGCTCCTGTCCAGCACCAATGAGTAGTACCGGTCCCCTGTGGCCGTGTTGTGGCAGATGAATGTTGTCAGTTGCTGTCTAGGTGGAAGTTTTGGGCCTGGAAACAAAAATGTTTGTACTTGTTAGTAAAGCAAGCCAAGTGTTATTGTAATAAAGCATCGCAGGGAAAGTGACTGAAAAAATAAACTTGCGTGTCCAGACACAGCCGTCCTGAGGTCTGTGAAGGTGGGCCTCCCAGGCAGGCCCATCTGCGGCCACGCCATCTGCATGTAGCGGACCAGATTAAATTAAAACCCGGTTGTTGTTGGGTTGCTGCGGGCCCGGATTTCCACCCACCTCTCCACCCAGGAGAACTCCTCAACATTTAGAAATATTTGAGCACCCCCAAAGTCCCGGTTTGTCTTGTGTTTGTCCACCTGCAACACACAGAAAAGAACATTAAACATTTAAAATAAAACACACCGTTCGTTGATTAGGCACTTCAGTGTAGAGCTTGGTACATGCACAAATGACGACGCCCTCATCAGAGGAGAGGAGCTCTCCAGCCTTGGCCTTGACCTCATTAATCGTCATATTAGTAAGGACCCCCGGGCGATGTCCATAAATCGTGATGATCTATATTTTTGTATTGCAAGTTCCGATATGCCAACTCTCTTACCCAGTAACACCGGGATCATCTCCTTTGCCAGCTCCTGGCACCTCTTCAGAATGATTCGGGACATTTTGGTGGCCTTGACATGCAGTTGGTGGATCACCACCGGCTTATTGAGGCTGCATGCAGCTTTCACAGCCCTCACCACACTGGTGAGTTGGGACTGTGAAAGTCTGCATTGCTTCGGCTGGGTTTCCTTGATGAGGCAGAACTGGCAGACCCTCCTCCACCCCCTGCAGGGACTGCTCCGCTTCCTCCATGAGCTCCATGTCGAGCCCGGATGCCATGGTTACCTTTGGGTCGGATGCCCTCATTGTGACGCTCCTCTTCACACTTTGTTGCTCGACAGCCAAACCGTCTTTGTTTATCTCCAGATGGCCATCCATCCAGGTGTTTGTCCAGTCTTGAGCTGTGGTACTTACAGCCCAAGACTGGACAAGGAGCTTTCCGGATGTTGACTCGACCTGTGGCCGAGTTGAGCAACAGTTTGCGTTCAGCAATATTCTGAACATAATGGGACCGTTTTAAGTGATGGGATAAGGCCAGATATACCTTTTTAAACAAAGAGGGCATAAGGTGCTTGACTGTGTTGGTGTCATATCTGAAAGAAAAGAAAAAGAGACATCTTTACTCAAACAAGTCGAAAACTCCACTACACCTTGAGCCATGAGGCTGACATTTTATCAGAGAACCCCTCCCTGACACGTGGACGAATGCTTTTGAGCATCGGCTTTATTGCCCATGTGTTTTTACACATACATGGAATTTGACTCCACTTTCACGTAGCTCTTTTTACTTGTATACATAAAACAAGATAAATATGTTAAAGACAACAAAGACAATTAAAGACAACAGTATTCAAAGTAGTGCAGATGGAGGAGTCTAGTTGGTCAGTGTACGTGTTGTTCGTTTGTTTTATGGTTCATTCGGAAAAAAATGGAAATATCATGGTTTCTCCGTTTTCGGTTCTTTTCTGTTTTTCCGTTTTTGACATTTGAATCCAAAAACGAGAAAACCAAACTCGAAAAACGAGCAGATTTAGTTTTTTGCAAATCCTTCTTTCCATGTCAAAATAAAAGCCAGTGATAGACATTATATTCTATGATGCAAACAGCAGGGTAACGTTAGAAAAAAATTAACTATAATATACAAGCCGCTACTACCTTCGGTCAGTGTCCCCGACAGCTCCCCGCTGTAGCCAGCTGGGGCTCCTGCTAGCGCTCCGTCACTTCCCTGCTAACTTCCGCTAGCTCTCCGCTAACTTCCGCTAGCGCCCCGAAAACCACCGAAGGTAGCGGGACCAGGCTCGACACCCGACTTGGGCAGAGGGGACGCAGGCAGTAGCAGCAGCAGTGGCCGGTAGCAGCAGAAGCGCTAGCAGCACTAGCTAGCATTGCTACTAGCTTGCTACAGCGGGGACACTGATCAGCCGTAGGAGCGACTTGTAACCCGACGTTTACGGTAATCAATATAAATAAATAAACCTGGATATGTAGTGACTACAGGCAGTATGTACACAGCAACAATCAACTTTTCAATTAATCGTTGCCTTGTTTAATGCAACACAGTTCGTCATATAGTTTAATCAAAGTCATTTGTGTGTGTAGAGTTGTTGCTGTTAGCATCATATTTATAGTTCCACCTCATTGTGCTGTTTCTTGAGTGAACACAGAGCAGAGCCTGTATGAGGAGAAGCAGAGTAAAGGATTTACCTTTCTACCAGTAGATGGCAGTATTTCATTTATTTACTTGTTATATTTGTGTCATTTTAGAACCAAACATTCCTCCATGGAAGAGTGAGCATGTGTTTATCACGAGGCAATAAATAATGACAATTAAATTGTTTATTCTTATTAAACACGCATATAATTTACCTACCTCGTTGATTGATTTGTCACACTTAAATCCTGCATTGAATGGTACAGAAGAGGTTAAAGGGCAAATGTTGTGGTCCAAATGCCATTTAGGACTAAATCTTACAAGAGCACAAACCAGATGAATTGGTTCTATTTACTTCTTTGCTACCATGTTACCTGTCTCGTGACCCGAATCAGTCCTCCAACCAGTCAGAGCTTTGTGTGTTATAACAATAACAAAGTGTTCGTCAATCACAAGAATAAACAAATGACTCTAAAGTAAATGTAGGGCAAGTTATGGTCAAATAATAAACTGTTCAAAAACATTTATTGAACTTGGAACATTTAAACAAAGAACTCATATCAAGAACAAAAAACAGAACCATTTATAAAAGGAAAAAAAAATCAAAACAGACGTGTTAAAAATAACACATCATGTGTAGATTAATCTGTGTCTAGTTAAGTTCAACACGTTTTGTGTTTTTTTTTTTTTTCCAACAGTCAGTGTGTCAGCACATTTTACACATGCTGTGTTACATATTTCAACATAACATGTGTTAAAATAACACAAAGGTTTGTTAAAATAACACAATGTGTGTGTTTATAGCTTTCTCCAAAAATTATCCTTTTAAAATGAATTTTTTTACAATTGCTCTAAAATACTCAAAATAAACAATGATGTAAAATTCAGGTGACATTTATTTCATTTCATTAAAACATTTGACATATGTTCACAGATCTGTCTTCTAGAAATTACCACTGTAAAACTTCCATTAAATAGTCAATACATAAGAAATAACTCATTCAGTCTTTTGACATTTGAAGAACTAGTTATAAATCTGAATGAACAAACAATTCAGAGCAGAAATTTACAGAAACTGAACCCAAATGTGTAAACCTGAATAATTGAGGTAATACAAAAAATGAAATTTGCTGACCGGCAAAGGATCGCTGCAGGGAAGATCAGGCCACACCGTCATAAATCTGCAGGACCACAAAACAGGCAGCAAAAATTTGCTAGCTGCTTTTCCTAATTGTTACAAGTAAGTTGTTGGTTTGGGTATATGCCCTCTAAAGTAAAGCACATAAGCAATGCAAATTTAAACAATCCATTTTAGGGCTGCAACAACGAATCGATAAAATCGATAAAAATCGATTATCAAAAGTGTTGGCAACGAATTTCATTATCGATTTGTTGTGTCGCGCGATTATTACGCCGGGCAATAAATCGTGGAGAAAAAAAAGAGCGGAGCAGAGCAACTGACCGGCCAGCGTTTCTGAGATTGGAGTGAGACGCTGACACACGCTTAGAAATAGAAGATCTTTGACGTCTCGAGTCTTGGCCAATCAGCGTTAAGATGTCTCCAGCGTCTCATTTCCCTCAAACTTGTTTTTAATGGAAGCTAGTCAGCTCGCTATCGCGTTAGCTAGCGTGTTTGGGTTGTGTATTGTCGTTAAAGTTACTTTATGTTCCGTTACAGTTCAGTCTTGCTTGTAAAAAAAAACGTAACGTGATGAAACATGCCGTAACCCCCCGGTCTGGTTCAGTTCACCAGTCACCCGTTAACGTTAAACCGGCACACCGGCGGATCTGGCTGCAGTTTTTTTTTTTTTTTTAACTCAAAGTAGAATGAAGCAAATCACGTAGTTTGGCGTCGTTGTCATAAGAGGCCCAGATATTGATCAGATGATGTGAATGAAAGAGTTTAAGGAAGGTGCAGGTGAAAACAGGCGTGAGACGAGCAGTACAGCGTCCCACTGTCCCAGTGTTTCATACATATTGATAAAGCAGGGCATGCTAAATGCAGCCTCTGCTCCAAGGAGATTAATTACAGTAAAAAGGGCTCGTATTTGAGCTAACACAAAAACATACACATGTATGCTTTACAGATGTAAAATGTTTTTTGTGTTAGTCCATTTTTATTAATCTTTTTTAATTAACAGCTCAGGGATGTTGAAGGAACCGGTTTGTGCTTTCTGAAGATGTTTTGCACTGTCACTTCTGTTTTTGAATAAAAGGTTGGAAATGAATGCCTTTTTGTTTTTTTATCCGATTCATCGATTAATCGAAAAAATAATCAACCGATTAATCGATTATTAAAATAATCGTTAGTTGCAGCCCTAATCCATTTGTATCGAGGATTTACATGCAGTTGGTTTCCACTGAAAGATGACAGCAAGTCTAGTGGTCTGATGTCTGCTATATCTTTTTTAATTGATCATTTCATACTCATCATTCCGCTCCACCACATATGAATACAGATAATCATCAAAGTATTTCACTGTTAAAATCCTAAGAAAAATGAGTACCTCTTCCTTTTCACAATTGGAAACCAAATGTACAATCTCTCCAAAGAGACGCTCTCCTCTAAAGTCAGTTTAAAGCAAGTACACAACCTGTTCTATACATCTGACCAAGCACACAGACTGAGTGAGCCACATGAATTGTGCTGCAAGTATCGATATCATATCCAAGTTCTTTAAAATGTTCAATGAACAGATCACTTTTTTCCAAAGATCCAACCATGACTGGACATGCGTTTGGGACGGTCAGTGGATCATAAAATTTGTAATTAAACATACTTTGAACTTGATTCTTATAAGCCAAAGTCTTAGAAATATTTATGAAATTACACACAACATAAGCATGCCTTTTCAGGGGACCATGCTTACTTTCAAATCTCATACACCATAACTTCAAAAGTGGGCTAAATTTGATCATCATTCGCCAATAGTGAGTCATAAAATGATGTTTTGGGATGAGCGGCCTGTCAACAAAACAAAAAACTACTAATTAGCAGCCCAACTACTTAACAAACAAACAAACAAACCTACTCGCACCTAAATCCTGCGTCATAGCCCTGTATCTTTGGCAAATCGCAACAAAGCCCTGTAGCCCTCATTCCCCACCTGGTTCGCTGCCAGAACCCCCTCCAAACTCCACCTCCGTCCCAGCTGACAAATTTTAGACTTCAAAAGTTTCCTTTCAGAGTTGTATTTCCGACACTTCATGATAACATGATCCACATCCTCAGTCTCATTACAAAAATTACACTTATCCGTTCCCACTTTTGCCATTAAAAACAGAGTTGCATTCAGTCCTGTGTGTCCGAATCTAAGCCTTGATATGATTACCTCCTCTCTCCGACGCTTCCCTTTGAAAAACTTAACATTTATGGATTTTTGTATATTGTGATAGTGCCTTCCTTTGCAGTTGTTGTCCCACTCCCTGCCATAATTCCCTCACTGCCTCTCTAATAACAGCTTTCGCTTCCCCTTTACCAAACTGAATACTCAATATTTCATCCTTTTTGAGTTTAAGGGCTTTCTTAGCGATCCTGTCCGCTCTCTCATTTCCCTCCACACCTATATGAGCAGGAACCCAGCAAAAATGCACACTAGTACCCAGCCTTTGGAGTCTCAGCATTAGCATAGATATTTCCAGCACTAAGTCCTCTAGTATAGATCGTTTGGACTTAATGCTGTTTAATGCTGCTGCAGAGTCTGAGCAGATGACCACTCTCTCAGGCCTGACCTCTTCCACCCATTGCAGCCCCAGGATTATAGCAGTAACTTCAGCCTTGAAGACAGACTGTCATTAATTATTTTACATATAGCCCTATTAAATTCAGTTATGAATACCCCTGCACTCACGTGACCATTCCCATTGTCTTTCGACCCATCGGTGTATATTTGCAGATAGTTATAATGTAACGGGCTCGGCCCTGACCTGGTCAGAGCTTAGTGGGAGCGCCTACTCCTTATGCCAGCCGTGTAAGGCGGGCCCGTTTTAAAACCCTGAGGTTTCCCAATCAGTTTGCTTTTGATTACAATTTATAGAGACAATGACTGATGTTTAAAAACCCCATTCGTTCGTTTTTTCCCCGTGGCCTACCTATTTCATTGAGCCACGTGATCCACCGAACTGTTTCCTCTAATAGGAAAGGAAGATGAACCGTTTTACACACAGTGCAACCCAAACGATTACTTACATTTGTCTGGATCTGGAAACGAGGCAGGATCATGCTGGATTGTGTTCCCTGGTCAATGGCCTCGGCCCGGTGTTTACCTTCGTGTCTCGAAAAACCTGGAAGCTATCTTATTCCATTAAACGGGAGTCCCCATTGAGTAGAGATCTACACTCTTATTTTGGAGTATATATTTTATTTCACAAGTATCATATGTTTAAAAAGTTACAATTGTAATACAATAACCGCTTCTTTTTTGTCTTGGAGATTATCCCCTCAGCACTTAGAAACAGTCACAAGTATCACATTGTAAGAAAGTCTCTTATTTGAAAATAAGAGTGGTTCAGTCTCTGGGACAGAGTCAGAGAAGAACTGCTGAAGTACGCAGTTGTCACAGTATTTGTGCCAGACAGGTTCTGTGTCTTTTGAGACATGGTGGTTTCCAGAGTAACAGGTGCCTGCTGGTTCATTTCCTGAGTAGCAGGTGCGTATTTGCAGTTACAGCTGCATAAGTTTGCAAAACAACAGCTGCAAAGCAGCCAAATACCATCTGCTATGACCATATTTAGACTTGTCTCTTCCGTATGCCTTTGTCATATAAAAACACAAATGTATACTACAGCGTATTAATGCAGCGTGATATTTTACTCAAAGCATTTATAGTTTAATGCGTATTAATGCAGCATGATATTTTACTCAAAGCATTTATAGTTGTATGCGTATTAAAGAATTATGAAGATGAAAAGAACTCAGAAAAAGAACTCAGAAAAGGAAAGAACTCGTATTTTACATAACCCAATCCTCAACAATCCAACAAAGGCTCTAATATTTGCCAAAGCCATATACTTCTCTGTCTATAGAATTGAAGAGTAGACAAAGGTGAATGTTTGCAACGGATGAGTTGAATTGCACAGGCAAGTTTCTCAAGCAAAAGTAAACTGCTCCCATTTTGTGAACTTTAGTTTTTGAACCCAAAGGAGTAGTTATTTCCAAGTCATCAAAATAAAGTTGGATTTGTAGGATATCTGCTGTACAATTGGGATATATGCTGTACAATGATGTGCAAACTGTATGCCATCACAATAATCATGCATTTTACCGCCAACACTTTTTTTAGATTGCTTAGAGAGTCTCTGCATCTTTTTTCACTTTTAAAGAGAAACTTTATGGTATCAATAATGGAGATATACTGGCAAGTGTCTGCAGCCAGTACTTTCCAGTACAATTTTCCCTGCTTTCTTGCCGTGTCCCCTCCGTACCCTAAGAACATTTCTGTGGGCTTGACAAGGGAGTGTTTTTCAGAAAAATATATTTGCACATTTTGTAGGGAGTATCCACCTCTGAAAACATGTTTCGTGCATTTTCTAAATCCTGCATCAAAGATTGGACAGCGTCATCATTTGATATAGAGTAGCTATCAATCACAGATGCAGTTTTATCCTTTTATAGAATCCAATGTCTTGTCAGGTAGCTCTTTGGTGCACGCAATGCTTTTTTGCACGTCAGTTAGTGTGGAATTTGATGCAGAGTACATCTGGAGTGTCCATAGCGTTAGAGCAAGATGACGTAGAAACATCCTCTGACACATTACTGAAATTGACCATTTGTTCCAAATATACTGGGTTTGCAACCTGAGTGTGTTCCCTGTTGAGATGTCTGGCATAAGAATTCAAGGTATGGTAAGTTCTTTGACAGTGGTTTTGACTACAAACAATTGTATAATCCTGGCCATCTGAAATTGCATGGACTTGCCTAAGATGTCTGATGAGTGTCCTTACTTGGTTTGAAATGGATTTATTGCACTTGGGACAAGTGTGCAGGTGGTACACAGCCTGGAGCTTTGCGATAAGTTCCACAACTTTTGATCTCTTCCCACCTGAGACTGGCATGTCATAAACATGCTCAAAGAAACCATAGACAGATTTGAGTTGGGCAGGATATGCCATGTTGCAAACCCAGAAAACTTTGAACAACTTTTCAATGGCGCATGTCAAACCCTCGTCTTGAAGAGGGATGGCGACTTTGTCGTTCTTTGCAATGATGATATACTGAGCTGTTGTTCTGGGGTGTCCTAAGCACACAAGCTTGGGCTGGTGGACTCCCACTGCTCACTCAGGAGATCCATCTAGAAGGCTGGGGATGCTCGTTCCAGTCTGGGAAAGCACAAGTATATCAAATAGGGCTGGTAAGATATCACATAATGGGTTTTTATTATATAATAATAACCAAATTTTATGCAAAGCAAAATATATAATTTAGACATATTTCATAACCAAGTTAAGAATATATTTGAGAATACCAATGATAACATTGTAATACTGTAGCATACATCCTCTTACCATGCAGTCTAGTATGATTAACAACTGGATTATTAAACATGTGATTTTCCATACCTAAGCAGATATTGAAAAAGTCGGACATGGCCCTTATGTCAAAGCAACAGCCTTATTAGCATGTGTTGATACTTGAGATTCACAGATAATTAACGGGGTGTGTGATATTCAAAGACCAGAGCAGCTTTTCTTACCGGTTTTATGTCCACGATCTACGAAAGGGCCGATTTCACACTGCATTTGGTCCATCCTTTGACCCTCCCTGACGCAGTCGGAGGTAAATAGTGGGTGATCACCTGAAGGGCTCTGAAGAAAAGTGACTCTAAGCAGAACACAAAAACAAATGGTATACATACAATTACTGATGGCATCTCAGACATTAAGTTGTTCACCAAATTACCACCATAGAAAAAGCTGAGCCCACAAGGGTGTGCTGGGGGAATTCAGACTATCAAAATGGTCACAATTAGATATTTGTTCTAAATTGTTTAGCACTGGCGGGAATATTAATTAAAAATTTAAATTAAATTAAAAGATTTAAAATCTGATTACATCTAATATAGCATGGTTGTGAATAAGCCCTGGGATTCAGACACCTCATGCCTGTAATAAAAAAAAATATGGCGAAGGCCTAGTGACCATGAAATAAATACAACACGTCGACACATCACTGTATCTGATATGCGTGGAAGATAACTCACCATCACTCTCCTCACCAGCTGGCAGGACATCAAGGTCATTTTCAAGTGTAGCCACTTACAGTAGTTTTGGAACAATATGTCCTTCCCATTTCCAGAGGAAGAGGTCTTCCTTCCCCGGGAACATTTTCCCAAACTCTGCGTCCAACTGAAAAGTAGCAGATAATACAGCAACTATATTAAATGGGAACTACGGCCATTAAAAAAAAATCCTACATTATATACCTATGGTCAAAGACAAACTAAAAAATATTAGTCAACATGAACAACCCTCTCCCAAAGTCCAGTGTGTGTCCAGAGTGCTAAAACTACAATTTGTCATTAAGTATAAAGTCTGGAACGGCTCCACAGACAATGAATTGGGAAATATGTTATAAATGACAGAGCACCCAAGGGAATATTCAGAGTATACGAGTACAATTTGTGTTACATAACATTAAAATTACAATTTTAGGTGTTCTTCCCCTTTAATATTGAAATGAAACACAGCTAAATGTATAATTAAAAGCATACAAAAGGGTATTTATGCCAGTGGTCAAAACTTTAGATGTGCATCTGCAATACAATATGCTGTATACTTACCAAGTATGGCATGTCTACAAAGCAAGGGTACTGTTGAAAAACCTCAGCCACTGTTGGTGACTTGCTTGTGATCCAGAACCTTCGGTTGGTGTAGGTTTTCTCCATGCCCATTTTGATAGATCCAAGGTTCTCGGGAGATGGTCTCGTCCTTTTGGTTGAGGTTATCCACTCCTTGATGGACCCTTCGAAATCAGTGTTTCAGCATTTGAAGGGCAACTGAAAGCAAAATGAAGAATCTTGAGGCCATAAAAAAAAATAGATAACTGTACAAGGATTGTATAGAGAATACATACATTTGTGTGACAATGCATTCATGAGTGAATTTCACCACAGTTAATGGCATGTTTGAAAAAACTACCGTGTGATTTAAATGGTCATATTAGTTTCCCTGAATATGTCCTGCATAATTTCAGAAGTATGAACTACTGTATTTAATTGTCACCAATGATTTGATAGAAAAGCAAGATCTTTATATTCATAACCTCTAATTTAGGGAAAAACTTAGAATTAACATACTGACACCTAGCTTCACAATAAGTTTTCTGGATGTCACAGAGAGTGTTCCTGACTTTATATATTTTCAGGTAGTACACTCTGGGCCTTGCTCTCGATGAGCGCTGTCAGTTCTTGACCATTCTGGGAAGGCAAATTACAAAGAACATATTATATTTTATATGCAATGGTCCTAAACTTCTGACACACACACACACACACACACACACACACACACACACACACACACACACACACCAACCCCCCACTATGCCAAATTGAACATTAGGTCACTAGATGTTTTACCATAGTATCGGCCCAATATCTGATACTAGTATCTCCAATAGACACATACCTCCATTTGACTTGGACGAGCTGCACCGGAACTCAACTGCTCAGTCTTTTAAAAGAAAATAATGTCAATACTTGAAAATTAGTAATAATAATTGACAAGATAGTGTTCAAAGCCTTACAATATGAAGCAGAAGAGATCCAACCTGCTTCCATGAGCAAAATAAATCATTCAACAGTTAAATATTTAACATAAATAAATACAACTTTATTTAATGCAATACCATTTGCACAAATATCAGCCCAATATCTGATATAGTATCTATGCATCTCTGACACATACCTCCCACTGACCACTTGGACCAGCTGCATCTGTACTCGGTGGTTCAGCCTTAAAAACAAAATAATGTCACAGATTGATCAGGAACAATGTAAAACACCTATACATTACATCTCTGTACAATAACAATATTCCAACTTGATCACTGTATATAACTATTTATATCTGTAAAATGTCTGCTGAGAGATCAGCATCTAGGCCCTCATTATGCATTTCATAATATTCTTTTCTTTGGGTTATTTCTTTGACTTTGTACATCCTCAAAATATTGCTCAATTATAGTGTTGACACACTGTAAAATCCGATTAGTTAACCTTACTTAAAAAAAGCTTGCAAACCGATTGCCTTAAAAAAAAAAAAAATCAATTAAAGGAACTTGTTACAAGCAAGTAAAGTTGACTATGTATTGTATGTTGTGAACCACATGTTTATTTAGTGTAGTATACTTACACTTGAGTTTAAGTAACTAAAAATAAGTAAGGAGTACTTAAAACTTTACTCAAGATGTACTTTTGACTAGTATAGCCTACTTCAAATTACTATTTCAAACAACTAAATTATTTCTAGTGAAATATACTTTGTGTGTATTCCAAGCAACACATTAGGGCCGGGCGCATTTTGCACTTCGGGTGCATCTTCTCCTCTCAAGGAACACTTATGGGCAAACACTGGTTTACAATTTGCCAGGCCAAATCTTTGTGGTTATTTGTCAGGATTGGGTTATTCACATTGGACCATACTATTTGTGTCCTTTTCAGTTAATTTACTCACAGGAGTCAACCTTAAATTGATTGGTGACAGAACCTGTTCTACTCCTGTTGTGATTTGGTCATATGGTAATTGGGTTACACCTTGTTTTATGCATAAAAACATTGTATCGTACATTTTTGGCCAGGTTTGCGCATAAGGGATGGTTTGTGATGGCCTTTTGCCCCATGATCTAAGCACACCACGGACCACCCAAAACATAGCAAAATGAGCCCAAAGTGGGGCTACATCAGACTTCAGACAAACTTTTATAATTGGAATTACAAACATCGCCTTTAACTTGCCTTCAATGTCTGGGACACCTTTACCACCCTTCTCTAAAGGCCTGTACATTATTTCACGTTTTAGTTTCTCGTGTTTCCCCTCTCAATATGAATTGAAAAACTATTTTTCTAAGTGTCATCATGAATCTGTGGGATTGGAAAGGTTGTTGCTAGGTATGTCAAAGAGGCAAGGATTTCTGCTTTTATGTCCAGGTCTTTCGAGAAATTCTTTATCTGTATTGTTAAGTTTTGTGGATAAATGAAACGAAAAAAAACTGGTTGACTGTTCACATGTAGCTCTGTCTTGATAGAGCTCAGAGTAGAAGTTGATAACACCAGATATGCTTTGTGGATCGCTAATCTCTTTTTCCATCAATGTCTAACACAACTTCAATAGAGTGCCTCGACTTGCCCATCTTATTAAAAAAATAGCGGGTACACTTTTCATTCTCTTCTAGGTGTTGCACCCTGCTCCTTGAGCACACCTCTACTCTTCATTTTATAACTTGTCCATTTCTTTTTTTAGTTTTGATATGTCCTCATTCACCTCAAGACCAGACAGTAAAAGGAGATAGTAGCGTTGCAACTTTGCCTGCAGTCTTTTTTGCAGGGCTCGTTTCTTTACGGCTACTTTTTTACCTTCGGCCATAAAGAACTTTCTTGTTTTACTTTTGATATCCTCCCACCACTCTCCCAAGGAGTCAAACAAAAGATTCAATTCAGTTTATTTTATATAGCCCAACATCACAAATACAAGTTTGCCTCGGAGGGCTTTACAATCTGTACACATAACATCCCTGTCCCGGGACCTCACATCGGATCAGGAAAAACTCCCCTAAAAAGATAGTAAAAACCCTTTCACAGGGAAAAAAGGGAAGAAACCTGAGGGAGAGCAACAGAGGAGGATCCCTCTCCCCGGATGGACAGAAGCAATAGATGTCATGTGGCCAGAATGAATGGCGTAGTTACAGCACATTCAATGAATATGACAGAAATTATTCATATAATGAGTAGTAGGCATGGTCCATGATCCAGATAATCCACGATCCATGAAGCAGAAGGCGGTAGAGGGGAGGGGGGAGGGGGAGGGCATCAGCAGGGCCATGGCAGCAGGCAGGACCGGTTCCAGGCCGGTTCCATCAGCAGGGCCATGGAAGCAGGCAGGACCGGTTCCAGGCAGCCATGAGTCCATGGCAGGGGGCAGGGCAGGGGGCAGGACCGGGGGCAGGAACCCTGCATTCAGTGAGCGTAACGCTCTAGTGGGGTAATATGGCACTATAAGCTCTTTTAAGATATGATGGTGCATCACCAGTTAAGGCTTTATAGGTGAGGAGAAGGATTTTAAATATGATTCTCGATCTTACAGGAAGCCAGTGGAGAGCAGCTAGTACAGGAGTAATGTGATCTCTCTTCCGAGTCCTTGTTAGTACAGATAAGATATAGGGTGAACCATTGATTAAGTTTATCTCTGTACCTTGTCACCACCTCTTTGTTGTCTAGTAGGCTTGTGTTAAGTTTCCAATTGCCTGGACCAGACCAACGTGAGCCATGGATTTCTAGCGAGCAGGTGAGTTTGTGGTGGTCTGAGAAGGGGGCTGGTTCAATTGTACAGTTAAGCGGTCTGATTCCTGGTGTAGTAAACGAGAAGTCTATCCGAGAGAATGTTTTGCCATTGGTCCAAGTAAACCCCGGGGTTGACGGATTTATCAGTCTGTAAGCATCAACAAGTTTGCAGTAGGGCTGCAACTAACGATTATTTTAATAATCGATTAATCTGTTGATAATTTTTTCGATTAATCGGATGAAAACATTAAAAGCATTAATTTCCAACCCTTTATTCAAAAACAGAACTGACAGTGCAAATTCACAGTGTAAAACATCTTCAGAAAGTGCACAAACAGGTTGCTCGTTGAACATCCTTGAGCTGTTAATTAAAAAAATAAAATGGACTAACACAAAAAACATACACATTAAATACGCTTTACATCTGCCAAATGTATAGGCATGTGAGCCCTTTTTACTGCAATTGATCTTCTTGGAGCAGAGGCTGCATTTAGCATACCCTGCTTTATCAATATGTATGAAATACTGGGACAGTGGAAAGCTGTACTGCTCCTCTCATCTGATCAATATCTGGGCCTCTTATGACCACGACATCACGTTGTTGGCTAAGCCCACACTACGTGATTTGATTCATTCTACTTTGAGTAAAAATTAAAAAACCTGCAGCCAGATCCGCCAGTGTGCCAATTTAACGTTAACGAGTGATAGCGTGAACTGAACCAGACCGGGGGGTTACGGCATGTTTCACCACGTTACGGTTTTTTACAAGCAAGACTGAACTGTAACGGAACAAAGTACCTTTTAACGACAATACACAACCCAAAGACGTTAGCTAACGTGATAGCAAACTGACTAGCTTCCATTAAAAACAAGTTTGAAGGAAATTAAGACACTGTCGACATCTTAACGCTGATTGGCCAAGACTCGGCACATCAAAGATGTTCTATTGCGAAGATCACAACCTCAGCTTTTCTCCGTGTCTCACTCCAATCTCAGAAACGCTGGCAGGCCAGTTGCTCTGTTCCACTTTCTCCGCGATTTATTAGGCTCGTTTGAGATGAGCCAGTTCTGCGCAGAATCGATCGGCGGCGATCGGCGTGCAATGCATGCCGGTTAGATTTGTGTCCGACTTGGTCCTGACTTGCTCTGACGTCATGCACACGTGGTCAACGATAATCCCATGAGAGCAAGCCGGCCGTCGATTTCAGAGACAGGCGTCGCAGTAGCTCTCCCGACTGCCTGGCTCAGTGCGTGATCGGAAACGCCTGGCTGTCTCCACATCAGAGAGCTGAGTGGCTCTTAGATCTGACAGCAAACACCACGTGTTGTATAAAATCCTTATTTTATGTGTAGTTGTAATACTTAACGCTCGATTGATCGATTAGTCTCAGGTTTAATCTAAAAACATATCTTGGTTGTTAATACAAAACCGTATTTATATAACACATCAAAACCAGTAGTAATGTATTTCACAGGCAGACATAAAAAGAACAAAGGATGCAGCTACACACATTTCTACATAAATATATATTTACAAATACATATGAATAAATCAAAACGTGATCTGTACACTACAAGTAGACAAAAGTTCGGAACTAACAGGAAGTCATTTTTTCTGTGACTTCCTGTGTATACTATGAAGGCAGCCTAAAACTGTTAAACTTGATCGCAGTTTATTGACAACGCCTCCTGCTGCGGCCGCCTGCTCTCATCTGGATTCCAGGCGAGGCGCAGCTCTAAAAAATAATAATTGAAAATTTGTTGCCAACTCTTTTGATAATCGATTTTATCGGTTTGTTGTTGCAGCCCTAGTTTGCAGTCTTTGATAATGCCCTGGAGTGTATCGGAACTAGCATCTCGTTTCACAGAAGAGTTGGATCTTCTGTCTGCTATGTCAACGATGCAATTAAAATCCCCTCCAATAATAACTTCCCTCCCACAGTGAGATAAAGTCTGAATAGACTGTAGTACCTTTTGGCGCTCTTTAGTCTCAGTGGGGCAGTAGGTGTTTATAACTCTAATTTTGGTTCCATTCCCTTCTAAATCTACCAAAAGTAGTCTACCATCTATAACCCTCTCAACCTTCTGAATGTGAAATTGTTGGCCGTTGAAAAGGATTGCCACACCAGAGGCTCTGTTTTTTATGGTCTCCTGACCATACTGACTGTCCAAATGTCCATCTGTTTTCATATAGTTTGTAATTCTCTTTGAAGCTAATAGAGCACTCCTGGAGTAGAAAAATTCCACTTCTGTGCAGAAAACTGAAAACGGACTGACACTTGATAGGATCATTGAGGCCTCTAGTTTTAATTGTTACAACCTTAGAGATGGCATTACTATGTTTGCATTACTATGTTTACAGATGTGCATGAGCAGAGGAGGACAAGCAGAAAAAGCATATATTTGGCGCATATATCCCATTTTACAAATATTACTGGGTATATTCCATAGCTCAAAAACACAAATATTGACAATTGTATAATTTATTAATATTATACAAATATTGACAATTTGTATAATTTATTAATATTATTAATATTTCTTCTTTCTATTTTTTGGTGGCTCAAGGTGGGTTGGGCCAAGCCCTGTTGCCCTCTATTGACCGGCCGCCACTGACTGTTAGGCTTTAAAAGTGATAGCTGATAGATTAAAATAATGATAGTTTATAGGTATGTATTACCCTGTTCATGGTGGAGAAGTCCCTCTCACAGTTTACACTGCTGACCGGGACTGTCAGGGCAATGGCAGCCAGCAGGCTCATTGTTGGATACATAGTACCAAACTCCTCATATTTTGAGGACATTTCTGACAGAATGGCCAGCTGTGTCTTGTTCTGAAAAGGTTCAAAATTTTAGCAGTAACACAGTATAGTGTTCATGAAAATGTCACATTTTGAAGTTACCCTGAGTGGACCAGAGACCACTTGCTCCTTGAAAGAGGTCCATTCCTCAAGGACTGTGCCAAAATCAACACAGGAACAAAACTTCTCCACTAGTGCGTGCGTGCGTGCAGTGTTGTCAGGGAGTGTAGCTGCTTGCGGACAGAGTATCCCAAATGCAGCCACGACTCCAACCTCAAGGAAACGTCTCGAGATGAGCAATGAGGCCGTCCAAATATGGATCCATCACCTGATCAAACGCATGAAAGATGTCAGTAAACTATTATTATAAATAAAACTGCAACTACTAAATGGAAGTTACATCTATAAAGTCAGCCAAAGCCACATAATCATACCTGGGATTAAAATCTTGGCCAGTACTGCTGTCTGTCTCCTGTATCATCCCCTCTTCTCCCCCTCTCCTGTTCAGCAGAGATGCTGAATGCCCCCAGTCCTGAAGGGTCCTCCAAATTCTGGTTCAAATTGCTTAAGTGTGAGCTGGGTTGATGACCACCCGAATCTTTTATGTCCTTTATTAAGGCCAGGGTGACAGGGACCTGGGGAAAATAAGCACATTGACTCATGTAAAAAGTTTAATTGTGGTACCCTATGTTTGTGCAAAATACAAATAAAGATAAAAACATAGCAGTTGAGCTGAGTTATTTAAGTTACCTGCTCTTTGATGGCCAGGAACATGACCTCCTCCTTTTGGAATAGCTTAGAGAGGTGTGCCAGGTGAGGGAGCACATCAGCTTACAGGTGAAGGGAGGCAATTAAGCGATAGGTGGCAAGGAATGAATACAGTCCCTTAGCAGTAGGACATTTGCGGGTCTCTACTTGCTCTGCCAAGGCATATGTTTTTTAATAGTTTTTTTTACTGCTTCATGTTGGGAGACCCATTATGTGTCCTTTACTTGCTAGTCAATGACAGAAAAAACAGGGTTAAAAAAAAAAAAAAAAAAAAAAGTAAATGCAGTAACGTATTCACATGTCAATTTATTTGAGGCATAACTTATTTACCTTCACTTTCAGCTCAGGCACACCGAGGACCTCTCCAGCGGCTTTCAGAGAAGCAAAGCGGTTTGCACTGTTTCTGAAGTACAGGTGCAGCTGTCCCAAGTGGTCTCTGAATGCAGCCATGTAAGGCACCTCTTCAGATGCATCCTTACAGGCTAGAGCTAGCCTATGTGCAGCACAGTGGACACTTAGGAGCCATGGCCATTCCTCTGACAGCTGTTTTGCAACTCCATTTTGTCTTCCTATTGAATACATGTGTTTATTAATTTAAGAAGAAACAAAATATTTAAAACAGTAAACATAATTATTTACAGAAAACAAGGTATGACACCTGTCATTACAGCAGCACCATCAGTTCCAAGGCCAAAGATTAAGTGTGTGGGGATGCCCTTCGTGTGGATGATGTGCTTTAGTGCTTCCTCTATTGTATCTGCCTTCCCGTCAGTCAGGCAAATCAGATCCAGGAATTAGCAGAAGACCTTCCCCTCGTTGTCTATGTATCTAAAACTGTCCATATGATACATTGCAATTGTCTGTATATTGAAATGTTATTGGTCAATGAAATGTTACACTTTGAGTAGAATCAAATCATAATAGAAGAAACCATTTTTACCTGCTGTCAAACCTGACTGGCGCCAACAGGCCATTCTATGATACTCAGACACCATGTGTTTATCAAGTTTGTCCTTTCTGTAGGACTGGCAGGGAGAATCTATAAATGGACGGGCATGGTTTCCTCTCACAACTGCCTATTTATGCCGTCGACATATTCAACAGAACATTCCTAAAACCAAAAAGAAAACTGAAATAATCCCCTTTTCATTCTCTATGTACTGTATTGTATCTATTAATTAATGTATTTATTTATGTACTGTATTTGCTTATGTTACAGGTCTCAGATGAAGAGAGCCTGATGGCAGACTTGTGCCTGAGAAAACGGAAAAGAATGAGACAGGCAAACGTTTTGGCTTCTTCATTCGGCGTCTTCTCAAACTATTTATATTTCATATCCAGTGAAACAATCATCTTGTCTATTTCTAAATGACCATTACATTTCATTTAGCTGACCAAAAATAGGTAATTACATTAATATGTAATAGTTCATTATGACCGTTGGCGATTGGAATAATGCGAGTGAGATTACTTCCAGTAGTCCATGTTTATTACGTGCTCGAGCTGAACATACAAGCAGCCAACGTACGTTCTCCCGACGCCGCACACCCCTGAACACCATGCCTCTGTTATGAACCTAAACAGTATTAGTGCGCGGCACTATATCCTACAAATATACATTTTCAACACAACATCTGTTGTTACCTTGAGTTTAAACCCTTCTTTCTTGCACCTTGGCAATGCGCCCAGAGTCACTGTGGCGCTAGTTAGGAAGAAGTTACTTAAAATGGCGTCGCTGCGTCACCAGCACAGCGAACTAACTGCGTCACTAGGACGGCAAACTAATTGCGTCACTAGTACAGTGAATTAATAAACATTTACAACACCTATACACACACACACTAATGAACACATAGTCTGAATCGATCCACTAAAACATCAAGAACCGATTCATTCCATCATAAAGAAAAATAAAGGTGTACAGGAGCCAGATAAAACACCGAGCTAATATTAGCTTAGCTAGTACTTGACAGTAAAACCTCGTAGCTACTAAACAAAACACAAAGTCATCTTAATAAACGTTGGTATACAATTCACAAGTTATATATGTGTATTTAACCAGTTACTGACCTGAGAAAACGGAAAAGAATGACAGGCAAACGTTTTGGCTTCTTCATTCGCCGTCTTCTCAAACTATGAGGGGCTGCGCGCACACCTATATATTGACACCGCTGCGCTGCTGCCCACAGATGGTACTACACCTCAAAGCAATGTGTTCAATCAAACGCTCATTAAATAAACAAAATGTGACCATACATTTCGTGTGCGTCACACTTACTTACCAAGATCAGTCTTGTACAGCCAGGGGGAGTATCTCCCCTCTGACAGCCAAGCTGGGTTAAAACCTGTCGTCCAGTGGTGACCGGACTTTTGCTGTTTGGCGGGGGTCCGGGGGGGCAGCACTTTGGCTCGTTTCTGCACTTATACTCTGAGCAGGAGAGCTACTCAGAGTGCTACTCGCAAGAGAGCGACTTGTCCTATCTTCACTACGTTGGGATATATCTGTTTTCTTTCCACGCAACATATTATTGGACGCTCTCTGCCGGCTGATGGGTGTGCGCTCTCTGCCCACCTGTGTGTGCAGGTCATTTTTAATTTTTTCCGCTATATTCTTTAAATTGGCATCATGTGCCAGAATTATTTTTTAAAGGGTACCACCATCCACACTTCCTATGGATATGTTCCTGTTGAGAGAGAAAACCAATGTAAAGAGACATTAAGAGAGTTGTTTTTCTTATTCAGCCTGTTAACATACTATGTTTTTATGTTTAAGAATAATCCTAGAATGTTACCCTCAAGGCATTGTAATTATAAATGCTCAGCTTTATATTTGTTTTAGGTCTAAACAAACCTCGAAAAAATTCGGCCAACTTTGGCGAATTTCCCCACAAATTTCATACCGTCCACCGACAGTAATGTCCCCAAAGTACCCAGATGAGCTGGGCATCAGGACAACACCCATATCATCAGTGATAAAAAAAAAATATATATACTCATTGGCGTCAGCTGCAAATACAGAGATGACAAAATCAGCATTTGTTCAGTTTTCACGAAATCAAGAGTTATCATCAATTTACTTGTTTGCTTTTTGTTACTGCTCTCTTGTGTGCGTGCGTGCGCTAAAATAGACAGAATGATCTCCTATACTTCATTTGAGCTGGCAAAGTTAAAGATAAGGTGTGACAGAGTGGGTGAGAACGCACCCACTTGTCCCCATGTTTATGTGCTGAGTCAGTGCGGCCTTCCATTAAGACTGTCTTGTGTTGGTACTTACCATACCCACCATCTGTTTCAGAGGCCAAAGAAGGAGGTGCCCAGCCATGGCCTCTATTTATACGCTGACTGATTACAGCTGTGACATCATGGGGTTAGACCAAGTCGAGGGGGGGGAATTAGATTAGGGAAAGTATGTATTTAGGTTTAATGTGATGTGGTAGGCATGTGTGCAATGGCAATATGTTGAGTAACTGTGTAAACGTGTGCTACCTGAAGTTAAGGTTGAAGGGGGAGCTTTTGGGCCGTAGCATGTGTCTGGAAGTTAACAGTTTCACCTACACTATGTGCAAGGTAGATTCCTCCTTCTTCTTCTTCTTCTTCTTCTTCTAGACGTTTTACGGCGGTTGGCATCCATATATTTGGTGCATTACCGCCACCTTCTGCTCCGGAGTATGGACCAGACAGTAGGCTCTCTTTACCCCAGAAACAAAACCACCCCAAAAAATTAAAGAAAATAAATAAATACAAATAAATAAATAATTAACCCCTGCACCTCATCCCTACATTTCAATTATACCCTATAAAAAACCCCTGTGTTCTTTAAGAACGCTAGTAGTACCCTAACCTGTGATCTGCTACCCATGCTCAGTATTGTACACTCATGCACCGCCAATTCCTTCCGATTCTTCCCCATCAACTCTCTCTGTGTCTCATGTGCCCTACAATTCACCACTACGTGCTCCACTGACTCCTCTTCTCCACATCCTTCACACAGCCCTGTCTGGTGTTTCCCTATCATTTGTAGTGTTTTATTGAGTGCCGTATGGCCCAACCGTAGCCTTGTCAGCACTGTTTCCTCTCTCCTGTTCCCACTCCCCACCCTGGTTGCCTTAACACTCCTCTGAATACCATACAAGTTTCTCCCTTTCTTCTCTCTGTCCCACCTCTTTTGCCACATTTGATTGATGTTTTCCCAGTTAATAAACTTGACCTCTGCCTTACTGATGCTAACCCTCATCTCTATGTTTCCTTTCTTTAATGCCCTCTTAGCCAACTTGTCCGCCCTCTCCTTCCTACTCACCTCTATATGTGCTGGAACCCACATGAATTTAACCTGACCTCCCTGGCTGGTTATGCGTGTGACCGACTGAAGGACCTCATAGAGTATGTCTTGACGACTGCCTGAACGAAAATATCTTATACTTGATAGGACTGAAGCTGCATCGGAGCATATCAATACCTTTCCCTGTTTTGCCTTGTCCACCCATCGTAATGCCACCAGCACTGCCACCATCTCCACTGTGTTAGACCCCTAGACTATCAGATGTTCTCCTGTTGATCCCTACTCCTTTGTCTGGTATTGCCACCCCAAATCCTGTCACTCCTGTCTCAGGCTTCTTACAGGGTACCCGCAAGGTCTTAAAAACTTGAAAAAGTCTTAAATTTAGTATTCATAATTTAAGGCCTTAAAAAGGTATTACATTTTGTCAACAGGTCTTAAATTTCGTTCATCAAGTCTTAATTTTGATCCCCTTCCTTATTTGATACGGCGCCACAACATTTGTTTATTGTTCGTTGTTACAACGAATCTTAGTACACCCAAACGTCGCATCCAAAATATCAGGCAACCTGTATATGGCTCTGAACTGGCTGAGACGCTGTAGAGTTTAACAGCTGATCGCGCGCTGATCGCGCGCCACCCCCCTTCCCCCCTCCCCTATCACTGACCTGCGAGCGCGCTAACTAGCGCGCTCGCAGGTTTGCATCGAGCTATGCGAACCTGCTTTCCCGTTTCCATCGCGCGTGTCTCACCAGCAGGGTCAGATGCACTTGCCAGTAGTGTTACAGAGTCCACAGTTCTCCAGCTAAAGATGTTTCTTCTCTGTAAATTAAAGGGTTCTTCCCCAGATAGCCAAAATGACCTTGTCCGGATCCGGCTTAAGCTAGACACGCCGGGTCCCGTTGCCGATTCTGCTGAGACTCGGCATGAATGACGCCCCAGAATCGGACCGAATACACTGGCCCGATTCCGGCGGCCGTCACTGCCGTCACTCGGCCGTAATTGAAACTAACCTGGAGCCAGCACTGGCCTGAAGCCGGCTACAGAAAACACGTCGCCAGGGTCCGGTTGCCGACTCAGCGAAGTCTCAGAATAACGCCCCAGAATCGAGTTGAATATATTCATCATGACACAAAAATAAATACTTTAAAAAGTAAATACTTTACTTACTAAATTAAGCCTATCAAGATCCCATTGTTTGGTAAGACAAACAGTCCAATAAATGCCAAATAAGATAACATTTTATATATAATAATATATGATAAGAAAATATTGTTCATTATTATATAACAATACAATAAAATAAGACACGTAGACCAAAACGTACACCCCTCAGTTATTGTTTTAAATGGTTCTGTCTTATGATTAAAGTTATTTGATTGATTGATTGATTTCCTATTTTTTTCATTCATACGCATATCAGGAAAGGTGCGATGTTGGTCTTAAATTTCATTTAAAGTGGTCTTGAAAAGGTCTTAAAAAGTCTTAAATTTGAGATGAAAAATCCTGGGGGTACCCTATTCTTAGCACCATCCGTATATATTTTCGTATATTCACTGTATAGATTCATTACTCGATATTCAAACCTACTTAACAAATCCCCTGTGCCTTTCCCTTTTCTTTTGACATCTAACAGATACCAGTCAACTTCAGGCCACACCAGTGTCCATGGAGCCACCACCGGGTAAACCACAGAGGGGCTTATACACAGACCAAACACCTTAAACTCCCTTGCAATGTCATTGCCTACCCGACCAAAGTTATCTTTCTGACTCCTCCCATTCTCCCAGACCTCCTGCAACACTCCTTTTGCAGGGTGAGAATCATTGTGTCCCTGCAAATTAGCCCAGTAGTTTGCCCTTAATTGTTTTCTCCTTAGATCTAGCGGCATTTCTCCCATTTCTACCTGCAGGGCAGGGATTGGCGATGTTTTAAAAGCTCCACTACATACTCTTAATGCCTGCGCCTGGACCACATCTAATTTACCAATTAGAGATTTGGCTGCTGACCCATATGCTATGCTTCCATAATCCAACACCGATCTTATCAAGGCCACATACATGGTTCGCAATGATGAACAGCTGGCTCCCCACTCCCTACCACTCACACATCTCATCACATTTATAACTTTTTTGCACTTTTCCTCTACCCTCCTGATGTGGTCTGCCCATGTTAACCGTGAATCAAAAAGAATCCCCAGAAATGTAAATGTTCCAACCCTTTCTAAGTCTTTCCCATACATCGTTAGCTTCATCCCATCCTTGACTATTTTCCTGGTAAAAAAGACTGATTGTGTTTTTTCCACTGAAAATCTGAACCACCAATCATATCCCCACTCCACCACCTCATCAATTGCTTCTTGTACTTTCCTGATTGTATGTTCCATGTTCCTTCCTTTCTTCCACAATGCCCCATCATCAGCAAACAGACCTACCTATATCTACTGGCACCTTTGTGAATATGTCATTAATCATAATGATAAAGAGTAGTGGGCTAATCACACTGCCTTGAGGCGTACCATTATCGACTCAATCGAAGTATTGATTTGACATGTCTAACCCAATCCGTACTTGAATTTTCCTTCCAAACAGAAAATCCTTTACCCAGTTATACACTCTCCCACCAATTCCCATTTTGTGCATCTTGATTAGCAAACCATCCTTCCACATCATGTCATAGGGTTTTTCTATGTCAAAAATCACTGCAATGACTGACTCTTTATTTGCCTGGGCTTTTCTAATATCAGTCTCTAGCCTTATCACTGGGTCCATGGTACTTCTACCCTTCCTAAAACCACTCTGAAAACTTGCCAGCATTCCCCTCTTCTCAAGCGTATATGGAAATCTTTCTGTTATCATCCTTTCCATTATCTTGCACATATTAGATGTTAGTGCTATTGGTCTGTAACTGGTGGGTTTAGATGGATCTTTGCCAGGTTTTCTAATTGGGATCACTACTGCCTCCTTCCATACGCTCGGTAACTTTCCTTCCTCCCACACTCTGTTATAAAGGTGTGGTCATCTTGGCCGATGACCACACCTGGACCTTTCCATTCTGTACAATCCACCCGTTTGAAGTAGACTTTGTCTCCTGTTTCGTATCGGTCATCAATGGGCCACAGTTGTTTACGAAGGGCTCTTTGGATCCTTTCAGAGCACTCGGCTTCTGTAAACGCTCTTCTTGCAGTATGTAATGTTGTGATATGCTGGGATATCCAAGTACTCATATTCTTACTACCTTCCAGAGCTGGCGGCTTATTAGTGAGAATTGAAGGCAGATTTGGGTTCTGTCCAAATACCAGCTGGTAGGGACTGTAGCCATGCACGTTGTGCATGGAGTTCTTTGCCATCAGGGCCCAGTTGAGGGCCATCCTCCAGTCACATCCATTGTCCCTCTTCACTTTCAACAGGATTTCAGTGAGTGTTTGATTATGCCTTTCCAAAAGCCCATTGCTCCATGGGCTGTAAGCTGCAGTTGTTTTTACTTCAATGTTGAAGCTTTCAGCCATGTCCCTCATATCTTCGTTGTTGAATTCTCCCCCATTGTCACTGAACAGTTTGCTTGGAGGACCATGAACACTTATCCAGCAATGTATAAAATGCTTTACAATCTCCCTGGGTTTCTTGGTGGTGACGATGCTCCCTGCACTGAAGCGTGTGAAGTGGTCAATTGCATGCAGATACCACACTCCCGGCTCTAGCTCATGCAAATCCACAGCTACAGTTTCATTGTAGGTTGAGGCCATGGGCAAACCCACTGCTGGCTTTGGCTTGCTATATCTAATGCATGTCTCACAGTTTTTTACAATGTCCTTAAGGATTGTGGTGCATTCAGCATCAGCATTACCTGAGCAGGCCAGTAGTTTTGTCAGTCTGTCAACAGAGGCATGTCCAAATTGCTTGTGTAGTTTAAACAGAACTTTCTGTTTTTCTTTTGTTGTCATGTTCTCTGTCACAGTGAGAATGTCATCCTCATCCTGGAGCTCACGTTCTTCTGGGTTACTCTCATCTCTAATGTTCACACAATAATGTCCTGAAGAAGTTAGTTCAAGTTTCACTGGTTGTTTAAACATTGTGGCTTTGTCATTTTCAATGTCTAAAACGGCACCTGCTCTTTTCAGTGACGTTTTGCTTAAAAGCAATGGGATATCTACTGGAACTACTTCTGTTTCAATTTGACATCTAGTCTGTCCTATCACGGCTGGGATTTTTACTTTCTTTGTAGAATGAACAACTCTCCCATCACCAAACTTGAATGCTCTTACACTTTTTGTGTCCCCCATTTTCAACAACTCACGTTGCGTTAGTCCACTAATATAATGATCAAGCCATTTTTCTCCGCACACAGTCCTAGTGCAAGCTGTGTCAATTACAGCTGATCCTAGAGACTCCACATGAATATCTCTGTGTCAGTCAACGATTCATTTGATAATAGAGTAATGTTGCATTCTTCAACATCTGTCACCTCATCTTCTGTCAATTTTGCATGTTCATTTTTGTGAGGACAATCCTTTGCCCAGTGATATGTGCTTTGGCAGACTGCACATCTTGTCCTTCTTCCATATCTGTCGAGTGGATTCGTCCCTTGAACAGCCGTATGGTTTTGTGGGCTTGACCTGACATTACTTTCACGCTTGCCTGTAAACCGTGTGTAGTAGGCGGAGTCGCCAGCACCCACACTCACACGGAGGTCATTAGCTCCCTCTTGTGGAGAGTTATCGCCAAAGATCCTCTTCAAGCCTGACTTCATGTTAACAAACGAAAGCTCTGGGCAAGCGGTAAGTGCCAATTGTTTGTCTTTAACATTAAGTCCTGCAGTATCCAGTAGCTTGAAAGCTAACACAGCATCTGGAAGCTCCATCTTGAACTTACGCAGTCTGTTGTACCGGCGCTCAAACTCGATAATGTAGTCGACCATAGAGACGCCATTTTCTCTCGTGATCCGGTCAAACTCCGTGTACGCCTCGTACTGCCGATCCTTTTCCTCTTTCAAAAAAACAGTGTCCAATTTCGTGAGAAGTATAAGCATTCCTCCATCGACGTTCAAATCCGCTGCGGCGATTTCTAGCGCACTATCCGTCGCTCTTCCCGTCAGCGATAAAGCAACCGCCAAGGCCTGCTTCTTCTCCTCCAGGTCCGTCACCAACCGCCAAACTTCAACCTCATTTTTCCAGCTCTCATACGACTTCTTCTCGTCAAACTGCGGCGGAGTTTTGTAATTTCCAGCCGCCATCCTCTGCTACCATGTTAATTCAATGAATTCCAGTGACAACGGTAGATGTTTTTAAGCTTTACTTAAAGCCAACAACAATAACGGTTACATTACATCTGTTCCTCTAGAACCAAACTGAACTTGCGCATGCGCACTAAACTGTATACCTAACAGTATAACCATTAACAGTGCTAACCAACCCATGGCGTTTCCTGGCTTGACTGATTAGTAAGGTTCTCCCTCTTCCCATGTCAGTCCCACTAATCCCAAGTGGTTCACTGCTGCTTTGACAATCAACTGGATTTTATCATTTTTTGACTTTACTTCTGCTGTGCTGTTATCACTTCTGCAATGAATGTTACTAAATTATTTTTGTCCACATATATCCTGTCATTTACTTTCTGTAGCTCTTGTTCCCCTTCTCTTGCTTGAACCCTGGTAACATTGTTCCTTACTTTTGTTTCTCTTACAGCTTCTGCATAAGTGATCCTTCTTTCCACTCTTACTTTTTGGATTTCATTCTCCCGTCTCATCACTTCACACCCTCCGTATGCCACATTATGGGCTCCTCCACAGTTACAGCATTTTGGCTATGTCCCTGTTCCACACTTTCCATACTCATGGTCGCCACCACACCGAGCACACCTCCATTGATCCTGCTTTTCCTGTACTTGCTTATTGACTTAACAGGTTGAATAGATTGAGACAACCTTGCCAAGTGAGAATTAGAGAGGGAAAATATTTTTAAAAGGACTGACATAGACAGAAAAATATATTTTCTCTCTGTGTGTGTGTGTGTGTGTGTGTGTGTGTGTGTGTGTGTGTGTGTGTGTCTCTTTGTCGACACATCTTGTTGTGTGCTTCTTTTTCTCACGCCAATTATTCAACTCTCCAACATAGCTATGGCCGTAGAAGTTGATTGTGCAAGACGGAAAACTCGATCTCTTAATTTCGATCTCTTAATTTCTTTGGACATGTGAAGACATGAGAATACAG
Source organism: Myoxocephalus aenaeus (assembly GCA_038501785.1). Classification (NCBI taxonomy): domain Eukaryota; kingdom Metazoa; phylum Chordata; class Actinopteri; order Perciformes; family Cottidae; genus Myoxocephalus; species Myoxocephalus aenaeus. Next base: position 168,226 of record JBAMJR010000115.1, read on the forward strand.
ATGAATCCGGTGAGAAATTTCAGGGTGTACATTAAGCTTATATTTAACTTAGAGTCCACTTTATACTTTTCCTTGGGGCATGCAAAATGACTTTGATGGATCCAGTTTTATTCAACCCACTCTTCCCTGATCTCTGACTTGTGAGGTCCTGAAGTGTCACTTCCATCTAAATGTTAATTTGAAGACTGTTTCTTTAACCCTAGAACACTAACGTCGAGTGATTTTCACCCGAGCGATTGTGGTTTTGTTATTTTCATTGTGTTGCTTTTGTCTGAGTCTTTGTGTAGCTTCATGCTGCTCACTGACGTTATTGAAGGTAGGCGTGTCTCTCTGCTCCAATCCCTCGTTTTTTTCAACAGGCACGTGTTCGGGTGATCTTCACCCGACGTTAGTGATGAGGGTGAACAAATTGCGGATTTGTTTTAACATTGAAGGGAGACTTTTCCTTCACAGGACAAAGCTGACATGTCCCAGGAACATGTGGACCAAAGAACAAGTTCATAGCTCCTCTATTTATATTTCTAATCATGTTTTATTGAGCCTTTTATTAGGGCCCCCCCATGATACCTGTTTTTCGTTTTATGAGAATAATAAAAGAGTACTTCAACTTGCCTTGTATTGTTGTATTTTAATATATTTTGATGAGAAGTATATTTTATCAGGTACATTATATCGGGTGAAATATACCCGACGTTAGTGATAGTGTTACTATTTTTAACGTTAGTGTTCTAGGGTTAAGACTGGCATGGGTGCTGATATGCTTTGAAAGTCTATTTGCATTAGATCATGATGGGTATGTGAAACTGTGAGCCCTCTCCTTGACAAAAGCTGTTAGTCCCCTTTAATCTTCTCTCAGTGACAGTGTTTTGGCCTATGAGAGAAAATAAGAGTGATGCTGTTTAATCCTGACTCTTTTTGGTCTGTCTTGAAACAATACTGCCTGTTTTGTGCTCATGCAGTGACAATACTCTCGAAGATAGAAACATTAATATCCTGTTCATCACAGAGGCAAAAACACGGTGACAAGGTGTCCTTCCTACATCCTTTTATAACTGTAGTTGATCAAACTGGGTGCAGTCAGATGAGTTGAGTTGGGATTTTCAACCCTAAACAATGTGATTTCCATCCTGAAGAGATAAAGAAGATTGTTTGTTTGTTGCCAATGGTTTTGTATAATAATTTGACAATTTATTATGGAACACGTCTAAGATATGAAGATATTTCCTTTGCAGAGGGGTGTTGAATGTGGCCATTCTTCTGCTACGGTAATGGTAATGGCTGCTTCATGTTAAATGTATTTCCTCTGCCATTTGGTCATTGCTCTGCTGACACCTTTCCAAACATTGGATACCGTTTCAACTAATAACACACTGTTTAGTTGTAAAAAAAAATATTATTTAGAAATGTATTTAGAAAAGCGCTATATAAAATTAAAGTATTATAAACTTACAGATGTTTTTGCATTCACTTTGAATATTGTAGATTGTTATTTAATAGATACAGTGGTGTATAAAGTACCCAAAAGCCATACTTGAGTAAAAGTAAAGATACCTTACTGGAAAATTACTCCAGTAAAAGCGAAAGTCACCTATTAGAATACTACTTGAGTAAAAGTCTTAAAGTAATCTGATATTTACTGTACTTAAGTATCAACATTAATTTTCTGATATTAAATGTACTTAAGTATTGAAAGTAAAAGTACAAGTAAATCTGTTAATAAAAAAGCAAAGGGTCAGAATTTTGAGAATTATTAAGTTTATTCTTTTTAAGTGCTGTGGCCACCATGACCAAGGACAAGAAGTTGGGTTGAAAATAATTGAGTTGGCTGTGATCCATCCAGGAGCAACAATCTTCAACATAATATATTGTACATAAGTATACTTTTGCATCTAGTATGAACTTATCATAATTCTCAAAAAAGCAATATTACATGAAGGAGTTGTGCGTTTATAAGTATGCTTATTCCGCCCGCACAGATTGAATGAATGGAAAAAATCGGAAAGATGTTTTATTTTGAAAAATTACCGGATACATCCGTCTGTGCGTAACATCAGATGGAACATCTTGACACATGTCAAGAGGTTACGTGATACGTTACCCCAAAAATGAAACTTAAAAGTATGTTTCAACTCTGCCGGCAGAATATCCTGAGATAAAATGAAAAATAAAAGATGAAAATGCTCTGAAAACCTGTGTCCATTTCCAACATCCTGTTTTTGTGAAGCGGGTTATAAATTAAGGAGTAGACTGGACTAAAGGTTTAAGTTACGGAGTAGACTGGACTAAAGGTTTAGGTTACGGAGTAGACTGGACTAAAGGTTTAAGTTACGGAGTAGACTCGACCCGACATGTGTTCTTTATACACACGTCGGGTGTCGTTGTCTCCCGTCACCCCGAGATGGGACCCGGTCCGTGAAAATATTGTCTTCACGTAACCGGTTCGTGGCACAAAAAAGGTTTGGAACCGCTGGACTAGAGGATGTAGAGGGCAATGCATAATATTGTGATTCGCCAAACTTGCTTGTGTGTAGTCTGTGTTCCACCACAGTCCCCGATGTTGGTCTCATGATTCATTTTTTTTCTAAACATAGATTTGATTTTGTAGCGAGTAACGAAGGTTTCAGGGGAAATGTATCGGAGTTAAAGTATCAGTTTTCTTTGCAAAATATAATGAAGTAAAAGTGAAAGTCAACAAATATAAATAGTAAAGTACAGATATCCAAAAAAAAGACTTAAGTACAGTAATGAAGTATTTCTACTTTGTTACTGTACACCACTGATATTAATTACATACTCACTGATGTTTTATGGATCAGTCACACATTGTAGCAAATTATATTTAAAGGGTAATCAATGTACTTTTCCAATCAGCCATCAATACTGAGCGACTGTGGCTCAGTGGTTAGCATGCCCGTCTTTCAATCAGAGGATCAGTGGTTTGAGCCCCGGCTCCGCTAGTCCACGTCGATGTGTCCTTGAGCAAGACACTTAACCCCCAATTGCTCCCCGTTGCTGTGTCTACAGTGTATAGAGCAAAAATGTAAGTCGCTTTGGATAAAAGCATCAGCTAAATGAAATATAATGTAAATTCTGCTGTCAAAAATGAATATGAAAATAATAGGGATCAATTTGAAGATGGGTTAGTGCATTTGTAATAGCACATTTAGAAAGGCCTTTTGTCACTATCACCGTTAACTTTCTTTCAGTGAACTGAGTATGACTAGTAGTGTTGGATCTCCGTTACGTGTTTGTAAGACTGTAACTATCGTTAGTTTGTTGACATTAGCTTAGCAACGTTAGCACGTAACTCATGCCGTGTTGGATGTCGTCTTACGTGTCTGTAAGACTGAACGGTGCGTAATCAACTTTTGTCCCTATCACCGTTAACTTTCTTTCAGTGAAATTAGTACGACTAGTTGTGTTGTAATTTATTTTACAGAGGATTCACAGCTGCCAGGGTCTAGTGGACAACATGCAGCATCGCTGCAGCAGCCGCTCAGTTCGTCTCTGCCTGCCAGCAGATCACCACCGCCAGCCACTGATATTGTTCTGCAATTTTTGATAGACAACACATGAGTATGTATCAAATGCAAGTGACTTTAAAAAGGGGAATTTAAGAAATGATGTAGAAATCGAGAAAATAACCTCAGACCCCAGAGAAAAAAATTAATCATGAGACCAACATGATTGTGGTGGAACACAGACAAAGAATTCCCAGTGATGCCCAGGATGCTAGCTAGCGAGCGACTACATGACTCTACGATGACTGATTTCATGATGGAAGCAGAAATGGAAGCACCTGCTACTCCTGAAACAAACGATGATGGTGACGAAGACCAACACCCATGGCCATATTTGCGAGAAATGTTTTCTTATGTTGGAGTGAAAGATTCTTCATACCGGATGAAGTGCCTCTTATGCTTACCCAAAGCTACTGAAATATTGGCATTCAAAAACTCCCCATCCAACCTCAGGAAACACATTGAGGTAAATTAAGATTAATCCCATGAGCCGCAACGTTAACGTTTAGTTATCATAATTATCATAAACATGGATTATATCTTTGGCAGGGGGGAAGGCAGGTGTCTGATCTTCTAATTTAGCTAGACATGGTGTATGTTAGGCTAACGTTCGCTAGCTATCGTAAATCAAATGAGACAATTAGTGTAGTAGACAGATCGCTAGCGAGTTAGTGACAGTTGTGATTTGAGTCATTTTAGCTATAATCATTGCAGCACTAGTTGGCTAACATTAGTTAACTTAACGTTAGCTAGCCACCACACCATAGGATTGACAGGAGCCGTGAGCGCGCAGCATTAGGATTTTAACCGCATTGGAGATGCATGCAAGTGTGTGTAGCAAGTGGGGCTCGCTAAAGTTGTTATGCTTATAAAATGTCTTTCTCTCACTGTTTCAGAGAAAGCTCCTGGATGGATCACAGCCAACCCAACTCCTTGTCCTTGGTCATGGTGGCCACAGAACACAAGAATAAACTTCACAATTCTAAAAATGTTCAATACTTAAGTACATTTAATATCAGAAAATTACTTTTGATACTTAAGTACAGTAAATATCAGATACTTTAAGACTTTTACTCAAGTAGTATTCTAATAGGTGACTTTCACTTTTACTGGAGTCATTTTCCAGTAAGGTATCTTTACTTTTACTCAAGTATGGCTTTTGGGTACTTTATACACCACTGCTGGTTAGCCACAATAGCTCAGAATGAACAAACGCAAAGGATTAAAGCTCTTGAGCTCCTTTGTACCGGGCGTGAGCGGAGAGTAAAGCTTAACTCATTAGTTCAGCCAGAAATGGAAAATAAGTTCACACAGTGAATTCAAAAGTGGTATCGGCTCGAGATTTTGGAAAAGCCACGCCTCTCACACAGTCATGGCTGTGACTGGATCTGAAAAGTAGACAATTGTTAGATCATATATAATATAATGTGAGTCCAATTAAAATATCTATCCATCCGCCCGCCCGCCCGCCCAAGATGCTAAATAATCCTGCAGTTCTTGAATCCCTCCAGTCCAAATTATTATAATTATTTATAATACTTTATAATGAGTTTACAACACGAATGTGGACAAAGTCCCTCAAACTAAAAGACAAGACAGGCCGTCATTCGATGTCTCTTAAATAGTTCGTCATTTATAACAGAATAATAGTGTAGGCGAGTTGTTTTTTTAACTTGCTCCAATTATGGGAATAAAGCACGGGCCACTAACAGGCGGACCGCGGTCCGGATCCGGACACCGTTGTATCTGGACCCTGGACCTATGACCGATCAATAATTGAGAATTATGAAAAGTTGACAGAGTGCTTATATTTTAACCGGCGGCGCAGCTTTTCTAGCCTTTACGGCACTCGTTCTGCGGTCCAGGAAACACACTGATCAATCACGTGCATGTAAATCACATCACGTGATGCTACTCGGCCAATCAAATATGCGTATTCGGATAAGCGTCGCGGCTTGAGTGAGAGACTGGACGAGAGGCGGAACAGTCGGATCAGTACGGAAGTGAGAGAACTTCACATGGCGTTCTCCAAAAAGAGAAATGTGGACAGCGAGACCAGAGTCTTTAGCCAGACTCTTCAATTCAGTGTCTTGCTCAAGGATGATTAAACATACAAACTATGGGGAGACCAGAGATCGAACTGGCTACCTTGTGGTTTCAGGACGACCACTGCCCACACGCTACAGCCGCATAACTTGCATTAATTTGTAGATGTTTAGGCCAAATCTCAATCTCCCCCCTAAACCCTCAAACCCTGAACTCTCAGGGATTTACTGTGAGAGTCTGAGGGCTTGAACTGGTGTGAATATGAATGGGACAGCACTTTGCTGCACTTTGCTAGTCACGTGATAACATATGTGACTACATAAAACAATATTATGTACAATTGTATATTTATTTTATTCACTGATTTGAACGTCTTCCTCACGAGATAAGTCATTTTAAATGATCTATTTACTCGTTGTCAAAACGAAATGTTTTCTGAATGTAAAAAAAAAAATATATATTTTCTGCTTGCATTCCTCTGATGTCATGTGTTTTTATGTTCCATCTTTAATCTGTAATGTTGTAGTATAAATGTTGTAACGAGCTCCCGTTACCCCCGTGAGTTTCCCCTTAGCCCAATGACTCAGCACACCAGGGTTCCAGTTTCGTAACGGCTTTATTTTGGGTTGTCCGTCTGCCCGTTCCCCCAGCGTCTAGCATTCTCCTCCTTATGTAGGGACAAACACACAATTGGTACACCTGAGGCCAATCAGACCTCTTCCAGGTACCGTCCCCCGAGCCACCCACAACCACACCCCTCTGCAGCTGAGCATAACCACACCCCCGCAAATGTATTTTATCGGGCTGAACGCCCACGTGTCTTTGTTTTAAGTCTTCATGCTTCCATTGGGAACTGCGTGTTTAAAGTCACATTGCAATGAACTGTGGGTAATTCCCTTAGGCAAAGTTAGCATCTAATGCTGACTTACAGAAAGGGATCATAAAGGGCTCAAAATGTCTGCCTGAGAGCCCTCACGCACTCTACGATGTGACACCCCTAAACCCTCAAGGACTTTGCGGGAGCGCGCCTCAAAGTCCGTGAGGGTGGAGATTGGGATTGGCCCTGTGTGTCGGTTTAGTCCTTTTGAGTGGCTTTGTAGCTGCTTTGTGTCTGCTTCGTCGTCATGTTTTGTTTCTTTGCGGTTCAGAGCATCAGAGTCTGTGACCAAGTTAGGACATTCAGGTGCGAGTTTGTGTCTTATAGACTTACGAGCATAGAGCAGAGTAAACCAGTGCGCTGAGACATTAATTAATATGTTTATTGTGGTTTGCATTGACACAAAGTTAATGTCTTCACAGTAAACTCAAGCGGGTCGTTGCAGGTTGATGCAGCTGTCCATCATCTCACGTAGTGGCACTCCACTCCAATGACGGCACTCTGGCTCCTCGTGATGTGACTCCTGGCGGACACTTTGGGGTCGTAGATCAGTGCAAAGGCATAAATTAAGTTATCCTCGGTCATCTAAGGGAGAGAGAATTACTCATTAACATTTGACTGAAAGTACAACAGCAATGCATTAAATGAACTAAAACCTCACCACTCGTTTGCTGCCGCAGTTGTGCAGCTCATATTCAAAGACCAGCACATGAGCCCAGTCGTCGATCTCGGTGGGGGAACAGCCACCAAGTGTGATGTCCTCTGGGTTTATCAGCTTGCCAAGGCCCAGCAAGTCCTGGCTCACTTCCACCTGGATCCTGCTTTCCCCACACCTCACAGCAACGCGGTTGTCAGTCTCTAGTCGCCGCAGTTCAAAGTCAACAGGGCTCACCTTCACCGAATCCACTGGATCTTCTGGAAACCTCCAGGACAGCGAGTCCACCACCGGCTGGTTCTGCCTAGCCCGGAACATGGCAGCTTGTTGAGTAGACTTCCTGGAGGGCTCTCTCTCAGGCGCTGCTGCTGCTGGCTCGACATCAACTCCCATGTATTTTGGTGCTCTCATTCTGAGGAATCGAGCAGCACTGAAGCTGACACACGCAAGCACAAACCCCAACACGAGAAGCTGGCTGGACCTCATTGTCGCAAACACAGAACTGTCGATGCTGTTTCCTCCAGCACGGTCACTGCAGGCTGAAATAGGCAGTGGCTCCTCCCTCTGACTCGTTAGCTGGATCGCTTTGCACACGTGTAGATCTCAAAGCTGCACAGGCCTTACTAATTAGGAGATGCCAACGTATGGTCACGAGGGAAGAGACATGACAACAAATAATAATACAACTTTATCGTTTGACAAAAATGAAACAATGAATCAATCAAGTGGTCAAAGTAACTAAGTACATGTATTCAACTGCTGTTAACATATTTAGATTTTTTTTTTTTATTGTGTGCTACTTTGTACTTCTACTCCATTACATTTCTCAATAAGAGTAACTAATTATAGTTCATGGTTACTTTACAGATTAAGGTGTTGTATTGAATATCAGATTATCTTTTTAAATGGGCCTGCAACTAACTGATTTGATTGAATATCACACATTTGTGAAAAATGCTCATTGCAGCAAAAGACAAGGTGACGACTGGTTGACACGTATTATGTGAGGGTGAAAAGAGTAGTAGCACTTTCATAATTGTACTACTTTATACATCATGTTGTTTTTACAGCTACAGTTAGTTCTTCGTTATGTGTACATCTGCTCAACTACAGCGAGATATTGCTTACGAGAAATATGTGCTGGTCCCATCGGAATTTGAGCAAAATGCACTCGAGGCCTTTTAAGTCCTTTAGGCTAGTGATCCATTACCCTTAAGGCGCTCCCTGTTCCTTAAAGATGCTCTAAACTGTCAACTTCACTTAACCGGTCTGGGGGATATTCAGCTGGAAGCCAGCAAAAGGAAGCAGCTGCCATCTCAGCACCCTGATTCAGCTCTCAAGGACTCTTTCATCGTACAGCTGTAGCTCCTAGAGGCCTAAATAAATATTACATAACTGCAGTGGAGTCAGATTGTTGACCGAGTCTGGACATTAAATTATTCAGAGACACCAGTCCATGACTTCCACCAGAAAAACAATGTATCGTTAGACTTTTTCCATATTTGCAGCTCTTTTAGTGGAGACTTAAAAGCGCCGATCAGTATAGATTTGTCCTGCCTGGTACCACAGCGTCATCTCATAAATCAGTAAGGGTTTGATGAGCAAACGCTAACAGGTAACCTGTCAAGCAGACCACTGTCCAACAATAAGGGGGAGTGTCAAGCATTAAGACACTTCCTGGAAGCTTGCTCTCATGCATCCTTGCTCATGACTCCTCAGAGATGCCTGAGAGCAGAAATAAGAGCTTTGAGACGGCCGTCAATATGGCGGCTCAGAACTTCCTGTTCAAGCGAGGAGACGACAAGAGACTTGGGATGAACCGAGTGACTTCATTATACAGTATGTTCTAAATTAACCGCGCTTTGTGTGTTTGACAGTTTACAAGAGCACAGCCTCTCCCTTTTGCCATCAGTACACCAGATTGAAGGTTTCTTTTGATAAATTCTCCTTTCAGATCTCAGCGTCGGTGGACATTCAGAGTCTGTGATCAAGTTAGGACATTCAGTAATGGGTTTGTGTCTCATTAGGTTTCGGGCATAGAGCAGAGTAAACCAGTGTGCTGAGACATTAACATGTTTATTGTGGTTTGCATTGACACAAAGTTAATGTCTTTACAGTAAACTCAAGCGGGTCGTTGCAGGTTGATGCAGCTGTCCATCATCTCACGTAGTGGCACTCCACTCCAATGACGGCACTCTGGCTCCTCGTGATGTGACTCCTGGCGGACACTTTGGGGTCGTAGATCAGTGCAAAGGCATAAATTAAGTTATCCTCGGTCATCTAAGGGAGAGAGAATTACTCATTAACATTTGACTGAAAGTACAACACCAATGCATTAAATGAACTAAAACCTCACCACTCGTTTGCTGCCGCAGTTGTGCAGCTCATATTCAAAGACCAGCACATGAGCCCAGTCGTCGATCTCGGTGGGGGAACAGCCACCAAGTGTGATGTCCTCTGGGTTTATCAGCTTGCCAAGGCCCAGCAAGTCCTGGCTCACTTCCACCTGGATCCTGCTTTCCCCACACCTCACAGCAACGCGGTTGTCAGTCTCTGGTCGCCGCAGTTCAAAGTCAACAGGGCTCACCTTCACCGAATCCACTGGATCTTCTGGAAACCTCCAGGACAGCGAGTCCACCACCGGCTGGTTCTGCCTAGCCCGGAACATGGCAGCTTGTTGAGTAGACTTCCTGGAGGGCTCTCTCTCAGGCGCTGCTGCTGCTGGCTCGACATCAACTCCGATGTATTTTGGTGCTCTCATTCTGAGGAATCTAGCAGCACTGAAGCTGACACACGCAAGCACAAACCCCAACACGAGAAGCTGGCTGGACCTCATTGTAGCAAACACAGAACTGTCGATGCTGTTTCCTCCAGCACGGTCACTGCAGGCTGAAATAGGCGGTGGCTCCTCCCTCTGACTCGTTAGCTGGATCGCTTTGCACACGTGTAGATCTCAAAGCTGCACAGGCCTTACTAATTAGGAGACGCCAACGTATGGTCACGAGGGAAGAGACATGACATAACAAATAATACAACAACTTTATCGTTTGACAAAAATGAAACAATGAATCAATCAAGTGGTCAAAGTAACTAAGTACATGTATTCAACTGCTTTTAACATATTGAGATGTTTTTTATATTTTGTGCTACTTTGTACTTCTACTCCATTACATTTCTCAATAAGAGTAACTATAATAATTATACGTTGGTGTCTCCTAATTGAGATCTACACATGTGCAAAGCGATCCAGCTAACGAGTCAGAGGGAGGAGCCACCGCCTACTTCAGCCTGCAGTGACCGTGCTGGAGGAAACAGCATCGACAGTTCTGTGTGTGCTACAATGAGGTCCAGCCAGCTTCTCGTGTTGGGGTTTGTGCTTGCGTGTGTCAGCTTCAGTGCTGCTAGATTCCTCAGAATGAGAGCACCAAAATACATGGGAGTTGATGTTGAGCCAGCAGCAGCAGCGCCTGAGAGAGAGCCCTCCAGGAAGTCTACTCAACAAGCTGCCATGTTCCGGGCTAGGAAGAACCAGCCGGTGGTGGACTCGCTGTCCTGGAGGTTTCCAGAAGATCCAGTGGATTCGGTGAAGGTGAGCCCTGTTGACTTTGAACTGCGGCGACCAGAGACTGACAACCGCGTTGCTGTGAGGTGTGGGGAAAGCAGGATCCAGGTGGAAGTGAGCCAGGATTTGCTGGGCCTTGGCAAGCTGATAAACCCAGAGGACATCACACTTGGTGGCTGTTCCCCCACCGAGATCGACGACTGGGCTCATGTGCTGGTCTTTGAATATGAGCTGCACAACTGCGGCAGCAAACGAGTGGTGAGGTTTTAGTTCATTTAATGCATTGGTGTTGTACTTTCAGTCAAATGTTAATGAGTAATTCTCTCTCCCTTAGATGACCGAGGATAACTTAATTTATGCCTTTGCACTGATCTACGACCCCAAAGTGTCCGCCAGGAGTCACATCACGAGGAGCCAGAGTGCCGTCATTGGAGTGGAGTGCCACTACGTGAGATGATGGACAGCTGCATCAACCTGCAACGACCCGCTTGAGTTTACTGTGAAGACATTAACTTTGTGTCAATGCAAACCACAATAAACATGTTAATGTTTCAGCACACTGGTTTACTCTGCTCTATGCCCGAAACCCAATGAGGCACAAACCCATTACTGAATGTCCTAACTTGGTCACAGACTCTGAAGCTCCACAGAAGATGGGATCTGAAAGGAGAATTTGTCAAAAGAAATGTTCAATCTGGTGACCTGACAGCAAAAGGGAGAGGCTGCAAAGAATGGTAAACAAGACTGGGGCTGTGGTCAAAGTCCATAAATTACCTCCTATTTCCTAACCACTTTTCCTTGACCTCTACGGAAAATGTCATGGCAACCTGTGATGCAGCGTTCATTAGGAAAAGGCAACCGTTGAGCCATCACTGCAGGTCTGTCATGGTAGACTTTTGCAACTTAAACCTGACCCTGTGACGTCTGTTAATTTACATGTTTAATTGTTTAATCCTGACGAGGCTGTTTAAAGAAGTTTGACCTTTTTATTAGCGCCTCTACTTAATATTATCAATGTGTCTACTAACGTACCACAGTCCTTCATAGTAGCTGTAATTAAACTTTAAGAAGCCCACTCTTGATTCAGAGGTGTTGGCTAACTACAGACCGATCTCTAACCTTCCCTTCCTCTTTAAGATCCTTCAGAAAGTAGTCACAAATCAGTTGTGTGACTTACTACATAAAAACTACTGTTTATTTGACGTTCAATCACGATTTAGAAAACACCATAGCCTTAAACGGCACTTGTGAAAATGATTAATGACCTAATTGCATCAGACAAAGGGCTGGTCTCTGTACTTGTTAGACCTTAGTGCTGCGTTCGGCAACATTGACCATCACATCCTGTTGCAGAGACTAGACCAGTCGATTGGTATTAAAGGTACAGCACTAAGCTGGTTTAAGTCGTGTTTATCAAAATCGATCTCAGTTTGTATTTGTAAACGATGAGGCCTCGATGACCACCGCCGTTCGTCATGGAGTTCCACAAGGTTCTGTGCTTGGACCAATTTTATTCACCTTATATATGCTTCCTTTAGGCAATATTATCAGAAAACACTCCATAAACTTTCACTGCTATGCCGATGATACTCAACTATATCTGACGATCAAGCCAGATGAAATCCACCAGGTCTCTAAACTTCAAGCGTGTCTTAAAGACATCAAAACCTGGATGACCTGCAACTTCCTGCTGCTGAACTCGGACAAGACTGAAGTTATTCTACTCGGCCCAGAACACCTCAGAAATCAATTATCTGATGATATGGTTTCTCTGGATGGCATCGCTCTGGCATCCACCACCACCGTAAGGAATCTCAGTTATTTTTGACCAGGACCTGTCCTTTGGCTCCCACGTGAAACAGATCTCAAGGACTGCCTTTTTTCACCTACGGAACATCTCAAAAATCCGGCACATCCTGTCTCAAAGTGATGCAGAAACATTGATTCACGCATTTGTTACTTCAAGACTGGATTACTGTAACTCCTTATTATCAGGCTGCTCCGGTAAGTCCCTTGGGTCTCTCCAGTTGATCCAGAATGCTGCAGCTCGTGTACTAACGAGGATGCGGAAGAGAGATCACATTACTCCTGTACTAGCTGCTCTCCACTGGCTTCCTGTAAGATCGAGAATCATATTTAAAATCCTTCTCTTTACCTACAAAGTCTTAACTGGTAATGCACCATCATATCTTAAGGAGCTTATAGTGCCATATTACCTCACTAGAGTGTTACGCTCACTGAATGGAGGGTTACTTGTGGTTCCCAGAGTCTTAAAAAGTAGGTTGGGGGCTAGAGCTTTCAGTTATCGGGCTCCTCTTCTGTGGAATCAGCTTCCACTTTCAGTCCGGGGGGCAGACACAGTCACCTCATTTAAGAGTAGACTTAAGACTTTCTTCTTTGATAGCGCTTATAGTTAGGGCTGTTTGAGGCTTATAGTTAGGGCTGGCTCAGGTTTGCCCTGGTCCAGCCCCTAGATATGCTGCTATAGGCCTAGACTGCTGGGGGACATCTTAGGATACACTGAGCACCTCTTCTCCTCTTCTCTTCTTCTCTTCCCCTCTTCCTCTTTCACTCCTCCTCTCCTCTTCTCCTCTTCTTTCTCTCCTTCTGGATAAATTGTCTCTTCAATGCACATTACTAACTCTACTTTCTTTTTCCATGGATTAATGGCTGCCTGGAACCGGTCCTGCCTGCTGTCATGGCCCTGCTGATGGAACCGGCCTGGAACCGGTCCTGCCTGCTGTCATGTCCCTGCTGATGGAACCGGTCCTGCCTGCTTCCATGGCCCTGCTGATGGAACCGGCCTGGAACCGGTCCTGCCTGCTGTCATGCCCCTGCTGATGGAAACGGCCTGGAAACGGTCCTGCCTGGTACCATGGCCCTGCTGATGGAACCGGCATGGAACCGGTCCTACCTCCTGCCATGGCCCTGCTGATGCCCCCCCTCCCTCAATCCTCTCTCCCTCCATCTGCTTCATGGATCGTGATTATCTGGATCATGGACCATGCCTACTACTCATATGAATAATTTCTGTCATATTCATTGAATGTGTTGTAACTCCGCTACGCTATTCATTCTGGTCACATGACATCTATTGCTTCTGTCCATCCGGGGAGAGGGATCCACCTCTGTTGCTCTCCCTCAGGTTTCTTCCCCTTTTTTCCTTGTGAAAGGGGTTTTTACTATCTTTATTTGGGGGAGTTTTTCCTGATCCGATGTGAGGTCCCGGGACAGGGATGTTATGTGTACAGATTGTAAAGCCCTCCGAGGCAAACTTTGTGATGTTGGGCTATATAAAATAAACTGAATTGAATTGAATTGAATAGTTCCATATTAACCCACTAGAGAGCTTATAGTACCATATTACCCCACTAGAGAGCTTATAGTACCATATTACCCCACTTCAATCTGGTGACCTGATAGCAAAAGGGAGAGGCTGTGCTCTTGTAAACTGTCAAACACACAAAGCATGGTTAATTCAGGGAACATATAATGAAGTCACTGGGTACATCCCAAGTTTTTTTATAGTTTCCTCACTTGAACAGGAAGTTGTTCTGAGCCGCCATATTGACGGCCGTCTCAAAGCTCTTATTTCTGCTCGCAGGGATCTCTGAGGAGTCATGAGCAAGGACGCACGAGAGCAAGCTTCCAGGAAGTGTCTTAACGCTTGACACGCCCCCTTATTGTTGGACATTGGTCTGCTTGACAGGTCACCTGTTAGCGTTTGATCATCAAACCCTTACTGATTTATGTCAGGCAGGACAAATCTTTAGTCCCCACTAAAAGTAGCTATGCTCACTGAATAGGGGTACTTGTGGTTCCTAGAGTCTTAAAAAGTAGGATGGGATCCAGAGCCTTCAGTTATCAAGCTCCTCTTCTGTGGCACCAGCTTCCACTTTCAGTCCGGGTGGCAGACACAGTCACCACATTTAAGAGTAGACTTAAGACTTTCCTCTTTGAACGTGGCTCAGGTTCACCCTGATCCAGCCCCTAGATATGCTGCTATAGGCCTAGACTGCTGGTGGACATCTTAGGATACACTGAGCTCCCCTCTCCTCTTCTCTTAGTAATGACGCGTTCACACCAAAAGAGTTGCGAAATATTCGTGTGAGTAGATAACATATAAAGTCAATGCACAGAGCGAATGAGGCGTTGCGAAAAATCGCTTTTCCGCTTTTTCGTCCGACACTGAGTGCGAAAGCCAGCGTTGAGAAGCTCCGCCCGTCGTCACTGCCGTCTTGCTGTCGCTGAATCAAACTGCAGCTCGTCCGCCTGAAGGAGCGCTGGAAGCGGCTTCATTCAGACACTTGTCCTGGAGGAGTCGGAGCTGTGTGCGACTACGGATAATATTATGAACCCAGACACGGGGGCGTTTGATGTTCCGATGTTTGTGGGACTTCCTCAACAAGTATAAAGCAGAACTAGTGGTTATTTCAACGGTGAATGGCGGAAATAGTAACTGTTTTCACGGAGTAAAGCCACGGAGATAAGCCTCGCCCCCTTTCCGCAGTGAAAAAGGGAAAAAGCGAATTAACCACATAGGCACAATCTCAATCTCCACCCTTATGGACTCACGGACTTTGAGGTGCGTTCCCGCGAAGTCCTTGAGGGTTTAGGGGTGTCCCATTGTCACATCGTAGAGTGCTTGAGGGTTCTCTGGCAGACAATTTGAGCCCCTTATGAAACCTTTCCATAAGTCAGCGCTGACTTTGCCTAAGGGAATTACCCACAGTTCATAGCAAAGTGACGTTAAACACGCAGTTCCCAATGGAAGCATGAAGACGTAAAAAAAAAAAAAAAGGTAAATAAAGAGGCACGTGGGCGTTCAGCCTGATAAAATATATTTACACTACAACATTACGGATTAAAGATGGAACATGAAAACACATGAAATCAGAGAAATGCAAGCAGAATATATATATATATATATATAAATATTTATTTACATTCATCAAACATTTCGTTTTGACAAAAACAAGTAAATAGATCATTTTAAATGACTTCTCATCTCGTGAGGAAGACGTTCAAATCAGTGAATAAAAAGTATAAAATAATACACAATTGTACACAAAAAAAATTTATGTAGTCACGTGATATGTTGCAGCAAAGTGCTGTCCCATTCATATTTATACCAGTTCAAGCCCTCACAGCCTCTCACACTCAACCACTTAGCAGCTGACGTCAGTAAGTCCCTGAGGGTTTAGGGGGGAGATTGAGATTGGGCAATAAAGTCGAGCGAGTAAAGTCAGGCGAAAAAGCGTTGCGAAAATTCGCACCCCTTTTGGTGTGAACGCAGCATAAGGCCTGTGCAGCTTTGAGATCTACACGTGTGCAAAGCGATCCAGCTAACGAGTCAGAGGGAGGAGCCACTGCCTATTTCAGCCTGCAGTGACCGTGCTGGAGGAAACAGCATCGACAGTTCTGTGTTTGCAACAATGAGGTCCAGCCAGCTTCTCGTGTTGGGGTTTGTGCTTGCGTGTGTCAGCTTCAGTGCTGCTCGATTCCTCAGAATGAGAGCACCAAAATACATGGGAGTTGATGTCGAGCCAGCAGCAGCAGCGCCTGAGAGAGAGCCCTCCAGGAAGTCTACTCAACAAGCTGCCATGTTCCGGGCTAGGCAGAACCAGCCGGTGGTGGACTCGCTGTCCTGGAGGTTTCCAGAAGATCCAGTGGATTCGGTGAAGGTGAGCCCTGTTGACTTTGAACTGCGGCGACTAGAGACTGACAACCGCGTTGCTGTGAGGTGTGGGGAAAGCAGGATCCAGGTGGAAGTGAGCCAGGACTTGCTGGGCCTTGGCAAGCTGATAAACCCAGAGGACATCACACTTGGTGGCTGTTCCCCCACCGAGATCGACGACTGGGCTCATGTGCTGGTCTTTGAATATGAGCTGCACAACTGCGGCAGCAAACGAGTGGTGAGGTTTTAGTTCATTTAATGCATTGGTGTTGTACTTTCAGTCAAATGTTAATGAGTAATTCTCTCTCCCTTAGATGACCGAGGATAACTTAATTTATGCCTTTGCACTGATCTACGACCCCAAAGTGTCCGCCAGGAGTCACATCACGAGGAGCCAGAGTGCCGTCATTGGAGTGGAGTGCCACTACGTGAGATGATGGACAGCTGCATCAACCTGCAACGACCCGCTTGAGTTTACTGTAAAGACATTAACTTTGTGTCAATGCAAACCACAATAAACATGTTAATGTCTCAGCACACTGGTTTACTCTGCTCTATGCCCGAAACCTAATGAGACACAAACCCATTACTGAATGTCCTAACTTGATCACAGACTCTGAATGTCCACCGACGCTGAGATCTGAAAGGAGAATTTATCAAAAGAAACCTTCAATCTGGTGTACTGATGGCAAAAGGGAGAGGCTGTGCTCTTGTAAACTGTCAAACACACAAAGCGCGGTTAATTTAGAACATACTGTATAATGAAGTCACTCGGTTCATCCCAAGTCTCTTGTCGTCTCCTCGCTTGAACAGGAAGTTCTGAGCCGCCATATTGACGGCCGTCTCAAAGCTCTTATTTCTGCTCTCAGGCATCTCTGAGGAGTCATGAGCAAGGATGCATGAGAGCAAGCTTCCAGGAAGTGTCTTAATGCTTGACACTCCCCCTTATTGTTGGACAGTGGTCTGCTTGACAGGTTACCTGTTAGCGTTTGCTCATCAAACCCTTACTGATTTATGAGATGACGCTGTGGTACCAGGCAGGACAAATCTATACTGATCGGCGCTTTTAAGTCTCCACTAAAAGAGCTGCAAATATGGAAAAAGTCTAACGATACATTGTTTTTCTGGTGGAAGTCATGGACTGGTGTCTCTGAATAATTTAATGTCCAGACTCGGTCAACAATCTGACTCCACTGCAGTTATGTAATATTTATTTAGGCCTCTAGGAGCTACAGCTGTACGATGAAAGAGTCCTTGAGAGCTGAATCAGGGTGCTGAGATGGCAGCTGCTTCCTTTTGCTGGCTTCCAGCTGAATATCCCCCAGACCGGTTAAGTGAAGTTGACAGTTTAGAGCATCTTTAAGGAACAGGGAGCGCCTTAAGGGTAATGGATCACTAGCCTAAAGGACTTAAAAGGCCTCGAGTGCATTTTGCTCAAATTCCGATGGGACCAGCACATATTTCTCGTAAGCAATATCTCGCTGTAGTTGAGCAGATGTACACATAACGAAGAACTAACTGTAGCTGTAAAAACAACATGATGTATAAAGTAGTACAATTATGAAAGTGCTACTACTCTTTTCACCCTCACATAATACGTGTCAACCAGTCGTCACCTTGTCTTTTGCTGCAATGAGCATTTTTCACAAATGTGTGATATTCAATCAAATCAGTTAATTACAGGCCCATTTAAAAAGATAATCTGATATTCAATACAACACCTTAATCTGTAAAGTAACCATGAACTATAATTAGTTACTTTTATTGAGAAATGTAATAGAGTAGAAGTACAAAGTAGCACACAATAAATAAAAAAAATCTAAATATGTTAACAGCAGTTGAATACATGTACTTAGTTACTTTGACCACTTGATTGATTCATTGTTTCATTTTTGTCAAACGATAAAGTTGTATTATTATTTGTTGTCATGTCTCTTCCCTCGTGACCATACGTTGGCGTCTCCTAATTAGTAAGGCCTGTGCAGCTTTGAGATCTACACGTGTGCAAAGCGATCCAGCTAACGAGTCAGAGGGAGGAGCCACTGCCTATTTCAGCCTGCAGTGACCGTGCTGGAGGAAACAGCATCGACAGTTCTGTGTTTGCTACAATGAGGTCCAGCCAGCTTCTCGTGTTGGGGTTTGTGCTTGCGTGTGTCAGCTTCAGTGCTGCTCGATTCCTCAGAATGAGAGCACCAAAATACATGGGAGTTGATGTCGAGCCAGCAGCAGCAGCAGCGCCTGAGAGAGAGCCCTCCAGGAAGTCTACTCAACAAGCTGCCATGTTCCGGGCTAGGCAGAACCAGGCAGTGGTGGACTCGCTGTCCTGGAGGTTTCCAGAAGATCCAGTGGATTCGGTGAAGGTGAGCCCTGTTGACTTTGAACTGCGGCGACCAGAGACTGACAACCGCGTTGCTGTGAGGTGTGGGGAAAGCAGGATCCAGGTGGAAGTGAGCCAGGACTTGCTGGGCCTTGGCAAGCTGATAAACCCAGAGGACATCACACTTGGTGGCTGTTCCCCCACCGAGATCGACGACTGGGCTCATGTGCTGGTCTTTGAATATGAGCTGCACAACTGCGGCAGCAAACGAGTGGTGAGGTTTTAGTTCATTTAATGCATTGGTGTTGTACTTTCAGTCAAATGTTAATGAGTAATTCTCTCTCCCTTAGATGACCGAGGATAACTTAATTTATGCCTTTGCACTGATCTACGACCCCAAAGTGTCCGCCAGGAGTCACATCACGAGGAGCCAGAGTGCCGTCATTGGAGTGGAGTGCCACTACGTGAGATGATGGACAGCTGCATCAACCTGCAACGACCCGCTTGAGTTTACTGTAAAGACATTAACTTTGTGTCAATGCAAACCACAATAAACATGTTAATGTCTCAGCACACTGGTTTACTCTGCTCTATGCCCGAAACCTAATGAGACACAAACCCATTACTGAATGTCCTAACTTGATCACAGACTCTGAATGTCCACCGACGCTGAGATCTGAAAGGAGAATTTATCAAAAGAAACCTTCAATCTGGTGTACTGATGGCAATGTAAGCGACGTGGGTTTATCAGTAGGAATAAATCAGTCCAACACGTTCTGGGTTTTCCTCATAACTTTAGTCAACAACTCCACATTCCAGCCGAACCGTCAAGACCCCCGTTTTCCCTCTCTCCCTCACTCTTCTTCTTCCTCTCACTTTACCCTCTCACCTCCAGACGCCCCAACAGCGCCGACTAGTGGTCATAACTAATACATGTAATTAAGTTTACATCATACCATTTCATTCTTACAGCAAATGGGAGAGGCTGTGCTCTTGTGAACTGTCAAACACACAAAGCGCGGTTAATTTAGAACATACTGTATAATGAAGTCACTCGGTTCATCCCAAGTCTCTTGTCTCCTCGCTTGAACAGGAAGTTCTGAGCCGCCATATTGACGGCCGTCTCAAAGCTCTTATTTCTGCTCTCAGGCATCTCTGAGGAGCAAGGATGCATGAGAGCAAGCTTCCAGGAAGTGTCTTAATGCTTGACACTCCCCCTTATTGTTGGACAGTGGTCTGCTTGACAGGTTACCTGTTAGCGTTTGCTCATCAAACCCTTACTGATTTATGAGATGACGCTGTGGTACCAGGCAGGACAAATCTATACTGATCGGCGCTTTTAAGTCTCCACTAAAAGAGCTGCAAATATGGAAAAAGTCTAACGATACATTGTTTTTCTGGTGGAAGTCATGGACTGGTGTCTCTAAATAATTTAATGTCCAGACTCGGTCAACAATCTGACTCCACTGCAGTTATGTAATATTTATTTAGGCCTCTAGGAGCTACAGCTGTACGATGAAAGAGTCCTTGAGAGCTGAATCAGGGTGCTGAGATGGCAGCTGCTTCCTTTTGCTGGCTTCCAGCTGAATATCCCCCAGACCGGTTAAGTGAAGTTGACAGTTTAGAGCATCTTTAAGGAACAGGGAGCGCCTTAAGGGTAATGGATCACTAGCCTAAAGGACTTAAAAGGCCTCGAGTGCATTTTGCTCAAATTCCGATGGGACCAGCACATATTTCTCGTAAGCAATATCTCGCTGTAGTTGAGCAGATGTACACATAACGAAGAACTAACTGTAGCTGTAAAAACAACATGATGTATAAAGTAGTACAATTATGAAAGTGCTACTACTCTTTTCACCCTCACATAATACGTGTCAACCAGTCGTCACCTTGTCTTTTGCTGCAATGAGCATTTTTCACAAATGTGTGATATTCAATCAAATCAGTTAGTTGCAGGCCCATTTAAAAAGATAATCTGATATTCAATACAACACCTTAATCTGTAAAGTAACCATGAACTATAATTAGTTACTCTTATTGAGAAATGTAATGGAGTAGAAGTACAAAGTAGCACACAATAAAAAAAAAAAATCTAAATATGTTAACAGCAGTTGAATACATGTACTTAGTTACTTTGACCACTTGATTGATTCATTGTTTCATTTTTGTCAAACGATAAAGTTGTATTATTATTTGTTGTCATGTCTCTTCCCTCGTGACCATACGTTGGCATCTCCTAATTAGTAAGGCCTGTGCAGCTTTGAGATCTACACGTGTGCAAAGCGATCCAGCTAACGAGTCAGAGGGAGGAGCCACTGCCTATTTCAGCCTGCAGTGACCGTGCTGGAGGAAACAGCATCGACAGTTCTGTGTTTGCAACAATGAGGTCCAGCCAGCTTCTCGTGTTGGGGTTTGTGCTTGCGTGTGTCAGCTTCAGTGCTGCTCGATTCCTCAGAATGAGAGCACCAAAATACATGGGAGTTGATGTCGAGCCAGCAGCAGCAGCAGCGCCTGAGAGAGAGCCCTCCAGGAAGTCTACTCAACAAGCTGCCATGTTCCGGGCTAGGCAGAACCAGCCGGTGGTGGACTCGCTGTCCTGGAGGTTTCCAGAAGATCCAGTGGATTCGGTGAAGGTGAGCCCTGTTGACTTTGAACTGCGGCGACCAGAGACTGACAACCGCGTTGCTGTGAGGTGTGGGGAAAGCAGGATCCAGGTGGAAGTGAGCCAGGACTTGCTGGGCCTTGGCAAGCTGATAAACCCAGAGGACATCACACTTGGTGGCTGTTCCCCCACCGAGATCGACGACTGGGCTCATGTGCTGGTCTTTGAATATGAGCTGCACAACTGCGGCAGCAAACGAGTGGTGAGGTTTTAGTTCATTTAATGCATTGGTGTTGTACTTTCAGTCAAATGTTAATGAGTAATTCTCTCTCCCTTAGATGACCGAGGATAACTTAATTTATGCCTTTGCACTGATCTACGACCCCAAAGTGTCCGCCAGGAGTCACATCACGAGGAGCCAGAGTGCCGTCATTGGAGTGGAGTGCCACTACGTGAGATGATGGACAGCTGCATCAACCTGCAACGACCCGCTTGAGTTTACTGTGAAGACATTAACTTTGTGTCAATGCAAACCACAATAAACATGTTAATGTTTCAGCACACTGGTTTACTCTGCTCTATGCCCGAAACCCAATGAGGCACAAACCCATTACTGAATGTCCTAACTTGGTCACAGACTCTGAAGCTCCACAGAAGATGGGATCTGAAAGGAGAATTTGTCAAAAGAAATGTTCAATCTGGTGACCTGACAGCAAAAGGGAGAGGCTGCAAAGAATGGTAAACAAGACTGGGGCTGTGGTCAAAGTCCATAAATTACCTCCTATTTCCTAACCACTTTTCCTTGACCTCTACGGAAAATGTCATGGCAACCTGTGATGCAGCGTTCATTAGGAAAAGGCAACCGTTGAGCCATCACTGCAGGTCTGTCATGGTAGACTTTTGCAACTTAAACCTGACCCTGTGACGTCTGTTAATTTACATGTTTTATTGTTTAATCCTGACGAGGCTGTTTAAAGAAGTTTGACCTTTTTATTAGCGCCTCTACTTAATATTATCAATGTGTCTACTAACGTACCACAGTCCTTCATAGTAGCTGTAATTAAACTTTAAGAAGCCCACTCTTGATTCAGGTGTTGGCTAACTACAGACCGATCTCTAACCTTCCCTTCCTCTTTAAGATCCTTCAGAAAGTAGTCACAAATCAGTTGTGACTTACTACATAAAAACTACTGTTTATTTGATGTTCAATCACAATTTAGAAAACACCATAGCCACAAACGGCACTTGTGAAAATGATTAATGACCTAATTGCATCAGACCAAGGGCTGGTCTCTGTACTTGTTAGACCTTAGTGCTGCGTTCGGCAACATTGACCATCACATCCTGTTGCAGAGACTAGACCAGTCGATTGGTATTAAAGGTACAGCACTAAGCTGGTTTAAGTCGTGTTTATCAAAATCGATCTCAGTTTGTATTTGTAAACGATGAGGCCTCAATGACCACCGCCGTTTGTCATGGAGTCCCACAAGGTTCTGTGCTTGGACCAATTTTATTCACCTTATATATGCTTCCTTTAGGCAATATTATCAGAAAACACTCCATAAACTTTCACTGCTATGCCGATGATACTCAACTATATCTGACGATCAAGCCAGATGAAATCCACCAGGTCTCTAAACTTCAAGCGTGTCTTAAAGACATCAAAACCTGGATGACCTGCAACTTCCTGCTGCTGAACTCGGACAAGACTGAAGTTATTCTACTCGGCCCAGAACACCTCAGAAATCAATTATCTGATGATATGGTTTCTCTGGATGGCATCGCTCTGGCATCCACCACCACCGTAAGGAATCTCAGTTATTTTTGACCAGGACCTGTCCTTTGGCTCCCACGTGAAACAGATCTCAAGGACTGCCTTTTTTCACCTACGGAACATCTAAAAAATCCGGCACATCCTGTCTCAAAGTGATGCAGAAACATTGATCCACGCATTTGTTACTTCAAGACTGGATTACTGTAACTCCTTATTATCAGGCTGCTCCGGTAAGTCCCTTGGGTCTCTCCAGTTTATCCAGAATGCTGCAGCTCGTGTACTAACGAGGATGCGGAAGAGAGATCACATTACTCCTGTACTAGCTGCTCTCCACTGGCTTCCTGTAAGATCGAGAATCATATTTAAAATCCTTCTCTTTACCTACAAAGTCTTAACTGGTAATGCACCATCATATCTTAAGGAGCTCATAGTGCCATATTACCTCACTAGAGTGTTACGCTCACTGAATGCAGGGTTACTTGTGGTTCCCAGAGTCTTAAAAAGTAGGTTGGGGGCTAGAGCTTTCAGTTATCGGGCTCCTCTTCTGTGGAATCAGCTTCCACTTTCAGTCCGGGGGGCAGGCACGGTCACCTCATTTAAGAGTAGACTTAAGACTTTCTTCTTTGATAGCGCTTATAGTTAGGGCTGTTTGAGGCTTATAGTTAGGGCTGGCTCAGGTTTGCCCTGGTCCAGCCCCTAGATATGCTGCTATAGGCCTAGACTGCTGGGGGACATCTTAGGATACACTGAGCACCTCTTCTCCTCTTCTCTTCTTCTCTTCCTCTCTTCCTCTTTCACTCCTCCTCTCCTCTTCTCCTCTTCTTTCTCTCCTTCTGGATAAATTGTCTCTTCAATGCACATTACTAACTCTACTTTCTTTTTCCATGGATTCATGGCTGCCTGGAACCGGTCCTGCCTGCTGTCATGGCCCTGCTGATGCCCCCCCTCCCTCACTCCTCTCTCCCTCCATCTGCTTCATGGATCGTGATTATCTTGATCATGGACCATGCCTACTACTCATATGAATAATTTCTGTCATATTCATTGAATGTGCTGTAACTCCGCTACGCTATTCATTCTGGTCACATGACATCTATTGCTTCTGTCCATCCGGGGAGAGGGATCCACCTCTGTTGCTCTCCCTCAGGTTTCTTCCCCTTTTTTCCTTGTGAAAGGGGTTTTACTATCTTTATTTGGGGGAGTTTTTCCTGATCCGATGTGAGGTCCCGGGACAGGGATGTTATGTGTACAGATTGTAAAGCCCTCAGAGGCAAAGTTGTATTTGTGATGTTGGGCTATATAAAATAAACTGAATTGAATTGAATAGTTCCATATTACCCCACTAGAGAGCTCACAGTACCATATTACCCCACTAGAGAACTCAGAGTACCATATTTCCCCACTAGAGAGCTCATAGTACCATATTACCCAACTAGAGAACTCATAGTACCATATTACCCCACTAGAGAGCGTATAGTACCATATTACCCCACTAGAGAGCTTATATTACCATATTACCCCACTTCAATCTGGTGACCTGATAGCAAAAGGGAGAGGCTGTGCTCTTGTAAACTGTCAAACACACAAAGCATGGTTAATTCAGGGAACATATAATGAAGTCACTGGGTACATCCCAAGTTTTTTTTGTAGTTTCCTCGCTTGAACAGGAAGTTGTTCTGAGCCGCCATATTGACGGCCGTCTCAAAGCTCTTATTTCTGCTCGCAGGGATCTCTGAGGAGTCATGAGCGAGAGTTCATCACGAGAGCAAACTTCCAGGAAGTGTCTTAACGCGCCCCCTTATTGTTGGACATTGGTCTGCTTGACAGGTCACCTGTTAGCGTTTGATCATCAAACCCTTACTGATTTACATTACATTACATTTAGCTGACGCTTTTATCCAAAGCGACTTACATTTTTGCTCTATACACCGTAGACACAGCAACGGGGAGCAATTTAGGGTTCAGTGTCTTGCTCAGGGACACTTCAACGTGTGAGCTATGGGGGGACTGGGGATCGAACTGGCTACCTTGTGGTTGCGGGACGACCACTCATCCCCTTGAGCTACAGCCGCCCGATTTATGAGATGACTGTGTAGTACCAGGCAGGACAAATCTTTAGTCCCCACTAAAAGTAGCTATGCTCACTGAATAGGGGTACTTGTGGTTCCTAGAGTCTTAAAAAGTAGGATGAGATCCAGAGCCTTCAGTTATCAAGCTCCTCTACTGTGGCACCAGCTTCCACTTTCAGTCCGGGTGGCAGACACGGTCACCACATTTAAGAGTAGACTTAAGACTTTCCTCTTTGAACGTGGCTCAGGTTCGCCCTGATCCAGTCCCTGGATATGCTGCTATAGGCCTAGACTGCTGGTGGACATCTTAGGATACACTGAGCTCCCCTCTCCCCTTCTCTTAGTAATGACGCGTTCACACAAAAAAGAGTTGCGAAATATTCGCGCGAGTAGATAACATATAAAGTCAATGCACAGAGCGAATGAGGCGTTGCGAAAAATCGCTTTTCCGCTTTTTCGTCCGACACTGAGTGCGAAAGCCAATCAGCGTTGAGAAGCTCCGCCCGTCGTCACTGCCGTCTTGCTGTCGCTGAATCAAACTGCAGCTCGTCCGCCTTAAGGAGCGCTGGAAGCGGCTTCATTCAGACACTTGTCCTGGAGGAGTCGGAGCTGTGTGCGACTACGGATAATATTATGAACCCAGACACGGGGGCGTTTGATGTTCCGATGTTTGTGGGACTTCCTCAACAAGTATAAAGCAGAACTAGTGGTTATCAGTGGCGGTGCGTCAATAGAGGGCGCTAGGGCGCCGCCCCTCTTAAAATTTTGCGATGAAAAAAAAAAAAGATATAATATATACTGTCAAAAAACATTATATACCAAATAATTTAAATAAGAAATATACCGTGTTGACGCGCTAAATGTGTGTGGGAGATGTGTGTGGGAGACCGTAAGGCCCCTGTCAACAACCACTAGATTATACCAAATATAATATATCGCCATTCATCATCACTGAGAAAAGCCCCTCCCCCCTGTCGGGGCGCCGGCCAAATGTGAGTCTATGGCAGCGAACAAACATTTCACCGTCGTTGCGGCAAGGACGGCTTGTCATTGGCGGATGAAACGTGAATCTTCGGGCGCACAAATCTGCGCCCTAGCCAATGACATCGTTTCTTATTGCAACGTGGTTGGACTATTCGTCGAATCAGAGACCTTTATCATTCCCTCACATCCCATATAGCTCCCACGTAGCTACGCGAGCAACATAGACAGCAGAGACTTTGATTATGTTAGTATGGCGACTGAAAACTTTGTGGTATCTCTACGCGAAACACCTTTCAATCGATGATCAGATATTGACAAGAAGAGGCTGAAAGAGTTGGGACCCGAACGTCCGGATTTAAAAATTCAGCAGCAAAGCAGTGACCGCGGGAGGACGTACACCCGGAGCTTCTCCTCAAGCCTCTATGCTAACCGGAGCTGTTAGCTGGATGCTCAGTGTGGAGCAAAGCAGTGTCTCTGAGCAGCCGAGGAAGCGCCGGGCTATGAAGGAAGATGAGCTTGGAAGGATTGCTGCAGAGGTGAGTGTCAAAATCAGCAGATGCCTGTGTTAGAGTTTAATGTTTTATCTTTCCCACAGCAGAACACATGTTGGACATTTAGATTTGGGTGGATATCATATCAGACTATAACTTTATCTAAAATACCAATTCAACCCTGTGTGTGTGTGTGTGTGTGTGTGTGTGTGTGTGTGTGTGTGTGTGTGTGTGTGTGTGTGTGTGTGAGAGATAGCTCCAGGCTAGAGCATCAAGGTGGCTCCTGGCCTTTTGTCTATGTTGATGAGCCATCAAGACACACAAAACATAGTTTTTTGTCTGTAGTATGAAGCCTGTTTGTAGTAGATATTTCCCCACAACTTATCTGTCTCTCTCTCTATATTTATCTGTAGGTTTGTGACACCATACTTGGACACACCAGGGAACGCTTTGCCTTCAAAGACCACCTCATCAGTGCCACCTTACTGCAGGGCCCCCAGTTTGAATTTCTTTACAATTAGTGGGGCCTACTCTGCCAAACACCCAATGTAAAATGTGATGTCTCTCTTTCTGAATCTATTCTGCTCTAAACCTCTTTCATGTGAGGGTGTGGGCACCTCTTTTATTCTGTAAACCTCTGAAACCCAACCCAATGTTTCTTAAACCATTCTGCTCTGAACCTCTCATGCCCAAAGTTACAGTTTGTTGATAGTTGTTATTGGACAGTGTTGAGCACTGTGTTTTCTTGAAATAAAGCTTTGTTTTTAGAATATTCTACTCAAAACCTCTTTTCTTCTCATTGTGGAGTGCTATTTAAACCGCGCCGCCCAACTGCGCCCCCCCCAAAAAATAAATCACCAGCCGCCACTGGTGGTTATTTCAACGGTGAATGGCGGAAATAGTAACTGTTTTCACGGAGTAAAGCCAAGGAGATAAGCCTCGCCCCCTTTCCGCAGTGAAAAAGGGAAAAAGCGAATTAACCACATAGGCCCAATCTCAATCTCCACCCTTACGGACTCACGGACTTTGAGGTGCGTTCCCGCGAAGTCCTTGAGGGTTTAGGGGTGTCCTATTGTCACATCGTAGAGTGCTTGAGGGCTCTCCGGCAGACAATTTGAGCCCCTTATGAAACCTTTCCATAAGTCAGCGCTGACTTTGCCTAAGGGAATTACCCACAGTTCATAGCAAAGTGACGTTAAACACGCAGTTCCCAATGGAAGCATGAAGACGTAAAAATAAAATAAAATAAAACAAAGAGGCACGTGGGCGTTCAGCCCGATAAAATACATTTACACTACAACATTACGGATTAAAGATGGAACATGAAAACACATGAAATCAGAGGAATGCAAGCAGAATATATATATAAATATTTATTTACATTCATCAAACATTTCGTTTTGACAAAAACAAGTAAACAGATCATTTTAAATGACTTCTCATCTCGTGAGGAAGACGTTCAAATCAGTGAATAAAAAGTATAAAATAAATACACAATTGTACGCAAAAAAAATGTATGTTGTCACGTAAAGTGCTGTCCCATTCATATTTATACCAGTTCAAGCCCTCACAGCCTCTCACACTCAACCACTTAGCAGCTGACGTCAGTAAGTCCAGCGAGTAAAGTCAGGCGAAAAAGCGTTGCGAAAATTCGCACCCCTTTTGGTGTGAACGCAGCATAAGGGCTGTGCAGCTTTGAGATCTACACGTGTGCAAAGCGATCCAGCTAACGAGTCAGAGGGAGGAGCCACTGCCTATTTCAGCCTGCAGTGACCATGCTGGAGGAAACAGCATCGACAGTTCTGTGTTTGCAACAATGAGGTCCAGCCAGCTTCTCGTGTTAGGGTTTGTGCTTGCGTGTGTCAGCTTCAGTGCTGCTAGATTCCTCAGAATGAGAGCACCAAAATACATGGGAGTTGATGTCGAGCCAGCAGCAGCAGCGCCTGAGAGAGAGCCCTCCAGGAAGTCTACTCAACAAGCTGCCATGTTCCGGGCTAGGCAGAACCAGCCGGTGGTGGACTCGCTGTCCTGGAGGTTTCCAGAAGATCCAGTGGATTCGGTGAAGGTGAGCCCTGTTGACTTTGAACTGCGGCGACCAGAGACTGACAACCGCGTTGCTGTGAGGTGTGGGGAAAGCAGGATCCAGGTGGAAGTGAGCCAGGACTTGCTGGGCCTTGGCAAGCTGATAAACCCAGAGGACATCACACTTGGTGGCTGTTCCCCCACCGAGATCGACGACTGGGCTCATGTGCTGGTCTTTGAATATGAGCTGCACAACTGCGGCAGCAAACGAGTGGTGAGGTTTTAGTTCATTTAATGCATTGGTGTTGTACTTTCAGTCAAATGTTAATTAGTAATTCTCTCTCTTAGATGACCGAGGATAACTTAATTTATGCCTTTGCACTGATCTACGACCCCAAAGTGTCCGCCAGGAGTCACATCACGAGGAGCCAGAGTGCCGTCATTGGAGTGGAGTGCCACTACGTGAGATGATGGACAGCTGCATCAACCTGCAACGACCCGCCTGAGTTTACTGTGAAGACATTAACTTTGTGTCAATGCAAACCACAATAAACATGTTAATGTCTCAGCACACTGGTTTACTCTGCTCTATGCCCGAAACCCAATGAGACACAAACCCATGACTGAATGTTCTAACTTTGTCACAGACTCTGAATGTCCACCGACGCTGAGATCTGAAAGGAGAATTTGTAAAAAACCTTCAAG
This sequence comes from Myoxocephalus aenaeus, assembly GCA_038501785.1. Lineage (NCBI taxonomy): Eukaryota > Metazoa > Chordata > Actinopteri > Perciformes > Cottidae > Myoxocephalus > Myoxocephalus aenaeus. Next base: position 197,528 of record JBAMJR010000115.1, read on the forward strand.
CTGGTGACCTGATAGCAAAAGGGAGAGGCTGTGCTCTTGTAAACTGTCAAACACACAAAGTGCGGTTAATTCAGGGAACATATAATGAAGTCACTCGGTACATCCCAAGTTTTTTTTTTTTTTTTTTTTTTTTTTTTTGTAGTTTCCTCGCTTGAACAGGAAGTTCTGAGCCGCCATATTGACGGCCGTCTCAAAGCTCTTATTTCTGCTCTCAGGGATCTCTGAGGAGTCATGAGCAAGGACGCATGAGAGCAAGCTTCCAGGAAGTGTCTTAATGCTTGACACTCCCCCTCATTGTTGGACAGTGGTCTGCTTGACAGGTGTAATGGAAGTTTTTCCTATTAGATCTGTTAAAAAGGAATGATGTCTCTCTTAATCAAAGTTGTCTTAAGTCCGTTTATTCCTGCAGGAAGGAAAAGTCTGTCACTGGTCAGAGCAGCCTGTGACACAAGATTCAAAGAAGCACCGTCATCAGGCCCCTTTTAACACAATCAGGTCTCCGCCCCCAAACCCCCCATGGAAGAAAACCGAGTAAGTCTGTTCGAGAACCATGAACACCCACGGTTCTCGTCATTGGAGAAGAAAACATTACCCTTTGTCCTGAAAAGTCAATCCCTTATCAACTAACGACCCCTCATATACAAGTGAAGGAAGATCAACAGTCCTTTGATCCCAGTACCCATCCCATTTGGTCTTCATCTCTGAGGGTCATTTAAGGTTCGATTCAGGCCTCCAACATGACAACACTATATTTTCCCATTACATTGATTACCTGTTAGCGTTTGATCATCAAACCCTTACTGATTTATGAGATGACGCTGTGTGGTACCAGGCAGGACAAATCTTTAGTCCCCACTAAAAGTAGAGCTGAAAAGTCTAACAATACATTGTTTTCTGGTGGAAGTCATGAACTGGTGTCTCTAAATAATTGAATGTCCAGACCTGGTCAACAATTTGACTCCACTGCAGTTATGTCATATTTATTTAGGCCTCTAGGATACAGCTGTACAATGAGGGAGCCCTTGAGCGCTGAATCAGGGTGCTGAGATGGCAGCTTCTTCCTTTTGCTGTCTCCCAGCTGAATATCCCCAGACCGGTTAAGTGAAGTTGACAGTTTTTAGAGCATCTCAGAGGAACAGGGAGCTCCTTAAGGGTAATAATGGATCACTAACCTAAAGGACTTAAAAGGCCTTGAGTGCATTTTGCCCAGTAATCTGGGAAAAATGGGACCAGCACATATTTGCCATGATATGTTAAAACTGTCATTTGGAATGCTGTGGTTTATATAGACTGTATAAAACACAAAATGCTCCATCTTCACCTCTTAAGGTCAGTGTTATTCAGTACTATTTCTTTAGATTTTTCTTTTAACTTGATAGAAAAGTCACTCATTTCAACAGGTGGAACATAAAGTCACCATATTTCTCTTCTTTAGTTCTCTGCTGCCATCTAGTAGCCACACACTGTATGCTTCTCTGAACCTGTGTTGTATTAGTCTCGTCATCCTCGCTCTGCTTCCTTGTGTTTCTTCCACCAATCAGCTGTCAGCCTGCCCTCCTGTGTCTTGTTGTCTGATTAGTTTCCTGTGTGTTTGTAGTCCTGTCCTCTGTCTGCTATCTTCCTGTTTTCCTTGTGCACATGGCTGACTCACCTGGTTCTGTTTTGGCACTTAGATTGTTTGTTACTACTATTGTACTCACCTGTCAAGTTTGTTTTGTTTTGGAAATTTCATTATTGAAATCACTGTTTATCATCCCACAGACCATACACGGACCCTGTTGGCATGGCCTTGGTCCTTTATGGTCTCTGTGGTGTCTTTTTGTGTTACAGGTTTGTATTTAATGTGATCAGTTAGCAGGTCAACATTTATGAAATGCAGCCCCCTTTAATAACTCTGAACTGACATGTTGGCTGGAAATAGTTTTAGAAGCCATCTTTGTCATGCTGTGACAGCATATGTTAGTACCTGTTTTCTCTGTGCTCTGCTCTCTCTCTCTCTCTCTCGTTCCCACCCCCAGTCTCCATTCAGGTGCCCCCTTGTTCCTGCCGACCAGCTGCAGCGTGCGAGTGATTAGTGCCATGGTGGATACCAGTCTGTGAGGGCCAGACAGACGATCCCGTCGGCCAGATAGCAGTGTGTGTTGTGTTCTCTACTCAAGCAGTGTGTGCTCGTGTTGTCGGTTGCCTGACCCTTTAGTGTTGACTATTGTGTTGAGTATCAGTTAGTGTCACTTTCTTTTGTCAAGAGGTTTTCAGTTGTTGCTTTTGTCAGCATTTAGTTTATCATTGATTCTTATCTTTTTGGTATTGGTTCCCTTTTTTTTGAGGCAGAGTGCCATTGTTGGGGTGAGGTCCCTACACCTCCTGCATGCATGTAACACTGGGATAAGAGTGCAAGCTGCACCATTGCTGTGTTGAACCTGAGGTGAGGACCTGGTAGCACTGTGTAGTCTGCCTCCCACTATTTAGTTTATGTTGGACAGAACATTTTAGACTGTAGTGTAGATTTTAGTAATAAGGCCTTTTTAGCTTAACATGTAATGAATGGTAAAATGGACCTGTACTGGTAAAACACTCAAAGCGCTTTAAGTTAACACTACATTTAAATTTATAATTATTATTTTAAATTCCTTATTTGTTCCAGTATTTTCCATTTGTCCATTGACAATCTCAATGTCCACCGCAGCGCTCACCCCTCAAATGTATAAATTTGTTGATTCTGTAAATCAAATTTTTGGTTAAAAAACACGAACAGTGAGGCTTTATTAATACCTGGATGTTGTTGACATTTCTTTCCTTCTATAACTTACTACAACTGTTCAGTTTTCTTTTTAGGGAGACGGCTGATTCATCCATTTTTATGTCAAAGCTGTTTACTGTTGTAATTTCCTGTATGTCTCTTTGTAAGCTAAAATCTTAGGCCAGTCAGAGTCTCAATTATTGTTCCTATCATGTTTTAGTGATTGATGGAAGAATGTGTATGTATATGGGCTGTTTTCTCCATTGGCTCTGGCAGTGCTCTGCCTCGTATCAGAATCTGATGACGTGATTGGTGGACAGTTGTGTCCGTCTGCAGGCTGAAACGTGCTGAAAGGACATCCAGCCTGAGGAGCAAGAACCAGAAGAGTCCTCCTCTTTCACTGGGGTTCCAATATGCTCCAACTAAGACTAAAGAGCTTTGAGTCTTGCTGCTCTGCCTCTTATTCCTGTCTTGGGTTCCTGACCCGTAGAATACTGCAGTCTGTGCTGAAGACTTGTTCCAGCTATAAAGAGACTCAAATTGAAAATGAAAAGAAATGTTCAAACTGGCAAAGATGATAGAAAGACCTCTACAGCTACAAAGGGCAGATTATTCGGTGTCCCGCTGAAGGAGTCGACCACATCCGACGTTATCAGAGACGAAATAGGATCCAAACGTTAAACAAACAACACATTTTTATTAATGAACAATAATCAACACCAGACACTGTTTCTACCGGTCACATGTAAGCCTCTTAATTCATACGTGGGTCACCGTTATTCATGTATTCATTTATTTGCTGTTTAGTATTTTGGTGTGAAACTGATGGATCAAATACTTCCTTTACAGATAATTTGATCATTTGATTTGTGTGTGTATGAAATAAGTCACTGTACACCATGCCAATGATTCTGTAGAAACCCTGAGATTGAGACATAGGTAATAAATATAAAATTCTGAAATGTTCAGTTTTTCCAAAATTGGGTGGTGTCCTAAATTTCATCTGTTAAATTCAGTTGCTAATACTAAACAAGCAATCACTCCCTTTCGCCTTTTCTCACAAATTCATGGGTTTATGATTCATAATTGAGTTATCATTACATGGTTGAGTTAATTATTACATCTGCTACCAGCACTAACATTACAAATATCTGAATACAAAAGAGGATCCAAAGTGGGTTCAGAGCTGTTTACATGGACCTTGTATCGTTCTTCTTTGGGTAGATCTTACAAAGTTTCAGTTTCTAGTTATAAAAGCCTCTCCAGTACCAGCAGGTGCAGTTGAGGCCGGACGCTATGAGCAGGATGACGAGCAGCGTGATGAACAGGCCCAAGCCGATGATGGTGGCAGTGACCGCCCAGATGAACGTCCTTTTGGACATGTCGATCATGGGGGACCTCAGGGCCATTTGCACCCTGCGTGCCCGCCGGCGATCCTGAGGAGGGTAGCGGGCCAAGTTGACGTTCTCCATCCGCAGAGAGCGGACCAGGCACGCCCTGTGGTGGCTCAGCTGGTCAAAGGTGTGTTTACCATGGTAGTGGCCCATACCACTCTCACCTGAGGGGGGTCACAGACAAGTCTGCAGTCATGACTTTTGAATTTACAACTAAACTATACATTCTACTATATGGAGTCTGCTATTCAGCATTCATAAGTCCTGTAATGTGGTGTTAGTGCACTCATATCCACCGGCCCAGCCAGTGGGAAGACAGCAAGGGGAGGAGAAAGGCTAACGACTTCAAAGACTCACTCTGGACACAGTTCTTTACTTTCAAGTGTGGATTTGTGACCCAACTTGACACCAGAGTTTCATTTAGAGTCTAAAGCAGGTCCAGTTTCCTCGTGCAACAGATCTCATCAATGCTATGGTATGGACAGGTGTTTTTTCCTTCATAACACATGGTGTTGCCAGATGTACTGTGAGACCTGAAACCTGGCCCTGCACTACTTGTGCATCAGATTAAAAAATAGCCTTAAAGCTGCTTATTTTCATTTGGCCAATGGGTCAAATGACTGTGGACCCTGAAAGGTGACCCACAGATAATGATCACAAACACTGTAATTCCCCTGAACCTAACTGACATCTGTCTGGTTTTTATTATGTCTGTCTGTCTGTCTGTGGTGTAGATTTGCATATGTATATGGTCTCTGCACATGTACCGACCAATATTTTGGGAGAACAGAATTGCCCCCTACCCAAATTTGAGCAAACTTCTCATATAAAGTTTGCATTATCTTCTATCGCACACGATAGAATGGCAGAACCACTGCTCCAGACCTCGGTTATTATTTCCTAAAAAGCCCACCTATCTATGTCTATAAGACAGCTATCTGTGGGAGTGAGGTGCAGAGTGGCGCAGGACGACATCTATGGTCACTGCAGCGATGTTACACACAACAATTATGTGAAAAGTAAAATCATACTTTGTGATATTTGCACAGTATTATAAGATATTATCTAACTATTGCACATTAGCACAAATAAATAACACTGCTGGTTTTAATGTTCATGATCTATGGCCTGTACGTTGGTAAAGACACACAGTTGTGAGATTTCTGCCTTATCAAGGGTTTTCTGTTTGTATCAGTTTTACAGGGCACTTTATTCTCGGAATATTCCAATGTTTTTCTCAAAATATGTAAATTTCATCATTGAGGTCAATAGGTGCCACGTGCACATTTAAAGAGGATAAAGACAAAACGAGGAGGGAAGAGAAAGACGTGAAAGTGTTGACTCAGCAGAGATAACATAAAATGAGAAAAGTTGATCTACAGGAGAATAAATATTTGAAAGCAACACAGAATGCTTGAGAGCCATGTTCCATTATATTTGTTATATTTTAAATTGTCAGCTGGTACCTGACTGGTGTTTTCCTTTACATAAAAACAAACATCTCCTGAAAATTCACCAGAATGCAGGAAATGATGTGTTTGACGCTGACAACTAAATGTGTGGCCCTACAAATATTGAAACCAAACCTAGGCCATTGGTGTGCGAGCGTGCATGTGGCTGCAAACAGTCCTGCGGTGTGTTCGGCCAACAGAACTACCAGCTTACAGACCTAAACACCCAGCAATAATGTTAAACAGTGTTCCATTAATGCCACGTTGTTGAGAACTGGAGTGACCTGTTGGTCTCATCAGCATACGAGTCCTGATGCAAAGATGGATGACATGCATGTCCAACTCACTAAGCACACAGACAACAATGCGCTTCGAGGCAGTCTTACCGACTCCACCAAATGGGAGAGAGCTGAGTGTGTAGTGCATCATGACATCATTGACCGTCACTCCTCCACTTGAGGTCTCCTCAATCATCCTTTTCGTGGCCTTCCAGAGACAGCAGGAGAAGAAAGAAGAGACATAAGCGACACTAAACGTTACAACCTGCTTTAAATCTCCTCACTCCTGCGGTTTGCTCTCACCTTCTTATCGGAGCAGAAGATGTAGAGGGCCAGAGGTTTCTCTCTCTCGTTGACGAAGCGGATGGCGTCGTCCATGTCGCTCACGGTCACTATCGGCAGCAAGGGCCCGAAGATCTCCTCCTGCATCATCCTGGAGTGAGGGGGCACGTCCTTCAGCACTGTCGGGGCTTCATGTACATAAACAGTGCTCATTAAACGGAAATATTGATTTCAGCACTCTGAAATGTTCATCTCCTCGCTCCATCTTCGTACCAATGTAGCGCTGAGAGGCATCACTCTGTCCTCCCACCACGGGGGTGTAGCCCTCCATCAGACCCATGACTCTGATGAAATGGCGCTGGTTGATGATGCGACCGTAGTCGGGCGAGCATTTGGGATCGGCGCCATAAAATTCCTGCGGCGAAATTTAAAAAGGCTTTTATTGAAAAACTGTGCCGTTTCATGTCGATTTCAATGCTAGCACAGGCGGTTTAAAGGACGGTACCAGGAGTGTTTGCCGGATGCATTCCACTACTCGGCCCTGGATGCAGGGTTCACACAGGATGAAGTCCGGAGCGATGCACGTCTGACCGCAGTTGGCAAACTTTCCCCAAGTTATACGACTGCACAAAAACGGGGATGGAAGAACACATTGTCAATGCTCTCAAGTACTCTTTGTTACAGCACATCGGTCTGTCAGTGTTGCTGCGCACTGCTTTCATGAGGACACAATTGGGTTTTCCAGTTGGATCTTTTTTTTTTATTGTGGCGTACTTTTCGCTCAAGATTCTCAAGATGAGTTTTGAGAACAATTGACAACCAAAATCAATGTATTTCCAATCAATCATTAACCTCAGTATTTCATACACACACACTTTACCATTATCACTTCAGTTAATGCTAATGGACTCCATGTTCAGACCCCAGAGGGACTGTGTTCAGTGCTAGTGAACATAGACTTCAGCAGGACTGCAGACATACAGCTGTAGCAGTAAAGCAGCCGCCTCTGAGGTCAAAGTCATCAGGGAGGTATTCTTCGCACGTGGTTCTACAAAGTTGATCAAATGTCCTATTATCCATCTTAAATTAGCGAGATGATTGACATCAGGCTTTCCCGGTTCTTCAAAGGTTGACCCGCCCTCAAACAGTCTCGTTCATTCGAACCAGACGTCAGTCATCTGGATAAATGCGCGTGCACGCTCCTCTTCAGAAGGGGGAGGAGTCGAACACAGATTCGATGATCTTCAAACGCGACAATTTTAAATAAACTCAGAGAAAGAGCGTCTCTTCTCTCTGTGGAGGAACAGGAGATGATCATGACTACATATGATGAATTTAAGTCCATATCATGGAAAAGTCTAATGGTGCGTTCACATCCAAAGCGTAGCGAATATTCGCAACACTTCCTGTTTGTGAATGCAGCATAACGCCGCCTCCGCTGGTCGGGCTAGAGTCACATAAGCATCGCAAAATATCAAGTTCAATGCGTCAGTGTTGGGAACGTGTATCGGCTAATTTTAAGTAACTCATCACCCAAATCAATCAGATTATATTTATTTAAATGTGCCTGCTGGCAGTATACAAATGAATATACACTTATGAGGATATATGTACTGTATGCGCGTATATATCATATATGTGTATACACATGTATGTGTAGATTACCATATAACTAGGAGTTTGAATATGTGTATGGGCGGATCAGTACCTTAATCATTTTCTACAATAATGATATGTATGGTGTACTAATAACACTGTCATATAATTGTGCTTTAACACATCCATAAGTTTCTTAAGCGCTAAATAAACGCTACGAACAGCGCCATGCAGCGGCTTTCCTGATGTTCTCCGCATCGTCGGCACTGTACAAACATGTGCCAGTCGCAAAAAAGGTGATCAAGTCTGTGAGACACTGTGATCCAGTCTGCATACAGTATGTGATCCAGTCTGCATACTGTATGTGATCCAGGCGATCCTCTGCTGCGCTGTGTGGTGTTTAATGTACGGCTCGAGGAGGTCTCGGCAGAATCTAATGCGCAGTCTAATGGAAGTCATCCTGATGTGAGAACGGATCTTGGCGATCTTGAAGAACTCTCGCCCTATAAAACTAATATAACTAATATTGCTCCTTCATCAATGAGGAAGTGAGCTGCCTTTGGGAGTCCGGTGGGAGTGGCCAGCTTATCCAGTGAATTTCACTAAGCCTGCTCTGGAGCAGGTTAAGGGATTTCGATGTGTTGCTATGGTGATTTTTCTAAACTTGCTTTGAAGAATCGAAAAGCCTGACCTGCGTCATCTTATCCTGAAAATTATCCAGCTAACTCAGTAAACCAGGTACGAAGAATAGGGCCCAGGTCATCAAGTACACATCGCAGTATTCTCAGCATAACACGTGAGGCAGAATTACCCCAAAGATACCCCTCAGAGCTAACGTGTCGTTTGTTACCGGCAGGCGATTCTGATGTCGCAGTCCTTGTCGATGTAGCAGGGGCTCTTCCCTCCCAGCTCCAGGGTCACCGGGGTGAGGTGGCGAGCCGCAGCCGCCATCACCAGTTTACCCACGGTGCTGCTTCCTGTGTAGAAGACGTGGTCAAACCTGAGCCGGAGCAGCTCTTGTGTCTCTAACGCTCCACCCGTTACGACCGGGTACAGATCCTGGGAATGAACAGCAAAGTTAGATTTTTCACTTTTTTTTTTATCAGGAAATATGCAAACATGTCACCTAAAAGTGGTAACTAAGGAAAATATAAAGCCTTTTTGGAAACATTCCTGACACAGTCAACTTTATGTTAGCTCTTATAGAATGATGGAGGGAGTCCTCTCATACAGAGGCCACTTGGCCAAAGTCAAACATATCTGTGATGCAATGTACTGTGTTGGTACAAGGCTTTTGACAACATGATTCCATCAACAATAGCAGCCGGTGTTCAGACCTTGTCCAGATAGCGAGGCAGCAGAGCCCGGAGGAGGAGGGCCGACTGCTCGCTGAGCTCTGACGGCTTCACTACGGCGGCGTTGCCTGGAGAGAGAGAACACGGGCTGCTGTGAATGGAATGAGGTCACTGAGTGACGAGCAGAGACAGCAGGAGACTGAGAGCTGTCAGACTGACGTTCAGTGGGAAGACTTTGCTTCTCAATTCTTCTCTAACGAGTACTGCAAAATACAAGTTTGACCAACAAGAACATTTAAAGACATTAACTTGAGTTTAACTTTATTTAATTTGATGTATTATCTTATCTGTTGTCTGAACACCCCTCCACTCCCCTCTTCTTTCCCTGTGGGTTTCGAGAGTTACGGTGGCTTTCGGGTAACGGAAGAATGCAAAAGTCTCTCTGGAGCGTTTGGTTTGTCCCTTCTGGGCTACTGTAGCAGCACAGTGGTGCAACGTGACTTTGTGAGGAGCGCCCACTCCATATGTAGATATGAAGGGCACATTCTAAGCTAACAAAAACAAAACCATTCTTAGATTGAGGTGATTATACAATAATGAAAACGATGAAAATCGTTATGAATATTATATTCCATTTATGCCATTAAATAACCCTAAATCCTACAAACGGCATACACAGTACTACTATACTACACATACTTTGCACTTTCTCTATTGTTTAAATTTAATTTCCTAAATTAATACTCTGTGCTGTACATATCTTTCATCCCTGTTATTTTTATTTTTGTATATATCTTTCATCTCTGTTATTTTCATTTTTGTGTCTGTAAGCTGCTACTTCGACAACAAATTTCCCCTTGGGGATGAATAAAGTATATATCCATCCATCCATCCATCCTTTAAACCCGGGCATATGTAAAACATTATTTTCCCCAAAAAGAATGACCAAACTATTTTTATCTATGCACAAACCTGGTAATATACATTAAGAATGACTTAAATTGCTCAATATAATGCTTAACATGTGTAATATTTTCCCAATAAAATAGAAATGGAATTAGAATGTTCTTATACTATAGAAAACATAACAAAAGACTGAACTTGAATTGTAATAGAGGCCAACTGTATAAGAAATGTTTCCCTTTTTACTTAAAGGCAGTTACTGTTCTTACTTGTTGTTATGATGCAGAAGGAAGTGATGAAGCAGATGAGTTTTCTTATATATTTTTTAAAGGAATCATCATTTTTATTTATTTATTTTTCACCAAAAGAAGATTTCAGAAGTCCATGGCCGGTGGACTACATTTGGCTGAGTTCTAAAGAAGCATGCGGGGCCGGAGACAGACCGGTTCCTTACCGGCAGCGATAGCTCCAACCAGCGGCTGGAGGGTGACCGCCCACGGGTAGTTCCAGGCCCCGATGATGAGTACCACCCCCAGAGGCTCCGGCTGCACATAAACCTCATCAGATATGGTGAGGAGGTTCCTCTCGACCGGCCGAGGAGCCGCCCACACTGCCAGCTTCTCCAAAGCCAGCTTGATCTCATTCTCAATGCCAATCAGCTCCAGGAGCGGCGTGTCGTACTGGCTCTGCAGGAGATCCAGCAGGCTCGTCACATTATTACTGGGGCGTTAAATTATCACATGCAGCGGTGTGCCGGGTCTCCACTCACCCTGTTGATGTCCTGTTTGAGAGCGCTGGAGATCTCGGCCTCCTTCTCAGTGATCATCCTCTGCAGGGCGTGAAGCTGCTGCAGCCGGAACTCCAGAGGCCGAGTCCTGCCGCTCAGGAAGGCCTCCTTGGCCCGCTGCACCGTCTGCCTCTCCATCGATAGCTTAAGGACAACGAACCCTCTGAAAGGACAGACACATGCGTGTCCGTTTGGAATATACTCTTCATGAGCTGTCAAAACGTCCTCATATAATGTCTAGTTTCTGCACAATCCAGCGGGTCCCTTTTGAGGCCCTGAGCAAACACTTCACTGCCTCCCTCCTCACCATGCATGTATATCTAAACTAAAGAATCCTAAAACTCGGAAATTAGTTTGTGTTTTTGCACATCTCAAAGTCAATGCTTTGTTATAAATGGGTGTTTGGTTCGATGCCTAAAATATGGTCTGTGGGTAAGACAAGCTGAAGAGGCTTTGACGCTTTGTTCTGCGACATCAGGAAACATCCCCCCTGGGAATTTTGAAGATTGATTATCTTACTGGACAAAATGTGCATGTATCATGAATGTTTGTATGCCACAGAGATTATGTTCTGTAATAATCCACACATATTTTTGTTGAGGGAGGCACAGCAATGTGAACCTCCCACAAAAATAATTAATCTCACCTACAAAGGAACACTAATGAGCACTTAACAGTCGTATTGAATCTCGTCATGAGTGAAGCAGAAAGGTAACACAAGTTTCACAGTACACAACAAACCAGCCTTAACACAGTTAAACCAGGTAAACTCTAAACTGTCGGTCTCCACATTTTTGCCTTAAAGCAAGTTGTAAAAGCAGTAAAGCAGACGGTCTGCTCAGTCAAGTCGTGTTCAAGCCAAGCAGGCAACAAATATAGGAACAGGTATTTAAATACTATAACGTTGTTTCCTCTTTAACCCAGATTTGGGTTTTTGGTTTCTTCTTCTAAAACAAAAGTACAAAGATCTTGTTTTATTTATTTCGTATTAGATGCCCTTTATAACAAATATTTTGTATAAAAGTGTTCAAATCCTCCCCCATGACTCTTTTGCCTTAAAACATGTATTTTTAGGCTAGGTTAACTGTTTTATTTTCATTAAGTGGCTTGTTGTCAATCTGATAAAACCCCACAGATATTTGTTCAGTCTACAAATGCTATTACTGAAGCATATGAAGTTATATCTGCGATATAAACGCGGTTATATGGAACATCAACATGGTGAGCGACCCCCGTCCGTGAGATCGGGATCAGGTGAGAAAGAAGGAAGAGCGGACTCACCAGCAACTCAGGTCAAACACACACGCGGCGGATCCTCAGCAGAACATGGGTTCGATACTCCGTCTCTGCTCCGAGCGCTGACTGGCATCTACCAGTCCGGCTGCTCTGGGATCAGTTTACCGGGAAGCTCGCTCACTGGAACCAGCAGCTTCCTCAGAGCACTGAGCGAGACCTCAGATAACACACGCGCGCACGCACACAGACGCGCGCACACACGCGTACACACACACACACACACACACACACACACACACACACACACACACACACACACACACACACACACACACACACACACCTTTGCAGCCTAATTTTTTACCCAGAGAGCCACCACGGAGGTCAATGTATCTTAATAACAGCATATAAGTCACGTCATAAATTACAATAACCTTGGGAGTGTGTTAATAATACACCGCTGTTAAGATGTATCAAGCTCATAAATCAGTTTAGTGCGAAGTGAAGAAACTACAGCAGGACAATGATTTATAAATGTGTTTATGCTTCATAGCAGAAACTTAAAAAACCATCCAAGTGGCGTCATTAAAAGCAGACATGTTACACAGTTTTATTACAAGTGATGGGACTTTTCATAACTTCAGAACCTAAAAGAAAATATCTCCAATCACCAAATTCAATACCAATATTGCAGATTATACTGCTATAAACATGCTGTAAAACCATATTGAACTCTGGCAGCAGCTGAAGACGTAACACACTTGAAATGCAATAACACCATACATTTAAAAGACATAAATCAGTCTACAGGATGCATGAATGTGAAATGATCTGGACCAGTCAGTCACGGGAGGGCTGTGTGTGTTCTATGGGCCAGGAGTCGGGGGTCTGTCCCAGGATCACAGCGGGCCACCACGTTCTGCTCCTCAGCCTCATTGTAGGAATCTCTGAAGAAGCACGACACACATACAAGCGTTAAGACACACATCCAATACAGAGATAACAGACGGGTCAACTGCTCTCAGACGCACAACCAGTGTGGATGTGGACTAGGTGGTCGGGTGGACCACAACAAAAGGGGCCATTTATCAGAGGACAGTGGAGCATGCTGGGTAATTAAAGGGAGGGTAGATGGGGGGCATTATGTGATTAGATTTCTTGGACAACACCACACATTGTCTGCCAGGGACAAAGCCATTGTTGTGAGACGGTCCAGGCCTGGAGGATTGTGGGTGTGTGGGGGAGGTACTCGTATCTGGTTTTCTTGAGAAACTGTATTTTGACGTGATTTAAAAAGGTCATCACACAAATACACCACTGTTAAAAAAATAAATAAACACTCTTCAAAATATGTTTGTGCCATAAATTGTTCCATAAAGTGTAACTGTTGCATAAAATACCACGATGTCCTGCTGTTAAGGTGAATATGATGCCATCAGCTGTTCTGTAGTTGTGCCAGCACTGATTAATACTGAATAGTCTCATGTTTTGGTGCTGGGTGGAACAATGGGACAATAAAGTAGATGAATGATTAACTAAGAATTAGCACTTGCAGGATAACTACATCTTGTTCTACAAGTCATTTGTGACACGTTCAATGGTACACGGACAAGTCATCATTCACCCGTTCACCACGCAATGTGCCACCTGCACCTCCGGACTCAACCCATCCACACCCACAGCATCACATTGTAATCATGGTGGGTTAAGTGCCTTGCCCAAGGACGCGTCGACATGCACCGCCGATCCTCCGATTGGAAGAGCGCTGAGCCGCCGCACATCTCAAGAAGCATCGAAAGAGAACGCCGCCTAAACTAAGAACAGTCCAGTCTATCAGAACCCAGGAGGAGACGCAATAACACAGTGTCATGCTTTATATTGGACCCTCTTTCATTATATATTAAAGTATACTTTCATGGTAACTTGGGGGAGTTATTCCTGATCCGATGTGAGGTCCCGGGACAGGGATGTTATGTGTACAGATTGTAAAGCCCTCCGAGGCAAACTTGTATTTGTGATGTTGGGCTATATCAAATAAACTGAATTGAACTGAACTCAGTCTGGTTATTATTGGAGGGTCTATGTACACCTTAATTTTTTTGGTCAATCTTTCCAATTAAAAACTTTAATTGGAAAGTATTAAAGTATTTGTGGTACTATTATACCCAACAGTGTGCCACACTGCGCCACATGTCTACGGTGTGCCACATTTAACTCTACTAAACTTTAAACTAGGTATAAATTATTTAAATATACGACTGTAAACACAACTAGGTCATTAATAATACACAATAGATTAATTGTTGATTACCACTTACTGTAATAGTTTCAAGACATTGTGACCCCCCCCCCCCTCCCTCCAGAGCTCGACTCCCACCATGTCAGCTTTGGGTTGCTGTACAAAATCATCACCGCTTGGCCTTCAAAACTCTAATGGACAGTCCATAACGCCTGCTTCTGGCTGTTCAGTCAGAGGTTCAGCCGTAGGAAAGAAGTGCTGCAACAGGCCACTTCTTTCCTGACCATCATCTAAACAAAAGGGACCATAATGCTGACCATCATATACAAATGATCGATGGCCATGGAACGTTCCATAGCACGGGAATTATGATCAAAATCAAATGAGCTTCAGTCATTTAACAAATCAAAGGACTCATTAACATTGTTCAACACGTCCAGAAGTCCGGGCCTTAAGGTTTCAACCTGTGGGCTGAAGTGCATCATGGTTCTCATCATGGTCTTCATGGTTCTCATCATGGTTCTCTGGAAAATGTGGAAAAACTGATCGACTGGACTAGAACCCCAATTTATAATATCCATAGCCTTCGAGTTAAACAATGTGTGTGAAGATGAGTTACTCTCTCAACACCAGAAAAAAACAGAGAAGAGATTCTCAAACTTGTGATGTCATCAAGTATAAAGTCTGGAACTGTTCCATAGACAATGATTGGGAGACTTTGTTAGTTTTCTTTAAATACCAAACATGTATTCTATTGTAGTGTTCTCAGCTGTGGAACTGAAAATGTGCCCATATACTCTGTATCGTCTGCAGCGTCTATAGAGCAGTCACACACTTTACACTTGATGACATTTACACTTTTAGTTTTAGCACTTTGGAAGAGCTGAACATGTTTCCAGATGTTTTTGGACTGACAGACAGGAGCAAAAAGCTAAATAATAGGTCTACGGTATAGGAATCATTTTGCATCAGAAATGTGTTCTGCATAAGGGCCAAAACGCACATGCACGTTTTACGTGTGCGGTCTCAGAAAACATACATGAAGCATTTATTTCTGCATATAACATGTCAGACATGACCCAAAGTTTCAAACTTAAAGAACAAATTAAAAGAAAGTGTTTCTGAATTCAGTCACACTTTATTTAAAGCTCCTTGTAATAAGTGTTAGTATTAAGGTTATAAGGTCCTTAAAAGATGTGTATTAGCATGTAAAAATACTACACAAATGATAGTGATTGCTTCAAAACACATTTATTGTTAAATTATAAGATGTTTATAAGCACTTATAAGAAACTTGTTGACTGTTTATAGACTGCTCAAGAACATTTATGAAACCCTTGTAATAGCATCACAAACATATTTATTGAGTTGACCTATTATGTCCTTTTTAAAAGTTGCTACTTATTTTGTTAAGATGAATACATACTTAATCATCCATTTATTAACAGTTAATTATGCACATATTAAGAGTCAATTATACTATTTATTGCAAATGGATCTTGGTAATTCCTTTATTATGAAATTGTTTTACATTTAACTTTGCAGCTACCGGATCTAAAGTGAGAACAATCTCTAGTTAAAGTTAATAACTCCTTTATAATGCACTAATTACCAACCATTCAAATACCTCCGTGCTTGCAGAGGAAATAAATAAGTGGGGGGAACTACCCTCATTTACATGTTGGTGTGTATTGTCCGGCATCAGCCGTCATTATGAGCCACCATTTAGAATTTCCACAGAGAAAAAAGATATTAAGAGCCACTGGTTTTGGGGTTCCTTCCCCCCCCCCCCCCCAAGAAGGTTTTTAATTTAAACCTATGGAATTTCACATTATTTTTGGACCATTAGAATTACTATAGGCCAAGATAACACACAACAAACTAAACTTGCTATGCTTAAATACAATTATTTATTTAACCGAAACCCTTTGCCCTTCAAACATCTAGTTTCCTATACGCCTGAACACAGGACATCAGCACAGCGCCCCCCAGTGTACACACAGCATAGCACATGTATTCCCACCACCACATTGGGCTCTTACACAGCTTATGAGGCACTGTGCAACAACTTATAATTATGAATCACCCAGACAATCTGAGAGAGATAGAGACCAAAGAGTAAAACTGCAGAAGTGCAGTTACTGTGTACCAGTGAGTAATGCCCCACTTAGAGTACTGAAGTACACAGAGAGGTGCAGGTTACATCTTCAGGCTTTCAGATAGTATTTCCTGAGGTGTACTAGTCAACAAATGGGCTTTCTGAGACACAAGTTAAGTGCAGACGTTCAGTCAGGAGGACTCTTCACGCTCTCATCCGTTCACATTCTCACTTTCCTGCTTCTACTCAATCAGCTGGCCATGAGCGGTCACTCTTTCGAGTTTAACCCATCAGAATGTGCAACAATCTCGCTGGGCCAATCCTGTTGTTGCTGTAAAACTTTACAGCTGCTGCTTTCTGTGTCGGTGTCATTTCAGTGCAAAATCAAATCGCCTCTCTGCACTGAGCAGGTAGGTTGAGCAAACCGCCCTGTGTTGACCTGTGTTGAGGGCCAGAGAACCACCTGGGGCCAGTCAGGAAGACACACTCACTCTCAATCAAATCAGGAGTCATTTCTGGTGGAGCTATGCAGATCTGTAAGAGAGGATCTGCATCTCCTTTTGTTGAGTTTTGTCATCTTCATAAAACACATCTGCATCAGGGGAGAAATATTCAAAAGTGGACACCTCCTTAAATATCCTGCATTTAGCATCAATCTTTCTATATTTGACACCTGAGCGGTCTAAATTCAGCTACGTGTTGGGACAGCACACAGACGTTTTGTAAAACATTTTTTTTAAATAAAAGCACGTTATTTATGTTGTTCCAGTCGATTTCTATAGTAAATAGAGTATAAAGTTATAAAATCAGCAGACTCACGCGTACGACGTAACGCAATGGGTGCATGCATTCATATAGCAGCAAAATATGTGCTGTGTGGGGTGAATGTATAGTGGAATAATGTCTTCCTGAGCATGAAGTCACTCTGTGTGTTGTATTTATTGTTGTATGAATGAAGTATATATTCATTCATTCATTCATTACAAGCTCCTCCTTGCTGAGTTGTGCATGTTGATATGTAGATATGAACAGCTCATTCTACGCTAACGAAAACAACTTGTCTTAGTTTCACAAAGGAAAACATAGTAAGGAATATTATACTGAATTTATTCTAACATAACTCTATACACTGGTCCTTTAAATGACTCAGTAACTGTGGAAATACACAAGAAGAATGCAGCTCATGCCTCTAGCGTGAGAACAGTTTAAAGGATATGGTTTAAGTATTCTGTATTTTTCTGTGTGCCATCAAATGAAAACACTAAAAAACCCAAAAATGATTTTGGCAGCATTAGTGGTGTTACTAATATTGTGTGTGTATCCAAAGCCCGATCTTATTCCTCTGCACCATAGAGCTCCACTGTTGACTAAAACCGCTAAAAAAAATAAAAAAAATAGTCCAACAAATGCACTTCTCTTTGCTTAAAACTATAAAATGAAGTAATAAATTGCTATAAGAGTTACATCTACAACAGGAGGAGAAAGCTTTAAAAAGGACTGACAAACACATTTCTGGTTGTGTCTTTATTTTTTAATAGGCACTTGGATGGCGTTGCCCTTGAAGGTGACGGTAGTTTTACCAGCAGCAACATTAGCAGCCATTGGTTATTTTGATGAAAAGTTGTAAACAAAGCTTATGTCGGTGTCAGTGGTCTCTTTTTGGAATTCATTACTAACCCAGAGTGAGAGAGACTTTGTTTCTTGGGCTTTTTGTGCAAAAAACATTACATGAGACTTCAGAAAAGGATTTTAAAGTTAAGTAATCTGACACTTAATATTAGTGGGAATGATACTTAATCTCATTTGTTTTCATACTCCTACAACTGTGTTTATGTATTCGCCCTAAAAATATATCATGTGATGCTTTATTCTACAGACCATAGTTTCCTAGAAAGAAACAGTTGTAGGTGTACATTCATAGGAAGGTTCCTGTAATTTAGTACTAATTATAGGAAAAATGGAGACTGTGTTCAACGTATTATTCAATTAATTTACTCATATCAATTGCGAGCGTAATCTAGAGACTCGTTTAGCCATTTTTCAGCAAGAAAAGGAAATGAGTCTCCAGGCAAGCATTGTGTGGAATAATTAAAGAACAATGACTCAATGTTTATGTGGGTAAAATGCAGTGGTCGTTCTGATGGAAAACTGATTATAAACGGAACGAAACGAAACTCACTTAAATGTCTCAGAACTTCAATCCCCCTGTAATTACTACCAAATTGTTCTTTACAGGAAACTTCCTCGAAACTACAGGCGTATAAAGTAAAAAACTGCCGATATCAAAGCAAAACATTTTACTGCTCTTGGGACCGAATTGGGGTATTTTACTTCCTTTACCTGCACCGCAAAGGCGGCCACGCCGGCCAACGCGGCCAGCAGTGCCATGCGCCGCAGCCTGCACACGTTGACCTGCTTGAGCAACAAGAAGCGCGCCCAGCCCAGCTTCTTGGCTGTGTGCGGGGGGTAGCGCATGCTGTTGACTCCCTCCATCTTCAGCTGCTTGATCAGACAGCTGCGCAGGTGGCTGAGCTGGTCAAAGCTGTGCCGACCGTGGTAACAACCCATGCCGCTGTTACCTGGGCAACAAAATGGAAGAAGTCAGATATAAATGTGCGTCAGCTTTGTTCTTCCAAAGAAAACCGGAGACGAAACAGCTGCAGGTTGGTTTAACGGTTAGACACTCACCAACTCCTCCAAAGGGCAGCGCGCTAACGGTGTAGTGCACCAGACAGTCATTGGCCAGCAGAGCTCCACTGGACGTCTCTGCTATCACCCTCTTGATCAGCTGTTTATCGGACACAAACAGACCATCAAACAGAGCACTGTGGGTACTACCGTATCCACACCATAGCGTTTTAAATTCACAGACAAGAAATACGATCAAATGTTCACTTGAATAAAGAGAACGTGATGCATTTACCTTGTTGTCATGGGAGAAGATGTAGATAACCAGAGGTTTTTCTCTCTCATTAATAAACTGGATGGCCTCGTCTACACCGCTAACGGTGATGATGGGCAGCAGTGGCCCGAAGATCTCCTCCTTCATCACTTTGGATTCCCCCGTCACGTCCTTCAACACAGTGGGGGCTGCAAGGAGAGGAAGCAGAGGCTTACTCCAAGAGTGAGGATACGGCTTCATAGGCAGTGGTTCAACAAATAAAAAGGATAATGTATCCGAACCACGTTTCAACTACCAAAACAGACGAGACAAAGACCAGAAGCCAAAACATAATTGGATTAAATGTCTCTACCTCACATGCAATCATCCAGTTGTAAAACAAAGAATAAATCTATGAAATAGCTTCTGATATTGTGCAGAAATAGGCTTGTTGTTTGGACAAGTGCCTCATAGTTTAATCACACAGGTTTTATATCATACAGTCCTTCTCCAGAGAGCATACACAGTATGCTGTGATACTCCAAAGACATGTTTGGGTGTAAATCATTCACTGAGTAGAGACAGACAAAAACAAAGCAGATTAGACTGATCAACGGGTCGTTTTGTTGCAAAACTGGGTAACAATAGGAATGCTTTTCACTGTACTGAATCCAAGATGACGACACCTGCCTTCATCCATGAAGAAACAAGCTACCCACTTTTCAGACAAACCTTTCAAGTCACAGCTGGACTATCCAACTGGAAAACCGGACACTTTCCCAGTAAACCGACGAGCCTCTCGGGACGACACAACTGCCTTTTTTGGGTATGAATGAATGGCCAATAAAAACAGAAGGACCTTCACCCAGGAGACCGCTATCTGTGTTTCGTGTGAAACCAAGTCAATGTCATGTTCCCTTAGTTTTGTACTTCACTAATGCCAGTTACATAACAAACAGACCAAATACCTTTCTTTTGAAAAGATACTTTGCATTTAACAAGAGGAAACTGACATTCCATCTCCGACACGTCCAAAAACGACACTAGAGGTCCCTAGAGAGTCATAGGTTAAAGCGCAGGGCCACTGCCCAAGCGCCGGTATTTGACGAGCTGGGAGTGAGAACCTGCTGGTTTACAATCGGGTCGGCAAACTCATTTAATATTAAATAATAAAGATGAGTATATATGAACGAATAATGGCATTTAACGGCCAAAGCTCCCCCTAGCTGACATTTTCCCCACTGGCTGGTTACCCTTGTGGAAAGCCCTCGTCATCACTTCTACTATTTTACTCTTAGATCGTGGCCAGTTTGGTCCAAAACGGCAAGTAATTATACTCAAAATATAGTGATAAATTGAATGGATAATTAATTTGTCAAAAATGTAATTTAAGAAAAGCACTACATTCATGTCAGGGGCTACCATACTTATAGCAACCAATTGCTCAAACAAACCACGTACCTATGTAGCACTGGGATTCATCACTGTTTCCACCAACGGCCACTGTGCTCCCCTCCATAAGAGCCATGATCCTCTTAAAGTGCCGCTGGTTTATAATGCGTCCGTAGTCCTCAAACGTTTCTGGATTATCTGTGTAAAACTCCTGCATTGTGTAAAATAGAAGATCAATTATGTTCAGATTACGTACTACAACAACACGCACACGCACACACACACACACACACACACACGTTTATTGGTACATTTCGATGACTTTGAGACACATTTTCATAACCATACTTCTCTGTGTAAACATGGAAATAAAATAAGAATAAAAAAAAGGCATGTAAAAATTTAGCACAGTATACTTTAACTAAAATGAATTATGAGGACTATGACCTGAAAAAGATGGCTTGTGTCATAACATAACCTGTAGGCAGGGCTGGACATTTTTGCCCACAACCATTGGCTGGTGATTTTCAGAAGTTAGTAGCCACCCTGCATTTCCACAGAACACAATTGTGTTGTTGGGAAATTATGTTTAAAGTTGACTGGTTTGCTACAATTTTTTGTAAACTACATTTACAAGGGTTGTAAATGTAGTTTACAAAAAATGGTAGCAAAGTGAAGGACCCAAAACAAGCCTGCATCAAGTCAGACATTCTGCTGTGATACGGTTGTGTGTGAAAAGCTCCTTTTGCATGAAAACAAGACATGTAAAGAGTAGCTTCTTCCTGCATGAGCAGTGGAGTGGCGAGGACTAACTGAAAAGATAAAAACCACAGAAAACTAATCGAGAGGTTACGGCCTTGATGTCACATTAACTGGATGGTGGAGGATCCCGGTCTTTCTCAAGACATGTCTCCTCAGTCACTTGTCCAAGCGTATGATTGGTCAGTGGCCCAGCGTGACCATTAACATGCACTGTGATTGGCCAGTGTGCCAGCGTGACTTCTGTCAACACAACAGAAAGCTACCTTGCTGCAACAGAAGAGTCCAGGCTGAAACAGACTTGGTGGCAGATCTTATGGAGGGTTGGTCATGTTTGACAGTGAAGATCCTCACTGGCGTCCATGAAGCGCACCGATAAACTGAACAACCACATTATTGAACTGTTTGTTAACAAAGAGAGGCAGATGGACTTAGTCTTTATTAAGTGAACAGCATCTGGTGACTGAACTGCTTTTTGTGTTAGTTTTTTTCACCCCGCTTGGCTCTCTGCCGGCACCCACCTCTCGCGAGCTAGGCTAGCTAGCGCCGCGGAGGACAGCAGGGAGTTTGGCTGCTACTGCGAGAATATGCAGAGAGGAATATTTCATGTGAATTTTGTACCGTATGTCTCTGCAACTGCTGCTGAATTTAGAATCGGAAAAAATCCACAAATCAACTGCACGTGTCAAAGTTGAGAAAAAAAAAAAAAAAAAGCTGCTTATAACCACAATTTTACGGTAGTTAATATCATTCGTTCTGATCGGCTAGTGCTCTTGTGTGTGCAGTGTTTTAGTGCTGTAGTTTTGTTGGATTATTTTGTCATGTTTTGTTATAACTGTAAGCTATTATATTAAGTACTTTAATAGCTCTCTAGGAAGCAGTGTTCTGATGTACGTTTCTGGGGCTTTTATTGTGAAGGGAAAAACGGAAGGAGAGGAAATGTTCTAGTGAAGTGTGGAACGAGAATAAAAGTGGTTGCCGTCTTGTGCAAACTATGCAGCATCGTGTTGTTTTATTAATAAAGTGAAGTATAGGGGCAAGATAAACCCTCGGCTACATAACTAAGTGTGACTGGTTCTTGTTGATGTGAACAACATGCATTGTCCGTTAATGACGCAGCATCCCGTCATGCGCGTATTTATGTAAACAATATCAGATGGCACTCAAGGCCTAGGTCGAAAATGCACGGCCCGCATGATGCATGATGGGAAATGTGGGCTTTAGCTACACACATGCTGGCCACGAGTGAGAATCCGCCTGTACGCCTAAAATTATCCACCTGCCCGAATGACCGGTTATAAACAGGAAACAGAACTACACTTTTAGCTTGTGAAATGATCAATGATACAGATCCTCTTGCATAAGTGGGACAGCAACTCTCAGCGGACAGCAGCTCTGCTTTGTTTACATTTTAGAACATGTAATTAACATTTTCCTTATGAATGATATATTATTCATCCGCCCACTGTTCATCAGAATGTTAAGTTACATGACCCGACCGCCTGAGGCGTCCTTGCAGAGTGCCGTGGAGCTCAGTCCTGACAATGAAGTTGGTGGGTTGCCGCGCAGACAGTGGGCTGCACAGATTTAAATGAGAGCGACTCTGAGTAAAAAACATTTGTGACAGCCTCCGGTTTACACACGCACTGGCCGGAGTGGAAGGATTGTAGTAATGTAGGAGCGCCCATGCTCTACACTACAGGAACAGCGCCAAAAGAGAAGCGCAGTCAATGAGCTACTGTCTGCCCGCTGCGGGCCACATGCTGGGCTGTACACCAGGGGGTGCCAGCATTACACCCACCTACGAGATCACATGAGCTCTTGAGAAATGTCTTGCTTTGCCGTTAGATAATGTTCAGCTTCCCATCTGATGATTTCTGACATATTACAATCCTGATAGTAGACCAACCTTGATGCACTTCTTGATCTCTTCTACTACTTGGCTCTGGATGGAGGCTTCACACAGGATGAAGTCTGGAGCAATGCATGTCTGGCCACAGTTGACAAACTTTCCCCAAGTGATGCGTCTGTATTGAAAGAAGAAAAACAAAACAATGAAAGAGCCTCAAACCTTGAAGGTGGACTTTTACGTTGCCGTTGCTGTGAATTGTGCTGTTTTTGTATTTTCTAGAGTTCAGGTAACGTCAACATTTGTGTGATACATTTTACAGTCAGGACTCACCGACACGCGACACGAATGTCACAGTTCTTGTCGATGTAGCAGGGGCTCTTCCCTCCCAGCTCCAGAGTCACTGGGGTGAGGTGGCGAGCCGCAGCCGCCATCACCAGTTTACCCACTGCGCTGCTTCCGGTGTAGAAAATATGGTCAAATCTTTGCTCCATCAGCTCCTGGGTCTCCGGCACTCCGCCCGTCACCACTGGGTACAGATCCTAGGTGGAAAATACGCAGTCCTGAAAACTCCATGTACATTCACAGATGTGTAAAGAGATAAATCCTTTCGATCCAATCAGGAGGCTCACTTTGTCTAAATACTGAGGGAGAAGTTCCTCCATGACCTTGGCGGAGTGGGAGCTGACCTCGGATGGCTTTATTACTGCTGCATTACCTAAGAGATGAAAGAGACGCAATGTGAGCGGTGACAATTGTTATGCTGTGTCCACGCCGAACGCAAAGACCATTTCTGCCTGCCGTTAGTCTGTGGGTGCATCCCAAGTCTCTAAATTGCATCCCCGTTTCCCTCACTTGCGTCTTTTCCTTGCGTCTTAGTCCATCCCACCAGGGATGCATAGAGAGACGCAAGGAAACCAAGCGAGGAGAGAAGACGCGAGGAAATATGTTTTAAGAGACATGAGACGTCCTTTCCTCTGATGCGTCATGTGAAGCGACGTCGGTTTATGATGACTGCAGCCGCCTGACAGCTGATCACATCTGATCACAGCTGATCAGCTGTCAGTCGCTTTAACAGCTGATGAGTTTTGTCCGAGAGTTTTTAGCGAACATTCCCAAAAAAATGCACTTAAAATATTGATAAAAATGATCGTATGTTTTCAGTTGATTTAATGGTGTTAAACTACTACTTATATTAATAAAGACAAAGTTATCATGAGTGTCAGAGTGGAGATGTTTTCTCTGTCGTCTGTTACCGTTTAATAAACTGCATTGAGTATTTATACTGTATTCTGTGTCCTGCTTATACACGCAGGATCCATTTCTACCGGCAGAATGCGTCTTATTTATATATTTATTATTTACGTCGGTATGTTTTGAAATTCTGATTGTGACATCATTATAAAATAACCCACAATATAAATATAGTTTCTCTTCATTACGTGTTGTAAACAAGTGTTTCCTCTCTCCAGCTCTCTCTGATTTTAATCACATACATAATAAAAGTTATTGAGGGAAACAACAGATCAAATCTTTGAAGACAGTTGTTTGTGGTCCTTTTGTTGTTCAGACCTACTATGCACATATTTTAACCAGATGGTGAATAAGAAAACAGATTTAATATATAGTTTGAGTTTTAATCTGTGATTGTCTCTGGTATGAAACTCCAGCATCAGTCCGCTCAGCTGCAGCGTCCAATCACATAACAGATGAACAGTGAGGGGGCGTGTCCAGCGTTAAAACACTTCCTGGAAGCCCGCTCTCGGGGCTCCTCGATCATGACTCCTCCGATTTCCCTCCTCGCTCCTCGATCCTCGCTCCTCCGAGCAGAATAAGAGCTTTGGGACGGCCGTCAAGATGGCGGCGCAGAACCACTTCCGGTTCAATCGAGGATCGAGGAGCGAGGAAACGACAATTTAGAGACTTGGGATGTACCCTTTGTCATTTTTCGTCAGCCATGGCTGACGCAAATTCACGTCCTTGCATTGACTATGCATTGAATCCTGTGCGCGAAATGTTCCCTTCACGGTTGCTTTGATCACACCATTCAGCACTTATGTAGTAAAGAAGAAACAAGCCTTTTGCCAATGAAAGGAAAAACTAATGACGATAATACATGTTTTTGATAAAGTTTCTAGTTTATTCGGGAGCATATTCTGCTGCCGATTTTATGATACCTGACGCACAAGCACTGTACGACAAGGAGTCAAGCTGCTCGCATGTATGTAATGTGTTTTGCTGTTCTACAGTTACTGAACAGTTTTAACCCACACTAAAGTGATACATCTATTACAGAGGCCAAACAAGACATATATTCAATCTCTTTTTGTGTATTTATCTAAAACGTCAATAAAATAAATAACATTTCTTACCATCCGTGTTCTT
Organism: Myoxocephalus aenaeus; assembly: GCA_038501785.1. Lineage (NCBI taxonomy): Eukaryota > Metazoa > Chordata > Actinopteri > Perciformes > Cottidae > Myoxocephalus > Myoxocephalus aenaeus. The sequence continues at coordinate 223,093 of JBAMJR010000115.1, forward strand.
CATTCTTATAGACTAATTTATTCCTCCTCTTCTGTCCATCTCCTGTCAGTGCAGAAATTAATATGTATGCTCCTCCGGTAATGTGCTTGCTCCAATACGATTGTTGAACGATTGTATACGTTACAATGCATCAAGGGTACACCTGTAGCCCCTTTAGCTACACCATACACGCTATGCACACGTAATAAGACAAGCACCCCTATCGGCAAATATATGTATGGGTGTGTATTACCAGCAGCAATAGCTCCAACCAGTGGCTGGAGGGTGACCGCCCACGGGTAGTTCCAGGCCCCGATGATGAGCATCACCCCCAGAGGCTCCGGCTGCACATAAACCTCATCAGATATGGTGAGGAGGCTCTTCTCTACCGTCCGAGGAGCCGCCCACTCTGCCAGTTTCTCGATAGCCAGATTGATCTCTCCTTCCAGTCCCAGTGTCTCAAACAGCTCGGTCCCATGTTCACTCTGAAAGCGTAAGGAGGGACAAAATACAGTGCTCATTCACAGTTTGTATGTTAGTTCATTCAAATTCACGTTTATTGATCTCTCGCCCACAAACACATTGATCAGTGGCTCTATATGCACCACAATTTGCCTCAAAGGTTACACGTCTTTTCAAAATAACTTTTGTCATGGGATCTTGCTCGCATTGGGATCCCATCAGACAGACCATATGCCGAGGTGACTTGGCTCGCATTGAGTTGGGATCACGGTGAGGTGTGGTGGCATCTGGGCACAATCTGCACATTTCTTTTCAAATGCTCTCCATCAACTTCCCTGTTAAGTTACTGCTGATGAAAAGCCCAACATTTCATGATTTTTTTGCTTCAAAATAAAAGACATAAAATAAGGGGTACTTTTATTGTGAAGAATTTATAGGGGAATGAGTTTATCACTCAATTAGTGGTGCTTTGTTAGTGGCCATTCTTAAATTAATCAAGTCTAATACTGCAGGGAGTAATCAGCACATAATTAACAGGGGCCTTTGCATTAAAAAGACTAGATTAACTCAAGTCTCATTATCATCCGAGTACAGAGCAAACTAGTTGTAAAATCATGCATACTTTTCTGGATATTTTGTCTGCACAAATTAAATTAAATTAAACCGTGACTGCACACTTTTAAAATGTCCAAAGATATTAATCACATAAGTGGTTATAACGTCAGTGGGCCTCATTCAAATGTTCTGACCAAAATATACAAAAATACAAAATTGAGTGCAAGTGACCCACCTTTCCGAGGTCCCGCTTGACAGCACCTGCTATGTCCCTCCGTCTCTCTGAGATGAAGCGCAGCAGGCTCTTCAGCTGGTGGATTCTGAACTCCAGAGGCTTCGTCTTCCCCGTCTGGAAGGACTTCCTGGCCCGCTGTACAGCCAGCTGTTCTCGGGACATCTTAACTAAAAAATGCTAAACAGTCAACATTACCCGTTGAATTCCCTTGATGCAAACATCACCTTTCAGGTTGATTTAACAGAATTCTCTCAAAATGGCTAACGAGAGCTACAGCCAGGGCTAACAAACTCTACAGCCAGGGCTACAGCTAACTTTCTGTCAGCGTTATGAATACCAAAGAGCCAGCAGCTGATTCGCTAATGACACTTTACACACATATTTAGATAGCGTTAGATATCCTTTACTGGTAAGCAATTTATAAATACAGTAACGTTAAAGTTATCTATCGGTACAAATATTAGTTAGCACTATCCGAACTGTACGTTACTATCGTCACCTCCTGTGAAGTTATTGAGCGTATGACCACATGCATTCTAGTTGACAAACGCTAACTAGCCTACTTTAAAATAAACAGTGATAACACCTGAATAGCAGGTACTATTCCAGTTTTACCTCAGATCGCTCGCTCCTACCAGCTTTTTAGTCAAACTAGCGTTACTGTTGACGCGAGTAGCTCCTTCTTCTTCTTCTTCTTCTTCTTCTTCTTCGTTTAGTTAAATAGAGGGCGGCAACTATCGTTAAAGGTGCATTACCGCTACCTACTGTCCTGGAGGGTGAGCCAAAGTCCATATTCCATTAGAATAGGGACTAGAAGAAAAATAAATAAATAATAATAAATATATAGATTTTGTTTTAAGAAATTACATTTTGCATTTTCCTTCCTCAATGCTACATAATTTCTACAAATTCATTACTCCCACCTACAATTCTTTAATTAATCATTTAGCTTTCCTCTGTGTTTCACACTTCTAGCAGTGGCCGATAGCATGTTCAACTGTTTCCTCTTCTACGCCACATTCACACAGACCTGATGGGTTTCCCCATGTTGATTGCATTGTTTTATTTTTTATCTCAGTTCAGTTCAGATTAGTTGCTTGAAGTTTTCTTTCAATTGTTTTTATTCCTCCCACATTTTACTTCATTTCTAATTTTAAGGGCTTTCATTTTTAAATTCTACATCCAGATATTCTCTGAATGACACTTAATGTTCTGCTATTAATCTGATATGAAATTAGTTTGTGACAATACATCGTTATCTTTTAATTCTGATCTGAAGTTAGAGGGAAGATTTTATAGGGCTCTAATAAAAAAGTATACATCAGAATATCCTGATGTTCTCTGGTTTACACTGAGGTGGTCTGCTATCAATCTGCAGTGAAATGAGTCTGACAATGGAATCCTTTTAATTAAAATCTAAATTCAGAGTGAAGATAGAAGATCCTGATACTATATGACTGACACTCAAAGGTCATCTGCTATTAATCTAAATTAAACTTATTCTGTGACAGCGGGCTGTTTCCTTTTATTTGTAATATGAACAATCGATAGATAGATTTATACTTTATTCATCCCCAAGGGAAAATGTGTTTGTCACAGTAGCATGCAAAGTTACATAGAAGACACAAAAATATCAGGAATGAAAAATACTCAATATATACAACAAAACAGCAGAGCGTATTAATTTAGGAAATTAAACAATAAAGAAAGTGCAAAATGAAAATTATATCCAGTGGATATCCGATTGCAGTGGCAATAGGGAAGATAGCTAGTTTATGAAAGTTTAAAGGGCTTTAATTAAAAAAAAATCTACATTAGGATGTTCTGATATTGTGACTCCCAAGGTGGTCCCAAGTTAAATTAGTTAGTGGAATCTTGAAGTGTTGGACTTTGACATACTGTAATACCTACCTGGTGTACTGTCATTTGGAAGTCAGATTGGTCTTTGGAAATGTATTCTTTATTAATAAATTTGACTAAGAGATTTCTCTGAAATATAGTTTACAGGAGGTCATTATTATTGTTTTGCGTTATCATTCAATTTGTATCATAATTTGATATATTATTTCCTATTCATTCAGTGTCATTTATCTTTTGTTTACTTAATTATTTATTAATTATAATAAGGAATGATATTATGTTGAAAATGCTCTATTGTCGGCCTCAGCTAACGTTTGCGTGATTGACAGTTAGGGGTCCGGGTGCCACGGGAAGTGTGTTTCCTGTTGACTGTCTCCCCCCTAAACCCTCAAACCCTGAACCCTCAGGGATTTACTGACGTCAGCTGCTAAATGGCTGAGTTTGTGAGGCTGTGAGGGCTTGATGGTGTAAATATGAATGGGACAGCACTTTGCTGCAACATATCACGTGACTACATAAAACAATATGTACAATGGTGTATTTATTTTATACTTTTTATTCACTGATTTGAACATCTTTCTCACGAGATGAGAAGTCATTTTAAATGATCCATTTACTTGTTTTTGTCAAAACGAAATGTTTGATGAATGTAAAAAAAATATTCCTAAATATATTTTCTCCTTGCATTCCTCTGATTTCATGTGTTTTTATGTTCCATCTTTAATCCGTAATGTTGTAGTGTAAAGGTATTTTTATCGGGCTGAACGCCCACGTGTCTCTTTGTTTACCTTTTTTTTTTACGTCTTCATGTTTCCATTGGGAACTGCGTGTTTAACGTCACATTGCAATGAATTGTGGGTAATTCCCTTAGGCAAAGTCAGCTGACTTACGGAAAGGGATCATAAAGGGCTCAAAATGTCTGCCAGAGAGCCCTCAAGCACTCTACGATGTGACAATGGGACACCCCTAAACCCTCAAGGACTTCGCGGGAGCGCACCTCAAAGTCTGTGAGTCCGTAAGGGTGGAGGTTGAGATTGGGCCTTAGTAGCACTGAGGTCATGAACTAGATCCAACGGCTCGTGTTGCTATAAGCGTCAGCATCATGGGCGGCTACCTGTGACTGTAACGTGGTGGTGTAGCCATGAACAGAAAGGAGAGAGGGCGGCCCAATGGTAGAAATATGAAACGGTGCTTTTATTCCAAACGTCGTAAAAATAAAATAAAGAATAAACCACAGCAAGACCATTTATTGTTTTCACTTTTTTTTTTTAATAACAAAGACTGTATTTGTGTTCCATAAAAGAACAAAGACAGACACCCCTTGGCAAGGGACACGGGTATTACGTTGACATTTCGCTTTTAAAAATCGATGCTTGGAAAGAGTTGCATTATCATGGTTGTGACTTCAAAATGAATTCAGATCAAGCCGGAGAAGCGTAGAACAACAGGGTACGTACATTCAAGACTCTAGAGGTTCTACAGGGTAAGACGCCGACTCGGTACCCATGCTTCATCCAAAACAGTCAATGGACAAAAAGAATGGTGCAGAGCAAAGATTCAGGCGGGTTTCCATCAGCTTTATTTGTCCCTCTTCACTCAGTGTGCAGTAAAAGGCTTTGTGTGGTTCAGAGTGCTCATGACGAGGACGAGGGGGAAACAGTCACCCAGATATGTCTCAGAAAAACAACAGTACATCAGAGGAACAGGCCCAGGGACCACCGGGTGCCTGTGAATGCATTTATAAACATCTGTACACGGAAAATAATGTATTCACACCTGTACAAAAGGAGTAGGCCTCTGTCTACTTTCACAAGAAGAAGGCACCTCCTTTTCCGTCAATGACTGTATACTACTGGCCTTAATGCACACCTGGCAAGCGCACGTGTGTCTATATACACTCATACATACAGACGGTACACACACTGTTGGGAGCACGGCAGACGACCTTGAGGGGGGACAGAGTGGATGCAAGGCAGTGCAGATTGTGACAAATCAGGGATCAGGACATTTTGGGGAGATTGAGTTTGACACCTGAAGCGAGATCGCACTCATCCCAGAAAACCTCACGAGAGCCACAAAGCAAGTGTCTTGATCGAAACGATGAACAGTCCCGGTAGAAAGAGTTCTCGGTGAAGTTCTGGAGCTGCCACAAGTTGTATTTGTTATGCTTTGGCACACACCCCCTGTTGTGCCAGAATCGGTTCCTTATCAACCCCTTGGCAGACATAACTAAAATGTATCAAATTCATCTATGTACATGTAAAGATTTGTGCTCTTGACTGACTGGCAGGCCATCTGATGGTATCATCGACACCCCCAAAACTCAAACTGTGACCCCACACACACACACACACACACACACACACACACACACACACACACACACACACACACACACACACACACACACACACACCTCCCAAAAAGAGAGGCATGGAATCATGACATACAAATATATACAAGTTTGCAAACATCAAGTTTTGTAAAAAACAAAAAAATAGATTAGCTACAGATACTGACAGAACGTAAAAAGCTGTAGTATTTTTAGTAAAATTCAACTCATTGTTAAGGTAACTTGTCAAGTAATATGACCTATCAGTTTCACAATTATCTCCATCAGGTTTAAGGTGGACGCCAATTGGTTGTCTTCTGAATCTTGTGACAAATGTGAGCAGAGTGAGACAGTCACTTCAAATCTACCTTGCAAATCATGTTAAGCCAATCAAAGCTCTCCTGCTCTGTCAAATGTTTTTTATTATATATAAATTATGTTAGTTTGATGTTTGAGAGCAACTGCATCTAACATGTCGATGGTAAATAAAAAAGGACGCCTTAAAATTCCTGCAATCGAATTGTAGCCCATTTTTTCATGGGTACTGTATCTGAAATTAAAGGGATATTCCACCAATTTAAACTCCATTAAGTTAGAGAACAGTTTTTTTAATTAGATAAAAGAAAGGTCAAATTTGAAGTAGCGCAAGCAGATAAATATCTTTACTTTAAATCAGTGGCATGCCCCTTTAAATATATGAAATTCAATCAGCTAAAAAGAGAAACAGGGTTCTATCAAATACCAAGTTGATCTGCAGCCAATTACACTTTGCCTTGGTCGCTTTGCCTTCTGGGAAATGTATGCATCCTGTAGGCTGTAGAAAAACCTTCCCCTGCTTAAGAATGCCTACGGAAACACTTCTCTTCCTCTCAATCCACAATAAAGTGCTTGAGCTAACACAAGAAAAAAATAAACAACAAGTTCCTTTGCTCACATGGCGTCTAGTCTCTGTAACAAGAGTTTGTGTTTCTGATTGGCCATAAGCCCTTTGCTAGTTTCTTCCAATTCCTTCGACTCCAATACTTGAGGTTTTCAAGACAGGCAGCAGACTCAAACACCCAACTTCTTCTGAACCAATAAATAAAGAACAATGACAAACTAAACACAGTAAATAACCACTGATATCACATAGTAAGCAGGATCATCGTGTCATAGTCCTGTCCATCTTCTGGTAAAAAAAACAAATGATATCTTGAAAGATGGATATTAGTTTTTCTTTTATACATGTTGATCAGATGGTTTTCCACCAATATAGCGTCTGAAGAAAAATGCACGTGAAAGTGCATGCTGTGTGTCCACATCGGGCTTCAGCCTTTGTTTGTTTTTTCTCTCGATCCGTTGTCATCTTTGGTTGTACATTTGTGCATCAGTCGCTTGTCACAGTTCAGTCCGTGATGCAGCCAGTATGACGATAAATACAGATTCAAATGAAAAGTGCTTCAACTGCTACAGGAAGGACCGGCGGCTTTGAGAGGATGGTTGTCAATAGGCTTAGGACTTGGTCTGTCTCTCTGTGTGTGTGTGTGTGTGTGTGTGTGTGTGTGTGTGTGTGTGTGTCTCTCTCTCTACTCGTAGAGCGTGACAGTGCAGTAGCAGAGGGCTGAGATCCTGCGGTCCACGCTGGCCTTGTCTGCAGGGAAAACACACAAGACAACAGCATGTCAAAAAGAGGTTGTGAAAAAGTCAAAGCAAGTCAAACACAAGGATCAGGATCCAGGTCAGTTGGTCCTGCAGATCCAGCAAACTCTCTTGGCGGCTCATGGTGCTTGTAAATGGCTCGTTTCAGCCTGATAAATGCCACCTGTTCACAAAAGGAGGTGCATGTTGATGAGGTTTGATCATTAACTCCCCACGTTGCTATAAACAGCTGCCTGTTGTGCCCTTTCATTGCACACCTTCACAATGCATAGCTTCCATGGTCAGGAATCAGTCAGCAGTGCTAAAAGAGCCCCAAAGCCTCAATATGACCACTGTGTTGTATGAATAGAACTTCAAATATAAAATTTAAAAAAAAAGGTAAATAACGCTCCATCAATTGGGAAGCAGTGACGCATATCACACTTACACAATAAATGAAAAAATCAAACATTGGAACAACTGAAAATCTGCATAACCGTGGCCAGCTAGTCTGGAGGTGCCGACGCGAATATGTGCGAAGCACACAGTGTATGAAGGCACGCCCCGCCGCTGCACGACATCGACCTAGCCACACAGATCCTGACCAACTGAATGGTAGTCGCTGCAGCCCACCTACTTCTCTAAAACCTGAGTGGAGAAGTAGGAGTCAACCCTGGTGGTACACAACTGAACTGGGTAGAGCCATGGCTTCGCCCTGCATGCGTTAGAAAGAGTACATCCTCTACAGTGCATCATGAATGGGGACGACAGACACAGCCTGTTTCTGTTACAGGTCTCGGATCTCTATTGACACTCCTTGACACCCATGAACGGAGGAGGAACACTGCAGAGCTGGAGAAAAGAACTCCGTCAGGTCTATCCTGTCCCACCCTCCTGTCCCTCAACACATAGTTGCGTCTTCAGTCCTCTTAAAACGTTTTTTCCGCTGCTGCCTGTTAGCTGTTCGCTTGTCCTCGAACATGGACCTCAGAGCCGTGGAAGGCTGGCCCGGGAGAATGAAACAGAAAAAAAACAAGCCTGAGAGGAGGCCCCTGAATGCACCACTGCTTGGCCGGCTTTAAAAAGCTGCAGCAAACATCACATCTACCGGTCCGTGGCTCCCTTGGTACCGGGCCACACAGAAAGAATTAATCAAAAATCAAGGTCGGAAATATGTTTTATTTTGAAAAATGACCGGATACATCCGTCTGTGCGTAATCTTGGCGTTACGGAGTAGACAGGACTTAAACAACACACGTCGGATGTTATTGTCTCCCATTAATTCGGCATGATGGTGAGTTGTATTTTTATGCACTTTAAATTGTCTTTATGCTGGTCGTATCACTTTATTATGTCATATCGTGAAGGCCGGACCGCTGCCTTAAAGAACCAATCTGATCATACGAGTGGTTCCTGCAATGATGCAGAAGAGTGTGTGTGTGTGTGTGTGTGTGTGTGTGTGTGTGTGTGTGTGTGTGTGTGTGTGTGTGTGTGTGTGTGTGTGTGTGTGCACTCACACTTGACCACGTTCTCAACGTCAGTAGGGTCATGTAGGATCTTGGACAGGCCATCCAGCAGCATGGCGGCCTTGCTGTAGCGGTAGGCTATGTCTTCTGTCTGCTTGAACATCTCATCCAGAGCTGCTGACTGAACCTGACACACACATGACCACAATTAGAGCTGCACTTTACTGAACCTACCGCTTTAAAAACCTGGTGGAAATGACAAGACTCATTACCAGACCACAATCCTTGTCGAGTCTCTGTAACCACTGAAGACTTTGTTATTTCTGCACTGTGGGTGTGATACTCACAATCTCCACAGCGTGGTTGTAGATGAGCTTCTCCGCGGTGACGCTGTTGATTTCGTCTACAAAGCGCTGCTTATCGGAGAAGAAGTGGTTGAGTTTGTCGGTAAGCCGCCGGCAGAGGGATATGCAGCTTTTGTAACGCTCATTCAAACTCTTCACCACTGAGAGAAGACACAGAGAGGGAATGAGTATAGTTTTTACATAAATTTAGATTTGAAAGTTACAGAGTTGTAAATGGACAGTAAATAAGAAGCAAACAGACACAGGGACGTTGTCCATAACTACTGTGCCTTAACAGCAGATTTCATGTCTCTTTCCTCACCCACAGGTTCCAGTTTAACACACTGGTCACCAGTTAAGGTTAATGGGAAATGAAATGTCCTTACCCTGTTTGACAGCAGTGGAGGGATTGAGTTTGGCCGATTTAATCTGAGCCTTGGCCATGTGGAGAGAGGACGCCAGGAGCTGAGCTGCCTTCATGTACAGCACCAGCTGCTCCACCTGCCTGTAGGGGGCAGCACAACCAGAGTATATGAAACACTGCAGCAACTGAACAAAGAGCCTCCTCAGACATGATATTAGTGAGATTATCGGAGGGTCAAACTAGACTGAAGCCATTCCTTACCCCCACTCTTTACTGAGCTGGCTGATCTGGTCCACGACCACGCTGTCCTGGGGGGGGTAGAGGGAGGCGGCCGACACGCCGAGCTCCGTCCCTCCAGCTCGCACTGCCGCCATCTCCAGGACGCAGTCAGTGAAGGAGAGCATCATCCGTAGGTGCATCAGGGTATCTGTATGCTCACGCTGGAACCGGACAAAAAGGGAAACGTAAAAAAACAAACACAAAAAGGAGATTAAAAGAGGAAGTTGTCCAATTGATCCGTTTTCCTGGGAAACAATGCGAATTAGACACCAAACATTTGACCTCACACTCCCTCACCTCCATGAGGGTCTCTTCAGGCAGCTCCGGTGCTTCGAATGTGATGAATCCCTCCAAGCTGGGAGGGGAGGTCCCATAGGGAACATAGCGCAGGCTGCTGGGTGCCCCCTCACTCCCAGGGACAACCTGCCCGCCCCCAAAACCTCCTGGAGGAGAGGAGCCCAGAGCCATGCCTGGAGGAGATCCTACATAGACCCGACCGCTGGTGGAGCACAGGGAGCCGGCCGAACTGTTGGAGCCCACTGAGACAAAGACGGGTCGAGAAGGCGGAGGTTGTGAGATCAGTACTATTAACAAACACCTCCACTCAGAACTGCTTCTAACTGTTCATCTCAGGGGACGGGCCCTCACCTGAGGTGGTGCGTGGTCGTGTGCCCAGGTGGCTGCAGGTAGGAGGAGTGCTGCTGTTGGGCGGTGAACCCACGGTGAAAAGGACAGTGCGAGGACTCGCTGACCCACAGTGAATCAGCCCGCTGGGACCTGCAGGGGCTTTGGGAAGAGGAAACGTAATCGTTTTCATTCTCTCATATACACTTGCGTAGTTTAAATGAGGAATCATAGTTATTTAAAAAAAGTACACCGTCTCAAATATCTCAGACTCTGTATTCTTCAATATACAACATTATCTATGAACAGACAACATTAGGGATTTCTCATGTTGACTAAGTGACAGGGCAACCTGTGGTAAACTGTCCATTGTGTGTGTGCAGCAGTGTACCCTACCTGTGTCCATGGGTCGCTCGGTGTTCAAGCTGTCATTGCTGCCCTGATAGGCCTGTCCACCCAGGGAGATTCTGATTGGCGGCTCAGACAGACGACCTGTGCTCACAGACCTTTCAGGGGAAAGCACGGATAACGTCAGTGCAATGTCAAACAGCGGACAGAGTGACGTCGTATGGTGGAGGACAGACGGAGGGGGGGGGGGGTCAAAGTAACACGAAGCGGTGCACCAAGCTCGTGCTCTCTTGCTCTACATGCATGTGAATATACACGGCCTGAGTGATACATCATGGGTCTAAAGCATGTCAAAACCTGGAAAATAACAGGTCCTAATTTCTACAAATGCCTTCATTCTTTAAGCCAAGAGAGTTGGACCCAGAAATGTGTTTTGTGTGCGCAGAAATCCATCTTAGGCTAAATGAGTGTGAAACTGGCTCCCGCCATTGAACACAGAAAAATACACGAAGAAGCAAGAAAGTAAATCAAATGACATCTCCAGGACTCTTGTAGCCAGTCCACTGGTGTACTACTGAGCCATTGCACAATAAATACTTTAAGTTAAAACTGAATAGCATCATCTCCATTATGTTGCAGATGAACCATAATGACTGAACCAGACCAATGGACATTAGTTTATCAGTGGAACGTTGATTAAGGTGGCAGCTGAGGTGGGTGCAAAGGAAAAGTCGGGAACAAGCGACGCGAACAGACAGAAGAGACATTTCTTCCAGTGAGGCCCACCTGCCAAAGGTCCTAGTGGCCTCAGGGGCCGCTGGGCGTCCAGCGAGGTACGGGCTGCAGTGGTGGGCACAGATATCCCGGGCATCTGCCAGCGTCTTGGTGGGCACGGGACTGTCCGCCAGTGCCATCAAGTTACAGGACGCCTGCGTTTTGGGGATCTTAAATGGTGCCGAAATGGTCTGAATGGAAGAAATATGAAAACTGTAAAAACTGACATATAGGTACACTTGGTATTGATCATCTGCACACTTACGAACATCTGTGCTCACCTTAGTCGGGGAGCCAATGATCGTAGGCAGCGGCGACTTCTGCAGCCAGTCGGATGTGCGGGGGGAGGAGCCCAGGAGCTTGGTGGGGGAGGAGCCGAGGTTGGCAGGTCGGCTGAACTGAGGGGAATGACTGCAGGAGGAAGCAGACGGCTGGACAGGGTCTGACAACTGCTTGTGGAGTTTCTGCCTGGTCTGGTAAAACTCGGTCAGGGTGGGGGCACTGTGGAGCCGAGCCCCAAGGAGCTGAGAAGACGGGACGGGGGAACCTGGAGAAGGTAGAGGGGCCGGATTAGAGTTCATGTCACGTCTTCAGCTCTAGCTTTATTCTGCGTGGGATAAAAATATGCAGCAGGAAGTAGGGCTGTACCAAATAGTTTGAAGCCTCATTCGTAAGGTTGACATTCAAATGCTTCGATTTTTTTGTCCTACAATCTATATTTGTGAGCAACATTTTCACTGAGGTCACTTTCTGCACACAAACTGTTCCCTATAACTTGCTCATTTGCATCCATATGGTACAATTTACAATTGATGCTTCACTTTTCAGCGTTAACTAAGTCATTTTTGCTGTCGGAACAACCCACGCTTCCTACAGGAGCAGAACAAGTTGGCACAGTGGGTGTTAACCAGGCTTCCCAGAGGACAGCTGAGGTTTTGCTTGTGCACTGACCTCCTGAGGAGCTGCGGCTGCGAGGCTCGTGGTTCTGCAGGTGACAGCAGCAGTGACCCAGCTGCTCAGGGATGGTGCCCACTGCAGACAAAAACACAGTTATTTGTGAGTCGAACTCCTGTCTGGTGGGTGCTATTAAAAAGCGGATGTGCTTTGGGGGCGTGTCTGGACATGTCCTTACCAAGAGGTGAGGGGGAGTAGGGCCGAGGGCTGCCGGTGGAGAGACGCCTGCCTACTGTCTGAGGGACGTCTGCGGAGCTGGGGGACCCAGAGCCCACCTTGGGAAACCCCATAGGACTAGTGTTGGAACGCCTCACAGTCCCAGACCTAAACACAAAGAAACACAAGTAAAAGTCAACACTGGACTTCTCCAAAGAGTTACATAAAATACATTGATTAAATTCTCGGCTTCATCTAGGATCCAGGTATCTATTATGGTGTCAATTTGTGCATTACCTAAGGAAAATCTGAAACTATTTACAATTAAAATGATCACCTAAATGTGTCCGGTAAACTGTGCTGGATTTGCAGGTGCACAAAGGCCAACTGCTCTCAATAATCTTACTTTAGGTGCTAGCTCATATTAACATATCATATTAAAAGCTCAACACAAATCATCCCACTTCATTCTGTCTTTGTATCTGGCTGCAGGGTGTTATCGGCAACATGAAGCAACATGGAGATCCATGCAGTCTATCAGGGAATTCTACTTGCCTAATAATTGCTCCCTTAACTGAGAAAAAAATAAAATAATAATACTAACAAATTAAGAAGGGCCTCTAATAGGTCAAAAGAACAGCGTGTCAGAGCTCTAATCCTCCCTGAACAGATTGACAGAGCAAGGACAGCTGAACAAAGACGCATAGCTAGGGGTGAGTGGTGAGCGGATCCTCCGGGATCGAACCACCGTGGTTGCACAGAGGGGTCAACTGAACAAGCTGCTTCTCCAACAACATTATGCAAATCCTTATTTTTAGAGCTATAAATCATCATTTAGCTACTTCTTAGCAACTTTTTTTTTTAAGATGCATGAAAACTTCAAAATGTAGAGGGGTATTAACAGACAAAACAGCAAAACCTTAAAATATCTTAAGCTTGTGTTAACCACATACTTTACTTCAGGCAACCGACCAAAAACCCATTTAAAAAAATAAAGATGTCAGAAAAAACTTTTCTGACATCTTTCTGCAGCACTTGTATAGGAGCAACAGAAGTAATCTCCCTGTGGAACACGGTGCCACCCTTCTTTCTTCCTCTGCCCTCCTATCCGCTTTGTCTTCACATAAAAACCAGCAACAAACCCTCCCAGCAACAGGCCAAGAAGCCACAAACACAAGCAGGCGCTTGTTGAATCTGATGTAACTTTAGTGAAACATTATTATGGCTGATGTAATAACAGCCTGCGTTTTCATTGTCGAGCCATAAAGTTGCCTCCCAATGCCGAGTAAAACATTAGTCACGAGTTGATGTCAACAAACGGGTGTCCATAGTGTTCCATTGCTAATCACAGGGTTCTCAAGGTCATGAGAAATAATAGCTATTTCCAGGCCTGGAGGAATTTGCGTCACAAACACAACACAGAGTAAATAGGATTCAGTCAAGATCTACTGAGAAACATCTAGTTAACTATAGTTTAAGAAGCAGAGAGGTGGCCCTCCCAAAGGGAATATTAATATAATATATAATATCGGTAAAATGTTTGGCCTGTCACAGTGTAAACATTAAACAAGGGTACATGTTTGAGGAAATGCTGCAATCCTAATGACTCCCCATATAAGGAAAGAAAACAGTATCTTGGAGGACATGGCACACATGTTGCTGATCTATTTGGGGAGGGAGTGTTCTTCTTCTATCAAGGTCTAAAAGATTGATATAACTCTATAACTCTGGGGACTTTTGGAAATACCTCTGACCAGAGTACAGTCAATGTGTTACGATACAGGACAGGATGACAGCGCACTGCAAAGGTTAATAACAGTTCATGTACAATCGTTCACCCTCTGTATTTCAAAGAATGAGAGCAAACGCTCTTCCGGAGAGTCTGAGGAGGACCTGGATACTGATCCTAAACAAGAGGTCTGGAGAATATTGTGTATAGCAGGGGCCACTGACAGATAGTGAGAGCAAATATATACATTCTAAAATTATTCAGAGACATTATTGGACTCCAGTCGGACTTAAAAAGCTCGGTCTTACTCAAAGCAGTGAGTAGCACTGGATCAAACTCATGACAGTTACAGCCTCATATGAGTTAGTGTTCGGTCTTCTGAATAACTGAGACCAAAGTGTGCAGTTACATCCTCCAGTTATTAGAGGAGGGGGTCTTTACAGTGTGTTATGTATAAGAAAGCCTAACTGTCATGTGAGGTGCTGTGTGTCTATGACTTGGTCCTGTTGTGTTTGCTTTATATTTCTGCTTTTGTGTTCTGTTGCTGTAATATTGCAGCATGTTTGTGAAGAATAAATACAAAAATTAAATTAAATAAAAGGTCGGGCAGATCAGTTACGTCACTTGTCGTTATTGGGTAGCTTCAGACTTTGACCTTCTATTTATTCCTTCATGTATACACAAACGAATCAGAGAATAAATAAATCATGAAGATGTGCCTCTAAGGCACGGAAAAGTCTTGTAACTGTATCGGTACAAATGTGAATAAACCCAGTACAAACTAGCAAGGACAATCCAGGCTCAAGGCACTCCCTTCCCACTCAGACCCAGCCGAGGCAGCCCTTACCTGGGAGAGCTGTACAGCATGGTTGTCGGGCTGCTGGAGAGGTTCTGCTTGATGCGCTGGTAGTTGCGGATCTGTGTGGGAACAGGGATGGGGGTGGTCTCAGCCCGTGGGGACACCATGGGGGTCTGTCCTGAGGCGGGCTGCGGCTGCCTGGTGTGAGAGAACGGGGAGAAGAGGGCGGTTAGCCGGTCTGCTCGAGGCTGCTGCTGCTGCTGCTGCCATATCTGCAGGACATCTTCATGGGTGTCAAAACCCATAATAATTTAAATCTCCTCAAGGCTCCTGCTTGTTTAGGAAGTAGAACTTAAAGCAGGACAACTCTCAAATGTAGCAACTTCATTTCTACAGCCTCATGTCCTTTGTTTACTTCGGTGTGGAGGCAGCTTAAGGAACTCAAGTTTAGCCTGGCTGATCATGAGTTGGTAAAAAAAAAAAAAAAAGGGGGTGAGGCTCCCATGTAAACACAAAAGCAGCACCAATCAGCTTATAGCTCGCTCTGCTGGGGGCAGGGCTAGAGGCGGGCCCGGCAAAAGGCACATGCGAGCCAGAGGAGGGGAAGTGCAAAGAGGCACAGCTCATTTGAATTCTTTTGTTATTCCAGAGGAGACAAAATGTTCTCAAACATAAGAGTCATGACCGAGTCACCCACAGAGGGCCTGGCTTACGTATAGAACACAAAACAAGTGGAGGAAGTAGCCGCTAGGGAGCGTCAACAGTTGGAAAGCAGTATTATGTAATAATGTGAAGCCTGGGAGGGCCTACAGGGGAGAGGACACGTGAGGCAACGACTAGACCAGACAAAGACAAGTTGCTTTGTGAGACAGAATTCTGGGATATAAACCTGACCACGTGCTGTCCTTCTCCACACACTTAACAGCGATCAACAAGACATTTGATACAGTAAACCGGGATTGGAGGCTTTCTATTTTTTACCAGGTCGCTAAAAGCTTTATTGATCCCAGCCAAGGCTTTAATAGGGAGAAGAACATTGTGCGCTGGTGTTTCCTTGTTAAAAAGAGAGAAAGAGAATTTGTAGGTCAGTGAACAGCTGATTTTTGGAGTGGAAAGAGGAGAGAGACTGGATCTGAATTTCAGTGGACATTTTTGGGGATGAAACAATTCCGGCCCCTTTATAATAATCTTGTCACTTCTGTCCTTTCCTTCTTCTAAGCTCTTGCTATATTTACAAGGATCATCTCTCTCCAGACATTCTGCCCTTCTCTCAATCTTCCCAAGTTCCCGAGCCCACACACATGGTCGTCTCCATCTTCGTCTGTGGCTCAGAGATAAAGCGTGTCGTTTGTCAATCGGAAGACCGCTGATTCAATTCGGTTCGGCCCTCCAGTCTTTAGCCAAAAGGTTGTGCCATCTGTGTGTGAACGTGAATCAGTTTGAGGTCCTGATGGGCAGGTGGCACTTTGCATGGTAGCCTCTGCCACCAGTGACTGAATGGGTGTGAATAATGACATGTAGTGTATGGTGCATCGACTGGGAGACTAGAAAGGCGCTGTACACGTGCAAATCCATTTAGCATCAACTCCAATCAATCTAGGACACACAGGTCTCCGAGGATAAACACGGCTGTGATTCAAGAGCTCCTTGAGAAATGTGGCTGCTGTAACTGATTATCAAGGAACAACTCCTGTAGTGAAGAAAAAAAAGAATGGATTCTTCCTCTATCAATGGTTAACTAATTGATGTATGCAGTAAAGAGTTATTGCTATGGAGGAAGACGTTGAAGGCACAGCAGTGGGAGGGAGTACAGCTGGCAACACAAATGTTTAGAGGAGGATTAGACAGAACAACAGTGCCGTTAAAAAAGGGAACAGAGAGGGAAGAAAACAGTTCTGCCTGAGGCTTTTTACAAAAGAACAAAGAAGTGATAGCAGGAGAAGGAGTTTCAGGGAGAAAATATATATGTAATTAACACTTTAATTTCCCTCTAAAAAGACCTTTGTACACTGGCGGCATGACAAAAAAACAACATTGAAATCCAAAATACTCGCCTGCAAAATGTACATGTTTAGGGCTTTTACTGTGAAATGTCAGAATGGAGTGAGTGGATCTGGGAAGCGCTGCCTTTGTCAAAGTAGAAAGAAGAAGTTTGTATTCTGGGTTCAGACTACGGAGCCTCAACGTCGGCGTTTTATAATCCTATACAACTCAACCCGTTCCTCAAAGTCATTGGTTGACGACTTTATTCGCAATGTGCTTAGAAAAGAATACAATTTAATGGATCTCCTCACACTTTTGACTCAAGCCCAAATAAATAGTCTCCAACAAATGCACTAAAATTAAACGAGGCATTCGTCTTGTTTCAGTATGTGACTGTGTAAATGTAGAGAGCAGCTCTTAAGAGTGGTCGGAAGACTTGACAGTCCATTCACCTTTCCTTAGCTTCAGCAGATCCCTTAAATCCACTGCTGACACCGGGAAAAAGGTTTCTTTCCTTTGTGGATTTACATAGGACATATGGGGCATTAATTATGCTAATTTGTCATTATAATAAACGTGTGCGGGTTGCATTCATCATGTTAGGAGCTTTTGCAGATGCTCACGTGGCATACTCGCGTAAGAAAGTTAAAAAAAGTTCTTGCATGAGGTCCATTGTTCGTTGTAGTCTTTTCAGAATGATATGGAATATCAACATCCTTATCAATTCCAGCATAACAGCAGGGTGCCTCCAAGTTTCGGAGAGCTAAATATATGTACTTCATTATTTTATCACCTGGAACTGGATTAAAGACAAACTAATAAGAAAGCTAAGCGACAGAGGGGTCAGTAAATGCTGTCATGTTGAAAGCAGAACACGTGAGCATCATGTTGATCTTTCGGTACACCGCTGAGGGACACTTACACTATAACGCTTGGTTATTGCGGGTAAAAAGTGGGGAGTGTGCGTGTCTATTCTCATCACAAAGCCCAGAGCGGGTCGGGTGCTTATATTTAGCACAGCACCACCTTGTTGTTTGGCTCAACGTCTGATTCAGAGCTTCCTCGTCAGGCAGAAGAACTCTCTTTGGACAAACAGGATTCTGAGTGTGTGTAATATCTATAGGCGCGTAAAGAGGAGGGGGGTTGCTGGCCAGAGAGAGAGCATTAGTAGAATTAAGGGAACAGAGGAGGCCTCGTTGGCATAACAATGCCTGAAGAATAGATGATACACGCACGGCTGTGTGTGAAATGGAATCGGACTCACAGCAGCATGTCACACTTCCATTAGATAGCCTCTTGTCAACATCTACTTCATATGCACATGCACTTTATGATGATCCACTTATTTATCTGTCTACTTGTGATGTGAATGTTTCTATGGTTGTTTTTAATGTTTGTCTTTACTGTAAGAGCTGCTAAACTGTTTTTCGTTGTTTTCGTGAAAGTATTCTATTCTAAAAGTATTCTATACTCCATGAACTGTGTCTGATAAGTTAGTGACCCGGCGGTACCTTTAAACAATAATACACTATCTGCAGCATCCTCAGAGGCTTTACAAACCCCTTTATTGACATTTGCAATTGTATATATCACCAATTTATGACCAAAATAACCAATGAAAGCGAGCAACAAGAGGTGTTTTTTGTTACTCACACACAGCAAGATGACGATCGGACACATAATCTCATGAAACCTCAGCGTTCTTAGACTTGGTTTTGTGCGTGTTGGTTTTAGAGGTGTTGGCCGACAGGTGTTGTTCCCTTTGGACTGAGCCAGACTGGTAGTTCCCCCTGAAGGTTCCTGTATAGTTTGACTTTCTTTGTCTACAGCTGTCAGCGTGGGTTCATTACAAGCCGTGCTGTTTGTCAAGTTCCTGAACAATGCCCAAAGCTTTCTGACCCATAGCGTCGCACTCACCCTCCACACATGAGGAAGTCACTGGACGGCCGACGACCTGCTCCCATTGGCTGGTCATCTGAGGAGGGAGAGAGAGGGGGCAAAAAGAGGATAATGAAGGGGCAGCAGGCTTTACTCATGTATAAAACAGCAGGAACCAGAGGTAGGGGGGTGTGTGTGTGTGTGTGTGTGTGTGTGTGTGTGTGTGTGTGTGTGTGTGTGTGTGTGTGTGTAAAACACGATAGACATTTTACAGTGTGCGTATCAACTGTTTGAGGACTGATGTCTACAATTACAGCATTGAATGGTCAGCAGCCGTCTACATTTACTGGCTGAGGATTTGGTGACATGTGCTCTGCCAAGTTCAGCATACAGCAAACTCACAATCGTGACTTTTAACCAATCACATGGAAGTATTTTAAGATGGACAACCCACTTGGCAAGATAGGCACAAAGATTCTTCACAAGCAGCTGCTAAAGGGTGCGCATGCGGCAGCGTGCGATCCCGAAAGCGGAGCGCGCACTTTAAAGTGTCAATATGACAGTCGATAATGTTCAATTAATTGTGGGAAAACAAAGGTCCTGATCACGATTAACATTAGAATAATTGTGAAGCTCTAATGCATCGACATCAAAAGATATCCTGATTCAATTTATTGCCATATTGCCCAGCCCTAAAGGTCGTATTTCTGCATTCTCTACAAAAGAAACCAAAGCAAGCCCAAGAGTTGATCTCCCTCTCAAACGATCAGGCGAGTTACACCTGATTGAACTCAAGGGAAATACAGTATGTGTGTTGGTACTTACAGCTATCAGTAGAGAGGTGAGGCACCAGGACAAAGTCATCAGTATCACTGGACGAGTTCTTACTGCTGGTGCTTCCGGCAGACTCTTTGGACAGCTGCAGGAAGTTGGGCGGACCGAGCGGAGGAGACGACAGACCATCTTCTGCTAGTGTCTGCATGTCCGGGAGAGACTGTGAGGTCATAGACAGACAGACGGACTTCATCAATTTCTACATCTAACCCATCCACGAGTTTCATCTTTAGTTACCGTAGTACCTCTCTACTAGATATTATCAATGTGTCTACTAACAGGTCATGTACCACAGTCCTTCAAAGAAGCTGTAATTAAACCTTAAGAAGCCCACTCTCGATCCAGAGGTGTTGGCTAACTACAGACTGATCTCTAACCTTCCCTTCCTCTCTTAGATCCTTGAGAAAGTGGTCACTAATCAGTTGTGTGACTTATTAACATACCAACAGTTTATTTGAGGATTTTCATTCAGGATTCAGAGTGAATCATAGCACAGCGACAGCACTGGTGAAAATGACTAATGACCTTGTATCAGAAAAAGGACTTGTGTCTGTTGTTGTCTTGTATGATTGACCATTACATCCTGTTACAGAGACTGGAAGCTTTAATTGTCATTAAATGAACCACACTAAGCTGGTTTAAGTCCTATTCATCAGATCGATTCTAGTTTGTTTATGTAAACGATGAATCCTCTATAAACACCAATGTTTGTCACAGAGTTCCACAACGTTCTGTGCTTGGACCAATTATATTCCCCTTATAAGACAACATGATCAGAAAACACTCCATAAACTTGTATTGTTATGCAGATGCTTTGCAGTTATATCCATGATCAAGCCAGACAAAACCAACCAGTTAGCTAAAATCAAAGCATGCCTTCAGTACATAAAAATGGAGATGACCTGCAATTGTATCACACAATCTTATTATTTTCACAATGTAAGCATAATCCATTTTGAATGAGGATTCATAAAGTAAGGTGAAACTCACAGGAGGGGAGTTGTAGCGGATGCATGGGGAGCTGCCACAGGAACTGTCCGTCGCTGTATTGGAAGCGCTGGGGACCGGCACCGGACACGCTGAGGGCAAGAAACAGATGATTATCAGGTTTTCAAGTTGTATGACGTGAAAGTGTGGAACAGTCAGTTATCCTGCTTGGGAATGTGAGCTTCGCGCTTACATTTCTTAATGGTGGATGACGGCTCCAGGAAAGGATGGCTGAAAAACCCATCTGCAGAACCGATCAGAGAGCACAGACAGATTTCAGTTCATGTAAAAGAAACACAAAAAACATGAATAACACATTTAACATTTTCTCATACTTCATTACTCACCAAAGTCCATCCTGTCTTTCTGATTCCTCTGCAGCAGCCCGAGCAGAAGGTGGCCAAGTTGTTGGGAAGTCTCCCTCGGGATGCTGGTTGATCAGAGCATGGGGACATTAGTTCTTTGCTTTTCTTGTGGGGAGCAAAAACAACAATCTCACAAGTTCATTGCATGTCACACTGCATGAGATGGATCCAATAAATTGACCTGAAAAGGCCAAGTCATTAAATGGATTATAGTTCATTTTGAGCGGAACATGACTGTGTGCCAAATTAAATCCCAAACTTGTTGCAATATTTCACAAAATAATAAAAATGTCCACCTGCTGGTGGGGCTAGAGAAAAGGTCAGGGGGTCACCAACGTCAGTAGGATTCATCTTCTGGGAGCCATGAATGCTTGTAAGATATTTCATGGCTATCCATCCTATGGTTGTTGAGCTACAGTATTTCAGTCAGGACCAAAGTGGTGGATCGAATGGTATAGAGCCATGCTAATACCAAGGATTAAATAACATCAGACGCGACCACAGACATGTCATCCCTCTGCTCTGGTCTCAAAGACTACCACAAATTATTCCCCAAACTGCCACCTTTCATCTGGGACAAATCACACGCTGTAAAAGCAGCCGTAAAGCGAAAAATAAGAGGTTTTGTGGCTTACATGGGTTGTAGATTCTTGTTCTTCTCATAGAACATCCTCAGGTCTTGTGGACTATTGGCCTGAACATATACAAATAGAAATTAGATGCACAAACACACACATGCGTTACTGGTTGGTTGTGCACAGTATTAACCTGGAACGGTGGCTTGCCGACCAGACACTGGTAAATGACTGTTCCTATGCTCCACAGGTCGGCCTTGGCATCGTAATTCTGGGACATGATGACCTCTGGGGCCTGCGGGAGGAAAGGCCACGTTAAGATGTGGAGTTATGCAACACACTGCCAACGAAGCTGCCAGGTCATGCAACTCTAAAGCAAGGAATGCATGTCTGCCTGTCTGCTCTCTGCATATCTCCAGAACCGCTCGTCTGATCTACTTCGCACTTAGCGGTTGTGTTGCTACGGTGCTTTTTAGGAATTTGGTACATCGAATTTTGTTCAATGTTAACAACATTTTAACAAACAAACACACGGCACTATGTGCAGCAGAGGGGGCAGAGTTCAGGACTTGCAGCTAATTTCCAAACAGGCGTTATTTTTTACAAACGGACCAAATATTGGGATCTAAACGATTACTTTTTTTGCATTAAAACATATTGAAACTTTCAGTAAAAAAAGTGACATTTTAAAAGCTTTTATTAACAGTACTCAACACTATTTCTGAGGTAAAACTATTAACTATTAGTAAAACTATTTTTACGACACCGCAAAAGTTCTGCACTCACAAAGTTTGAATTGAAGTGCTGAAGAGTGGCATCATCAGCACAATGTACCTAAATGTTTAATGTCAGTTCAAGTTAGAGCTTTCAATTCATAACTCTGAATAGTTGAATGAATAATAACTCATCAAATTGTAATTATGATATATTTTCTGACCTTCAATGTAACCAGTCTCCCTGTCAGGTAAAAGTAGTACTTCAATGTTATCCTCAGTACTGGGAGAAGAAGTAGGCCTTTTTCTGATATTAACTATTAATAGTAGAACTATTTTTACACGGTAAATCTGCAACATTTACCATTTTTCAGGTTAGAGAGTAGAAGTACACAGTAAAGAGTGCTTTGGGGTCTTTTGTAAATTATTTAGAGGTTAAATTAGTTATCATTTGATATAATAAATCTATAGGTGTTTGGGGCCCTTTTAGAAGGCGGTCCCAGGCAGTTTCCTCACTTGCCCAACAGGTAAGTCTGCCCCTGGCGTAGCTGTTGTTTTCCTCCATACTGCTGTATGCCATGACGGGTGTATTGCTGAGAATCTGAGGAAGAGCAGTGTCAAGTGTATAGTCGTTTGCATGAGCGGCTCTGGAGAAAGCTGCAGGCAGCGATGCGTCTGCATTCGGCGCTTTTTTTAAAAAGGACTGACCTCAGCTGCAATACTTGACACACACACACACACGCACACAGTAACACGCACTGACCATGTACATGGGTGACCCACATAGTGTGGCGGCCATCATGTTGCTCTGGAGGTACCGTGCAAAGCCAAAATCAGCTGCAGAACAGAAGCATGAAACGAACCAGTCAGTACACATGTGCTATTATTACATTACACACTACTGTGGGACACTGGAGGAACTCTCACCTATTTTGATGCGGATGCCACTGATGTTGGACTTTTTGCGCCCCACATACGACAGCAGGATGTTCTGCGGTTTCAGGTCACGGTGGATGATTCCTTTGCTGTTGAGGATGCGCATGGCGGCAGCAATCTGCAGGAGGAAGACCCTCAGTGTGTCTTCTCTCAGAGTCCCCTTTGCTAAAGAAGAGGAGATGAAGAAATTATAACTGAATTTAAACGACTTGTGTTTGTTTACAAGGAAACTCCCAGGGCCTTTTGTTTTGCTGGATAACCGTCTTAACCATTCAGGTGCTTCCAGCGGCCTCATGAAACACATGCATGACTAGTTTCCTTGATTTGCACTCACATGATGTCGGATTTTATATAGTTAAATTAGAATGACCGCCTCACGGTTGATTGCCTCCGCCAACCAGCCGAGGTGCCGTTTACATCCATGTCTGTCCAAAGTGTCATCATTTTGTCCTTTGAAATATTTGTGTGAAATTGTCGTAATCAGTGTATGAATTCTTGACTTCAAACGCGTGATTTGTGAGGTAAATGTGACCTTGACTTTTGACCACCCAATTCTAAATCGGTTCATCCTCGAGTCCAAGTGGACGTTTGTGCCAAACTTGGAAGAAATTCCCTCCAGGCGTTCCTGTAAGGCCGTGTTCACCGGAATGGGCCGGATGGACTAACACAATGCCCCTGGCCACGTCTGTTGCTGGCACGGACTTATAACAAACACCTGCATGATCCAAAACTCCCCAATCCCACAAAAACTGCTTATCAGCCTTACTTGATTTAGGCTACTAATCAGCATATTATAGTAATAATCCGGAGGTAAATGGGGTAAATTGAGGCAGTGAAGGTCCTGTTCCCTGGTGGTAGTGAAATAAATCTAATCCAATGTGAGACTAAGAGGATTCCTCTCTCTCCCCCTCTCACTCGTTCAAGTCATTGTGATTACAGTGTAGGCATGGATCAAACCAGTATTA
Organism: Myoxocephalus aenaeus; assembly: GCA_038501785.1. NCBI lineage: Eukaryota > Metazoa > Chordata > Actinopteri > Perciformes > Cottidae > Myoxocephalus > Myoxocephalus aenaeus. Next base: position 247,206 of record JBAMJR010000115.1, read on the forward strand.
CCAACATTAATCTAGGATTTGGGGGTTTGCAGCTCTCTGCCCACCACAGTGGACCAACTAATAGTGACATCCTCTTAGTTAATGGAAGCTGGCTGGTACCGTCACATGGTTCACAGACCTGGTGAAACATGTTAGGTGAACACAGAAGCCCTCCACTGATGAGGCCGAGGCCACAATGACTAACAACTAACACCGGTGGTTATGAAACGAGGGGTCATAGGAGTGGGGTCATAGGAGTGGTTCAGTATTACTCAACACTGCTGGGCCACCCCGTCACCAACAGACTCCGACCGTGACCCAGTCTGGAACCTGCAAGTTTGTACATGTGGGGCAGGTACGTTATGCAAAAGTAGCGTGATAAGGGAGCTGTTCCAGCAACACAATCACTTTTTATGGAACAGAGGTGTAAACACATGTGGTTATCTAACAGAAGTATCGGCAAACTGCCATTCCTTTGGAGGGATACGAGATTCCAGAAGCCGACCTGATTATAACTCTACGAAACTAATCGGCAACACATTACGAGTGTGTGGCGAGCTCTCATTCTGAAGCTTGAACGCTGCGAATGGAGCAAACTATTCAGTTTAGTGCCCTAATCAAGGATTGTATGCCGTGTAGCTATTGTACACGGCAAGTAGAAGTCCACTGACTGGATTTCCTCCAAGACTTTACCAGCAGGAAAGGGCTGCAGCTAAAAACTCTGGAAGAAATCTAGTAACTTAAACTTGAGTTAAGATTTTTCAGTCAATCAATCTCCATGGTGAAGAATAAACCCTACAATAATTAAAGTGCAACAGGTATTTGTCGATAACAGTGAGCGATGTGTTGCCTAGACGGCATCGTAGCAGCGTCTTTAAGTTGTTATGGTAGAGATATTTAATCAATGTTTCCTTTAATGTCTGTTTAAAAAGGACTGCTTACAAGTGTTGGTGGAAGAGACAATATTTTTATTTAATTCTAGGATGTTGAACAAATCAGGAATGTCTTTCACTCCAAGGATTACAAGAGACCTGGATTTAATAGAGCCTTTTGCAGATTGTAAACAATGATGACGCAGTTTGGCAACCGAAGTACGTGCAACTGCTTGTCAAGCTGATGCAACCTAAAATAATTAGCATTCTATTAGCAGTGCTATTGACCAGCCAGAAATTACCAGCATACAAGTCACTACATGCTTTCGGTCACGTTATCTGTGTCATATGTACAGAATGTTGAATACCAGGAAAGAGACTCAGAGTTTTGAGTTTAAAAATGGGCGCCGCAAACATCATAGCAGCCATAGACACCGCCTGTTTTTTTATTTAACATGTGGCTGTGTTAACTGGTGACTCTCAGCCAAACGCATTCGTGGCTGCTCGTACCGACGGCAGCTGTTGAAAACAAAAACAGAACACACCATTCCTGGTAAAAGCTTCCTATCAATTTCAAATACATATTTATCTGTGTTTCTTATCCGTGCCAATCATTTAGAAAAGTTGTGACGAGCAACCACAGACTGCTGAAAGTCACCAGTTAACAAGGTCACTTGTTTAACTGAAACAAGTGACTGAAACATCCTGACTGAATTCTGTCAAACGCGAGTCCGCTGTTGGAATATCGAGTCCGACAACCGAACATGCAACAACCAGACATTTTGACGCTGGGAACAGTTTCAATGTTTAAAGCTTGCTAGCTCGTCTGGATGGTGGTGGCCACGCGTATTTCTGATGACGTCAGCTGTTAAAGGGTCAATTACTGCCATCTACCCTGCATATGAAGACCCAAGCTGTCAGAGTGAGACACCCTACACCCATGAAGTCACTGACAGCATAAGGATGGCTGGACTCCAGTGGTAATGCAAAACTAGTGGTGGAAACTGTAAAGTAATGGGGGCCATCACTCAGAGCGAGTGTGTCTTTTATTTGCGTATCACTGGTGCTAACATGCTACATCTCAGACTTTGGCCTACGCGAAACAGAACGTCCACTATCTATAATTTCAGTTTAAGCCGACTTGTTGTTCCATGACTAGAAAATGCTGACCTTTGTTATAGACTATCACAGAGGCATAAACACTGTCGTCTGGCTCTGAAAACAGAGAAGGAACTCTTTGTACAAAGCTTTAGTGGTTCCCACACTCACCTCCCCTACATAGAAAACATACAAACATCCACACAGTTACATTATCCTACAAACTATCCATCACACATAGATAACAAATGCACACACTCCCACAAAGTCGCTCATAATAGCTGCAATCGCATGGCTTTTCCTCCTCTGCAGAATTAGCGAATTAAAAAAAAGAAGAAGAAAAACAACTGTGCGTGTGTGCGTCAGACAGATTAGTGGGATGCTTACCTTGCAGATAGTCGGCAAGATCCCCTCCATTACAGTACTGTGCGGGGAAACAAACAATCACTATCAGCGAGAACTCAATTCAGGTTCAACAATGTCAAGCTGTGCATGTGTTCGTTCTAATCCTATCCCAGATAATGGCAGGCTCATCAATTAATCTTCTCCATCTGTGCTAGAGTGCAGTCCGTTCTCAAGAGCACAAACAGATGAACGACATTGGAATGGAAGGTTAAAAGAAAGTGAGCGGATAAGCAAAGATAAGAACGACTGAATTCAGTTATAGTCCACTCCATATGGCTCCTCAGAGTAACCCCGTTTACTTCCTCCTGGTCCACGACTCTGAGGTGAACTTCATGTACAAATGGCCGACATATGGAAGGAAACGCAACGCAACATCAAAAGCTAAAGAAAGTGGGCTTCAGTGCTCCTTTGCATAGATTGTCAGAACTCTACTGAACTCTACTATGAACAGCCTCCTTCCCAGATATGACCTCATTTAGTATTTTGCTGATGGTGGTGGAGAGTGCCGTCTAATCGAGTTTATTCTTTGCCTGAACTAGGGCGCTTACACACAGTCTTTTTTTCCTTCTTCTGTTTTTCCGTTTAAGAGCAGAAGTGTGATTCCTCTGCTTAGCGCCTCCTTTACTTTGATATTTTTCAGGCAAGTCAGTAACCTTTGCGATTTGAATCATCCAAAAAATTGCTGTCGACGTGCGTCTTTGAGTTCAACCGGCAGGTGGACTGAAGTGCTTCGGTATTTCTGTTGTTCCTCACAGCAGAGACATCTATACCGAGAGACACTACAAAGTCTTTAAATGAAAAAAGGTCCACATGTGGGACCTCAGGCCTCCCATTCAGCGATGGCTGATAGACGTGGTACTGTAAAATCATCTGATCAATCATCATTTACGGGAGCAGAAGGCGTACTCTGACTCCACAATCCCACAGAGGTTTTCAGAGTAACACCGCTTATGTTCCGTTCCCCCTCACATTTTTACCAATGAAGATTGTACCTTTTCCATAACTTTCTGAACGGACACGTTTTCAACAGGAACTTGATTAGTTTATCTGAAACAGCCAGCAGCGTGTCTCGTCTTTCACCTGCGTCCGCTTTGAAAACGTAACGATAAAAACTGCGCGATGCAAATCTATGTCTAGTCCCATGACAGCTGATCCAGACACACGAGATTCCAAAGAATTATTGATGGGGGTATAGAGTAAAACCGTCTAAACATAGATCAAAACAAGATTTCAAGCCAAGGTTTTCAGGGAATATGATTCCTAGAAAGCATAGGGGGGCACTTTCAGTGAGTAACTTAAGGTGCAGCCGTAGCTTGTTTTCCAGCCTGCAGCCACAGGGTGTTGCGAAATGAGCAGAAAGAGTTGGGGAGGATGCAGATGTGAGGTTGTCAACAAACTAAGAGAGAAACGATTGACACGCCTTTTACTGTGAAAGAAAAGAGGTGAGGGAAAGGCCGACAGGGAGGGGGACGACAACAGAGAGGCCTGCCAAAGGCGAGAGGACATGTGCCGACAGCCCGTGTTGGGGGTAAACCATTACATAATTTACTGCATCTCTTCACGGATGTTACTTTTCACTTTTAGAAAAAGCATTTGGAAGTGATTTATTATTTTATTAGAATAAGTAACAAAATAACAAGCCACAAGGAAAAACTAATTATAATTGTATTTTTTGTTTGTGAATGAAACGAAGCAATGTTAACTTATCATTATCTTTTTGTATTAGCGGACCACTCAACACGACAGGATGTGAGCTCTATACATACCTCCATGACCAGGAAAACAGAGTTGGGCGTTTCCTGGAAGAAAAGAGACACAGAATCAGTCCATTTATCCTGAAGCAGCGGTCAGCTCAGCCCCACAGCCATGTGGAAACCCACAGTAAAAACAACCCACAGTAAGAACACCAGCACTTGCTGGTTTTGATACCCCTGCTACCTCTGACCATGTATTTTTGTCTCATGAAAACAGGATTCAATGCTGATGGCAGAGCTAATAGTTCAAGTTATATGTTCAGAGGATCCCCAAATCAACATACGAGGTCGTACAGAAACAGACTTCAACATGTTAACCAACTCGTAGCGTTTAAGGAAATACGATTGAGGTCAAAAACAAAACGCCTGTTGTGGCACGTACACATTGCTACGGCAATAAAATGTACTACTAATTTGAGTATGTGGCAATATACCCAAATCTAATGAGCTTTAATGATGTTGTTGCCGCAGCACAACGTCAGCAATAGTATATGAATTAGATGAAGTAGATGAATAGAGAAAGTTAAAGCAGGACATAAGAGGAATATCAAACTAAAATAAGGAAAGAATAAATATGGGGGGCAAAATGCACAAAGGAAATGTTCATATTTTGTTTGCCGACTAATCTGCTTGTCCGTGGAACAAACGGGAGCAAATAAGAGCCAGATGAAACGGACATCCACTTCAGCAACCATTGGCGTTATGTTTAATATATAAACCAGTACTAGGTGGCCGTGGTCCAGCCAAGAGCTACAGCCCTGAGCCGTGTGAGCGCCGGGTAATGGGCTGGTTGTTAAGTAGCTCAGTCTTTTCCAATCCCATACATTGTTTTCTCCACTTCAGGGCAGCTGGTTGTGGGGGATGGGATGGGGGGGATTACATAATGATACAAATGTATTCTGCAGCGCAACCTGGAGATGGGGGGGGGGGGGTCACAAAACACACAGACGTTGTCTCTGGCTGCTGCTGCAGTTGCCCGACGTCGGTTTGTTGCCTAATTGGCAAGAAGTGAGATGCATTTCAAGCGGCAGGTGCTGACAGCAGCACACAGGGCAGCCTGTGCTCGAGAGGAAGTAGCAGCTCACAGTTATGAAAGGGACGACCGCCTGAACTGTTCACCCTTCTGTCATCAGAACCGTGTCACACGCACATGCAACGATCCAATGTGAAAGCCCGGACAGAAGGATGAAATTATTGCATCATCCAGAGTCTCCAAAAAACAGCCGGCACCATGCACGCCCAAACACTTCGGACTGCCAAGACCAATCGGCACCGGGTCTGGTCAGTCGTTGCGCTATTGCGTCACACTCAAGCTCCAGGATTCCGTTATGCAACAATATGGGGGATGGGATGTGTTCAAACTGGACAGGGTGGAGCAGAGTGAGTGAGTGAGTGAGTGAGTGAGTGAGTGAGTGTATCCTGGGGAGGTTAACCACCTGTGGTGAGCCAGTGTGCTTTTGTCATGGAAAGCGACAAGTATAATCTGGGGTATTCTGGGTAAACTGGTGTCATACAATCCCCCCCACACGGGACGACAGCAGCAATGTCAGTGTGAGCAGCAGGAACCCAGGAACCAGGTGGCGAGGGACAAAAAGGTGAAGTTGATTTTCAGTACGGCTCAATCTCAGGTTAAGAGGGGGGAGGAGGTTTATTATTCTGCAGGTGTACAGTTTGTTATTTCACAGATGTGCTGATATGGCCACTGCTGCAGAGAAAAGAACATAACGTCCCGTAAAAGTGCACTTGCCTGAAAGCGTGACGAGCCGCACCAAGAATGCACCCCCCACACACGAAGCGCACAAGCGATAGACATTTTTATCGAATCATGTCTTCATCATATTTATTCAAACCTTTTCTTAAAAAAGGGCCCAGAGTGGCATTATGGTAGTCATAAAAACCTCTTTACGCAAGAGAGACACAGGTACTGAAGATCAACAGAGTGTATTTGCTCCTGTGCAGATCAAACATGTTGCACCAACAAGCATTCAGTTTGAAACCAGATTAAATCCTGGTTTAACTTTAAAACTATCTTACAATTGAGATTCTATTTAAACCTCTCGTTTAACGTGTTTATTTTACTTTAAATCTAGATTATATTCAATTATGTTGCACCAAAACAAAACCAAATTGGATCCAGTATTAATGGTAAACTTAAAGTTTTAACTTGGCCGCCGCCTTTTTTAAACAGATTTGAGCAAATTGATCCAGTCCATCGAAGAAAGACAGACTCGACCCAATTGAGTTGTATGTTGCTGCTGAATCCGTTCCAAGATACCGGTTGTAAGGCCACCGTCATGGAGCTGAACAGGAGGACTGGACTCTTATGTGGCCATACCTGTATTGCTCCATTCATTTGGTAAAGTTTTTTGCAATGGGGAGAAATTAGAGCGCCTTTGCCAAGCCAGTATGACTAACTAACTAACTAACTAGTTAGTTATTTGGAGCGTGGGTGTGTGCCTGAGCCTTGCTGAGCAGTGTCAGTGTTTTTCTTCTGAGCCTCGGTCCCAGCCTGCTAAATGTCTGGAAAGCAAAGCTCTGTAGAGGAATGACAGAGGCCCGGGGGTGGAAACGCTCTGCAGGTTTTCTAGGAAAACTCACTGAGCTCCAAAACTATCCAAGAACATCTAATTCCCCTTTTCTTTTCCTCTCCTTATGTCAGTGCTGCCTCAATACCTTGTGTAATTAGGACACGCACAACAATCCCCGCCCCTCTCCAGGCCAGAACACAATGTTCATTGGGCGCTTTTGTGAAGATCGACTCACAGTGAACAACACTTCATAAACAAACCTCAAACCCCTTCCTCCAGTAGGGCACGCTCATATGCACAAACATGCACTAAAAGCGCACGCTGCCACACCAACTACGTAAACAAAAGAGGAAAATCTCCACACACACACACACACACACACACACACACACACACACACACACGATCTGAATGTTAAATACAGCTCCAATACAAGTACATATTAGGGCTGTACACAAATCTCTTTTTTTCTGTTCAAACCAAAGATCGACTACTCCTTCCTTATTTTGATATAGACTATCTAAAAGCCTATTGTTAGAAGAAAAACGTATTTACTCTTAATCATCTACTGTTTCACAGTTATATTATTAATCATAGACTGTGTGAAGGCTTGTGGCTTCGCATTTGACCTACTCTCCTGTTTAAACATACGTATGACCTTCTGAAAGAGTCTTGAGACTGTGGATGCCTACATGTCTCTGTTTGAAGAACGTGGTGTTCCTTGTTATCATATAACCATGCTGATGCAAGCGAATCTAAAGACGTCATGAGAGCTTCTGTGATTGTGTCATTAATGTATTTAAGAGGTAACTCTCTGCTCATTCATTGAGCAGTCCAGGATACGCAATTGACATATGTTGTGATTCTGACTCTGCTCCTCTTTGCAAAGATTAAATGTCCTGATTATGATTTTACCACCAGGTGTCGAGTACATTTTTCTATCACCCATCAAACTTCAGATCTATACAAGCAATGTGTTTATGATTAAACTAGAGCACACAGTTCTTCATAGATCTAACCTCTTAAAAGGAATAATAAAAACGACAACTTGACTTGAGGTATTTCAAGTCGACTGAGGGGTCACCGGAGGACAATGAAAGGCAAAGTTTGCCGTATCTGGCAGTTGGCGGATTTCATTGTCTGGCCACGTTAAATGAATGCTTTGTTTTGTTTTTACATTGAAAAATCATTAACAAACACACCTTCTGTTATCTCCTCACAAAAATCCAAACTGCAAAGCTGTGCAGCACAAGTGAGAGAGAGGAAGGAGAGCCAGCCATAGAGCCCGGACACAATACACCTCATAATACCTCTAACGAGCCCGTCTACCACACAATGCTGCAGCTTGCCGAACGCTAACATCGCCACAAAGGAGTCGCTCAGCGGTGTGTTTAAGACCATCATTAAAAGCAGCAGAAGAGCAGCGCTCCTCCAAACTACAGACAGAATTAGGACCTGCAATCTCTCCCACATCCAGCCCTGCAGTCCATGCACAGCTATTCTGCGAGTCGGGCAGGTAGCAGGTACCTCTATACCAGGGGTCACCAACCTTTTTGAAGCCGAGAGCTACTTCAAGGGTACAAAATAATATGAAGGGCTACTTGTTTGATACAAACTTCCTGAACAACAAAGTTGCACAGATCACTATCTATTTAACCCCTATCTAACTATCTAACGCTATCTAACCCCCTTCAGAAATGGTCGGAGTTAGGGCTGGGCGGTATGGCCAAAAATTAATACAGTATTTTGTAAGATTCTGGCGTATTTTTTTTCTTTAGTAAACGCATTCATTCATTGATGCTGAAAAGGACCGCAGGCCAACTGAACAGCTGTTTTTACGTTGGTACATAGAGGGTGTTAGGAAGCTAAACCTGGAGGGACTTAGGACCCAGGGGAATGTAGGTGAAAAAAAAACAGGAAGGGTCTGTCTCTTCCTGCGACGGAGTTTCTTCTTGGTGTGGTAGCGGGCGAGCTGTACCCAGCATGCTCGGTGGTGTAATTTTATAAATGTACAATTATTAGTGTTACAAATTGTTAATAAGTCACAAACTGTTGTGTCTTGGTGTTTTACCCTGTTAAAATGTGTTAGTTGTGGGTTATTAATTGTTGTTATAAAGTTTTAACCGCGACTAAAGTTAGAACCATGATACAAGTTAGAACCATGACACGTAAGTAGCTCTGACCGCGCGCACGCCAGTGAATTTTTTTTTTTTTAAATTCTTTTTCTTGTGAAAGCTCATAAGCGTGTTCTATTTTTAGAACATGCTTCGCGGGCAACTAGCGTGGTCTCTGCGGGCGACCATCATGCCTCGTGTTGGCTACCCCTGCTCTATACCCACTAAAGCAGCTGGTGATCCACCTAAAAGCTGCCTGAGGTTTGCACCGTTCATAAAAGCTATAAAAAGTTTTACAATTTTTAAAACCTTTTCAATGCTTTAACAGTTAATGGTTATTTCCTCTTGTGAAACAACCCATTCGATGCCATTTGCCTCATATTACAGTACGCCTCAAGGCCTTTAACCCATTGGGAAAATGCTAAATACTCACGTATTTTGCATCAAAACTAGGCAAACCAGCAGAGATGCAGATTTGCAACGGTCGCAGAACTTTTTCACAAAAAGGGTTAGAATAATTCAAGCAGGCAGAGGGCCAACATTACCGCTTGTAGATGCGGCGGTAACTCCGCACGCGTCGCTATATTTATGACAAAAATACACTCCTCAACATCGGTAAAAGAAAGTCTGAGGGTTGGTGACCCTCGGACCAAGTCCTACAGCACATAGTACCGACAGAAACAACAGCTGGTGAGGCTGGGAAGAAGACAGACGAAGAAGTATCGATGAATAATAACGTGTGGGAACAAGAAACTGAAAAGAGTGAGACGACTATACAAAATTATCTAGGAATGGAAACGATAAAAGAGTGTGCGAGGGGCAGCTGCTGGTTGGTACTGGCTTCCAAAGGGCTGAAACACACCAGACTAGTGGCAGTCAGCAAGAGAGGAAATGCACATTGTTACACAACACAGCAGACAGATCATCACTGCAGGGGATGGAAAAATAGAGGCAGCTGGTAAGAAGAGTACACAGGAAAACAATGTACCTAAAGTGGTCGCGGGAGCTGCCAAGTGAATGTTACAGGCAACAGAAGGGGAGGTGACAAAGCAGGCAAACACAATTAAGATAAGACAAAGAAACATACTCAATCCAAACTATTGACAACCCAGGCTCCAATAATTTACAGTTGGTTGCAGATATTCAAAGACCCTTACTAGAACTATTACTATCACTAATGCACTACAACGGTGTGCAAGAAAAATGCTAGAAACAGTAATCTTTGACAAATACACAATTTTATATTCTGCCCCCAGCGATGTTTTTTGGTTTTATTTGTTAATTAACCGGGATCTGAAAGTGCATGAGTCAGGAATACGTGATTCCTGACTCTGCTCGATGCCAGTGGACAAAAGTCATGCGAGCTGCATTTGTGCTCATTTAACTTGCCTCAAACCCAACGAGTGGACCGACTGTGTGACCACGTACCGACAGTGTGGCCTTTTCAGACGCAGCACTCGTACTTCACATTTCTCCTCAGGCTTCAATGTTTGGCCATAAGCATTCAAAACAACTTTGTTCGGATGACGTACTCGTCTTGTAAAAATCTATTCTGAGAAAGGCCTAGAATTGCAGATTTCACACAGCTTTTTGCAATCCCAAAGTGCATTAGAGCCACGGACAGGACTTTTGAAAAGTCTTGCCGAGTGCTGACAGAGCTGACCAATTATTGCAAAGCATTGTGGGTCATTAGTCACATAAGTGCTGGGTTATGCACAGTATAACTAAATATGTGAAATACTTAGTATTTGGAGAGCATTGCAAAACTGTATAATGCAGTACCTCATTGGGTCCTGTTGACCGCTGTCAGCCTCCCCTTTACCATTGAGTTAGCATCGTGCTAGCTAATGTAAAGCGTGAAAGGACACGCTGCTGCTCAGCAATGAGATACTGAATAAAGTGATGATCTTCTAGCGTTACCTGCTCAGTACTCAACTACTGTTAAGCTGCAATGTACCTAAAGCTGATTGTTTATTGGCAGACTAATCGTTGGTGTTTTTTTAAGAAAACAAAAAATTACAAATGTGTTAATAATCTAATAAACCATATTTTGCTGGTGATAATCCGTGTTTACCCAATTTTAAGACAGTTTCATACGGTGGTTTGTCAAACTCACGCAACTAAGCTCATAAATCTTAGAATATCTAAAAATGCTTTCTAACATCTCAGATTCTGCCCTTGACTTTATTGTCGGTTGTATCCCAGGCTCCTAGGTATGTTGGTTAAATGCAGAGGTTACATTTAAAGTATTTACCTTTATGTATGCATGTATATGACGAATGTCGTTTTTAGACTTTATGGGGTGCAACTGGGTATAAAGGATGTCAACTGTCGCTATGGTGCATTCTGCTTTAAACCCTGCATTGTCAGGTTTATAGCAGAAGCTGTGATAAGACTGACTTCAATGAGGCGACACTGCACAATCCAGACAATTGGACTGATCGAACCAAACTGCAATGGATCGACCCTGAATTCGCCGGCTGAGAGGAGAGAGACAGAGGGCCGTCTTACTCAGCATTTAACTGAAGGACGAGCCAACAGCAACATTGATCGTCTTGATTCGTGGATGAAGATTCCTTTGACTAGATTCAAGTTTTTCTAACCCTGGCCTCAGAGACACTAGAACAGATAAGGTCCCAGACATACTTGCTTGTCTGCCGGCGCAAACACCCAATGGAGTTAATTACTGAAATACCACATTCTCCATCAAGTAAATATCAATTTGATGCAAAAACGTACCTGGACATCATAAAGTGCCACAATGTTTTCATGCTGCAGCTCCTGAGCAAAAACAGAACAGAAACAAAAGACACATTAGAGCAAACATGAACTGAGCGACACCAGCTAATGGAATCACTTTCACAGATATTTCTATCAAGGAACTTGAGGCTCCTTTGTGTCAAAGGTGCGGACTCGCAGAAGGTCAACGTTGGAGCGTTCTCTAAATACATCGAGAAGATGAGTGAGAGCCAATTAAGCGTTAATGCTCACCTTCAGGATTTTGATTTCCTTGCCAAGGAGGATCTGGGACTTGGACAGGTTCTTCTTATTAATGCTCTTTATGGCCACCTCCCAATCGGTCTTCTGTGGAACAAAAGCAGGATGGAGAGGAAGGAAAAAGGATTATAATTTAAAGCAAAAAAACTTCATCCCAATTTCCCGTAACTCGTTTCAAGTATAAATGACCCTGATGATGCAACACATTCGCTTCGTAGATGTTTGACACCCGACCTATTTGTTTAAAGATGCTCAATTTGGCATTCAATTTGTTGCGATTCACAACGCCTTATGAATCAAATCCATTCAGCGTTATTAACCTAATACAGTCTGATTGTGGCCTTTGGTTCAGCCACCCATCTAGTTATTTAAGAATAACTGGAAGTGGAACATATCACACTAATCTTACGTTCATATGCATATTTTGGCTTTCTACTCAAACATGTTTAGAATGCTTTAATGTTCTTCTCATATCGTCCGTCTGAACACACCTGTATGAACACACCTGTCTCCATAAGTAAATTGGACTTCACCATGTTCCTCCTGCATCATGAAGGAGCAGTGTTTTCTAGTTTGATCCTTTATCTTGTATTACTTTGGCCAAATGGTGTTTTTTTTAAATAGGGTTGTGCTGTATGGACATGTTTGAGGTTACTGTGGATTGTGTTGCTGGTTATGTCTTTGTCTGTCCCCCCGTGTGTCTAGATGGCGTGATCAGACACTCATTAGGGAGGACTGTTCCTGCTTCTCAGTGCTCATCTGTCAGGGCTCCAGTTTAGTGCTTCACAATCATGGCCGGAATTATTTTTGTTACTTCTTTTGTCTTTCTAAAATAAAAAACAAACACTCGCGTCTCTCTGGTTTACTCGCTGGGTCCCTGACAAACTGGATTCAGCCACTGGATGAAGTGCATGAACCAGTTGCTGTCAGTTAAAAAGGAGCACATACAGGCTTGTGAAGGCCTCAGGACATTGTTCAGTCGAGGTGGTAAGCCCCGTGAATCCTGAAGGTCTCATCTTGTGATCCATGGATTTCGTAAGAGACCGCATAATAGTTGCACTTATTTTTAAAATGCCATTTTCTGTGTGAAAATCCCTTATGTTTAATGCAATAGGGAGCGGTAATTTTTCTTTAAACCGTGCATGTTTGCGTGCTAAAAGAAAAACCCGCTGGCCTAAATTGCATCGTCAGCATCACTATGCAAGCGTTAAAAAGAGAAGGACGGAGGAAATTCTAGCCGCCCCAATAACACCATGTCACTCAGGTTTCCGACAGCTCGACCGGCCTATTGCGCTGAATGACATTCTGAATGACACGCTGAATGACGAGGCACTCTGATGACAGCTAGACCGAGAGCCGGGCTACCTACTTACTCTGAAAGCTAAGTGAGACTGGGCTGAATGAATGCTTCCAGATGAGCTCCTGGAGCAGGTATTTAAAGACTCTTGGAGCTCACGTGAGCTCAAAGGCTCTCAGGATTTGTGTACTGCACACGCAAACACCCAACAAGGGACACAGTGATAACCCCGGCGGGGGGTTGTTTCTTTGCCCTTGAGAAAAACGCATAGATAATATGGGCAAATTAAATCAACATGGTCAGTTGGAGAGGAAGCTAGGGAAGACAGTCTGTGAAGGACATGCCATCTGAATTAATCTAGGGTAAAAGGAGATGTTCTTGTCCTGGGCTTGCACTCTGCCATGAGCAAGTGACAGGTCTCTCTGTCTGCCTCTGTGTGCGTGTGCGTGTAACACTGCCAACTGAGCTGCATCCATACCCAGCTCTCTGACAGCCTGTCCACCAAAGTGTAACTGAGCTACGAACACTAACCCCCATAGAAAAAAATAAAGTGACCCCGCTGGCCCATCATGTAACACTGGAGGCGTGGGGGAGAGACGTTCTATGAAAACCTAACTAATGGCAAAGTAGTGCACTGCAGAATGGAGCATTGAGCAGTGCAGAGTAAGCAGTTGTTCTCTGCTCATGAGTCACGCTGCAAAGACAGAGGCGCAATGTCATTTTTCCAGAAATAATGCATGATGTCATTTATGAATCACAGCCAATTGAAGAGGTGTGAGCAACAAACGGATTAGCGTCAGCAACACTGCAACCAGAAGTTGTCCGAACATGGTTGTGCTAGAGCAGAGGACTATGTATAAAAAGGAGATTAAACATACTTAATATCTCGTTTGGTATAAATGACCCTGATGATGCAACACATTCGCTTTGTAGATGTTCGACACCTGACCTATTTGTTTAAAGATGCTCAATTCGGCATTCAATTTGTTGCGATTCACAACGCCTTATGAATCAAATCCACTCAGCGTTATTAACCTAATACAGTCTGATTGTGGCCTTTGGTTCAGCCACCAACCCATCTAGTTATTCTTAAAGTGGAACATATCGCACTAATCTTACGGTTCATATGTGTAATTTGGCTTTCTACTCAAACATGTTTAGAATGCTTTAATGTTCTTCTCATATCGTCCGTCTGAACACACCTGTATGAACTCGTTTGGGAAATTAAAGAGATGGTCAATGAATGCATCCCAAAGTATTCATCCAGAAATCAGTTGATATATTTACATCCGACTCATCTTCCTGCAATCTCATTATAGTCTTAAGCCTGACATTATATCCAACAGGACAGTATATCCATTGCAGCCCTACTGTTCATCCTTCTACATCCTTGATTATTAAAATACTATATACATTTTACCCAAATGCATAAGGAAAACGAGACAGACCGTGTTCTAGCTGCTGTACTATTGTTGCAACTTGTCTTGCTAAAAACTTAGTCCCATAACAGCTTCTGCTATTAGCCGGTTGTCCTACCGCATCTCTGGTGATCCTTTGAATAGTCGCTTGACGTAACAGTGTAACAGGAGATCATATGCAACATCCAACACTGCCTGAGCAATGAAGCAAACCATCACGTTTGTTAAAGTCCGCTGGCTCTAACCTTTCACATTCCTCAGGGGAAGAATCCTAAAATAGACTACACGGCAGATGATAGGACTTTTAACAGTAAATACATTGATCACAAGCCAGGACCTTTTTAAACTAGACAGGAAGGCGTGCGAGCAGTGGACGGGTGTGCAGCTGGACGCATAGCCATCCAGTGATGACTGGGTGGTAGTTTGCCGGTCGACGCTCGGCCTCCAAAGGCTGACGTTATCGATTGTTGCTCAGCACAGGCTCCAGCAGGGAGCACGGGGATGCTCCAATGTGGCTTTCATTGAGGAATTCGGGACCATCTGTTTGACGCAATGTCATCTCCTTAATTTCTGTCACATGTGAACAAACTCACTCAACGATCCTGCATTGAGTGCAGTGAGTTAACTCTATTTCCCAGCATTATGTTTGTAATGTGATGGGTTCCAGTGATTCGGTATGAATGAACCTTGTGCAGCTCTTACATAAGGGAGGCTTGTATCTTTAAAAAAAAAAAAAAAAAAAGCCCAAAAAGGAAAAACACTGCACCCCATCCTCCCTCAGTACGTCAGCAAGTCATTCACTGCTGCCTGATTCATCCCTTTCATGAATGAACCAAGCGGAATAGATGCACTTGACAGGGAGATCACCTGCCACAGCCTGACTGTTCGGGACCACCGGCCTGGATCAGAAAGGCTGCAATATTACCGTTTGAAAAACAAAGTGACAGCCCACAGCTGCTGCAGAACTGCATTCTGCACCGCAACTGACTGACCCAGATTCTCTAATGAAGCTGCCTGCTTGCCCTCTTTTTATGCTGCAAGAGAAGCGGGGATAGAAAACACTGTTTATTTACCTTCCTATGTCTTCCTTTGAACACCACAGCAAATGCTCCATGTCCAACCAGGTCTTTTCTGCTGTACTCAAAGTCCCCCACCGTCTCCATCGTGGCGGCCCGGTGGTCCAGCCCGATCCCGGGCGCTGCCGGATCGCCTTAAAATGTTGGGCTCTTCTGAAAATAATCCCGGAGCAAATGATGCTCTCAATCCTGGTGGCGGTGACGCTGCGGGTTTACTTCATGACTGGCTGCTCTCGGTGCGCCTTATTGCATAAATACGAGATGCGGTCTGGGCAGACCCACCCCGGAAACAGGTCGGAATGTTTGTAATATCACGCAGAGCAGATGGCGTTGAGCATGGCGAGCAACGACCCCGAGCTACACCGTATCAGCGCCAGCCGTCAGTCTCTGACCCAGTTGGGTGGCTGCGATCCAGCTTAGCGTCGCTCTCCAAGGAGGCTCACGAACACACTCGCGCGTCCCCGGTCACCGAGCCCGTTCAGAGGGACAGTCTACATGATGCCAACCCCCGCTGGACATGACCATGCAAAACAATAAAAACAATTTAAAAAAAAATAGGGGGTTGAAAACAGCTGCCGAAACAGAGCTATCGGTTAGCCAGACGGTGACATAACCACGGCGGCAGCACCTCGCGTCACAGCTGCTGCGGACGCGCGCTAACAACAACAATACGTGAATAACGTCACCTCGTCCGGGGACACTGGCTCCGTCAATCTGCTCCTACGGATTGGAGCAACCTGGACCGCTAGCTAACACCCGCGAGCTAGTCCACATCTAGAGGTGTCAACACGGGACTGCGGTTTGTTTGTGTTTGTCTGACGGCTTTAAGTCCTCACGAGCCGTCCTCTTCCACCAGACGTCCACGAGACACAGTCCTCTCCTCTTTGAACGCAACGACGTGCCCGCTAACCCCCCTCCCGCTGCTAATGGACGTAGCCCGTGTGACATGAGAAGAACACTTCGTTGTTTCCTCCGTCGTCAAGTCGGACAGCACAGCTAACGTTACCGTCAGCGCTGGGAGTAGAAGGTCGTCTTCTCGATAAACATGTACTTCCACGGTGAGCTACTGGACGTTAACCTGCTGACGTGAGCCGGACAGCTAGGCTATCTAATCGCTGTACAGGTCCGTCACGCGACGACAGAGGGGCTCACGCGTCCTTACGGTGACTTAAACAACACTGGAAGCTAGTGCCATGTTCTGCTTTTATAGCCTATCCTTGCGCGAAGGCCAGCCGTAGACATTTCCTTCCGCTGCAAGGGTTAGTCCGTTTCAGGAGGGTTTGTCAGGCTCTAAAGGACGCCTTAAAAAATAAATGACTATCTATATTTAAAAACCAACACTATTTTACATGTATATGCATTTTTTTAAATTAATTAATTTGTACAAAATGTACATGGATTAAGCACACTCTGATGACCACATAACATGTCGGGTTAACTTATCTTTACTTTTCTTGAAACTAGAGAACATATAATCATGAATCATCATTTATCATGAACATAGTGTATGGTGGACACAGGGGAGCACTAAACAAGTTACTAATCTTTTTCTTACGTGGCCTATAATGTGTATATATTTGACACCCTCTGGTGGCTGAACACTTACCTACAATAGTACAGAAGTAGAAGTCCCTGGCATTATGAACACAAGCTGAGCACACAACAGGCCACATAAAAACACAGGCCTGTGGCTGGGGACGCTGGGGTCATTTAGGGTTAGGGTCACACAGGTGAGAACGAGAGAGTAGTTAAGCTGACGCACTGCAGCAGTTAAAGACACTAAGTGGAACATTGAACTGTTATGAAACAGCCTCAATTTAATACAGATGTCCTTTTATGACCA
Source organism: Myoxocephalus aenaeus (assembly GCA_038501785.1). Lineage (NCBI taxonomy): Eukaryota > Metazoa > Chordata > Actinopteri > Perciformes > Cottidae > Myoxocephalus > Myoxocephalus aenaeus. The sequence goes on from JBAMJR010000115.1 coordinate 264,587, forward strand.
ACATAAGTAAACAAGTTAATCAGCAAGGAGATTGGTTATTTCTATCTAGTTATTCTTCGTGCATGTCAGCAGTGCCGCCGGGTCAGAGTCTGTCAGTTAGATAATATCATTAAGGTTCACCAGCAACTCTTTCAGCTCAGACTATCAACTGCAACTATAGCCCACGCAGGTAGACTCGGATCCAGCTTCGCTGCTGCCTTCTTGTGGTCGGAAGCTCCAGCGTGAGCAGAAGAGCTCTGTGTATATGTTTTTTGTCATTGAATTTACTTGCTGACCACTGAATGTAACTGCAATGGCTCCACATTCTCTGCCCCAGCTCTATTATATTAAAGTATAAAAAGCAACACCAATATATTAAAACATGATCTGCACTTAGACAAGTCTATCAATATCTTCAGAGTGAATGAAGAAAGCTGGGTAATCTATAGATCTAATGAAGTTATTAAAGACCCCTAACACTTTAATAACAGACTTATTTTAAGTTTGTTTATCATAATTCTATTGTACATTTTCATACATTTGTGTTAATTGCCCTGCACCAATCACCAAGTAAAAACATTTTTGGTGTAGACATTACCTTTAACTAATATATTTTTTTTTCATCAAAGTAATTATTTAATTAACCATTAAATAGACAGAGGGTCAAACATTACCTTTCTCAGATATACATAACTATGAACAGCCTGCCAATGTAGCTGCTGACAGCCGACACCTCTTGCTTTTGTTCCAGAGTCACTCTGACTAACCACGATCTTGCATAATCTTTATGGATATGCATAAATACATATTAGGAGAACAACTTGTACATCCTGACTTCCTGCAGTCCTTTATGAGTGTATTCATTTCCCTTTGGTTCTGATAAAAGACACAGAAAATGTTCAACAAACAATTTGTTTTACTTTTAAAGAAGAACATTAAAAGTGCTCATTCTGGCTAGCTTAATAGTAGCAAATTCTTTCTAATAATAGTGTGATGCAGTCTGACTCACACAGCCTCTCAGATATCATGAATCACATTATGTAAATCACATACAAATGGTATATTGAGAAATGTAGAAAGATGTCTCCTAAAATCAGAGTGGATTGGATCGCTTTAGTCTGGTGGTTGCACGTCACTTCCTCTTGGATTTGGCGGACTTGTGTCCAGATGTGGAGGTGGGGTTGTACGTGGAGGACAGCAGCATGGTGAGGAGCAGCAGCACGGGCACCAGCAGATATGGTAGGTAGATGGAGACCAGCAGCCAGCGCTCCTGCGGGGTCTGGGGACCAGGGTGGGGTTTCATAGGGAACTGGTAGAACAGGATGTGAGCTAGGATGGGGACCAGCGTGGTGGCCACATGTGTGGAATACACGATGGCAGGAGTCCTGATCCACGTACAGCCACCTGGAACACAAGAAACACATCGAGTGACCACAAGAAGCTCCGGGGTTTCTTGTATTAACCTTTTAAAAACCTATTTTTAGGCCCTTTTCTCGAAAATTGCATACCCAAACTAAAAAAGGTGTATCTCTGCAACCACTGGGGCTATTTGAATAATTTTGGTGTTATAATAAAAAGGTACACATATGCGATCTTGTTCAGATGTGTCTATAGATTACTGGTTAAGCGTAAATGAAGATGAGAGACAGTTTCAGGTCCGCCTAGAAAAAAAGCACTTTCAGGATGATTATTTCTTTGGAATGATGCAGCTGTAAGGTCTAACTCTAACCCAAATCATAGCACAATATGTGAACATTCTCTCTGCAAAGGTTGACTTTGATAAAGAGAAGCAGAACAAAGGTAGAGAGAGTTTAGTACAGAGAAAATTCAGACGAGGCCTCAAAAATTTGCATTGGGGCACATTTGCGCGAATCTGTGACATTTGAATTGTTTCATGTACCAAACCATATATTTTATATTTGCATTGTTCTAACAAAGTGAGCAATCTGGTTTACTTGAAAGTGATTGCAATTGATTATTATTTGAAAAAGCACGGATGGAGGAGTCACAAAAAGTTATATCAAAATTCAGCATGGACCATTTTGTTACAATTTTGTAGGGAAGGGGGGGCGTGAACATTTTTCTTCCCCCAAAGTGGGGCGTGACAGAAAAAGTACCACTGACTTACAGTGTCACAATTAAGAGGACTTAGAGCTGGGACCAATTTGTGTGCTGACAAAAACCTTCTGCACATACAACAACAATAAACCCTGGTTCACTGCAAAACTCAGGCAGCTTCGTCGGGCTAAAGAGGAGGCCTACAGAGGGGGGGACAGGATTCTGTACAACCAGGCCAGGAACACTCTAACGAGGGAGATCAAGGTAGCTAAGAAGAGCTACACTGATAAGCTGGAAAAAAAGTTTTCAGCCAACGACCCCTCGTCAGTTTGGAGAGGCCTGGAGGTACTCACCAACTACAAGAGACCATCTCCCCCCACTGAGGACAATCACCGACTGGCTGACGACCTGAATGTCTTCTATTGCAGGTTTGACAAGCCCACTTCCACCCCGCCCAACTGCTCCATCATCGAACAATCACCTCCACTCTCTGCCTCACCTCTCCCATCCAACCCCCTACCGGCACTGAGGATCTGCGAAGGGGATGTGAGTCGGCTCTTTCAGAGACAGAAGATCAGGAAGGCTCCGGGCCCAGACGGTGTGTCCCCCTCCTGCTTGAAAGTCTGTGCTGACCAGCTGGCCCCCATCTTCACGGAAATCTTCAACCGATCACTGGAGCTATGTGAAGTCCCTTCCTGCTTCAAGTGCTCCTTGATCATCCCGGTCCCCAAGAAATCCTCCATCACAGGATTAAATGACTACAGACCCGTCGCCCTGACGTCTGTGGTCATGAAGTCCTTTGAGAGGCTGGTGTTGACCCACCTGAAGGACATCACAGGGCCCCTGCTGGACCCCCTGCAGTTTGCCTACCGTGCAAACAGGTCGGTGGATGATGCAGTAAATATGGGACTGCACCATATTCTGCAACACCTCGACTCCCCAGGGAGATATGCAAGGGTTCTGTTTGTGGACTTCAGCTCTGCATTCAACACGATCATCCCGGAGGTTCTTCAACCCAAACTCTCCCAGCTCACCGTGCCAGCCCCCACCTGCCGGTGGATCACAAACTTCCTGACAGACAGGACGCAGCAGGTGAGGCTGGGAAAAATCATATCCAGCACCCGGACTATAAGCACTGGCGCCCCCCAGGGATGTGTGCTCTCTCCACTGCTCTTCTCCCTCTACACCAACGACTGCACCTCAGGGGACCCGTCTGTTAAACTCCTGAAGTTCGAAGACGACACAACGGTCATCGGCCTCATCAGCGACGGCGGCGAGTCTGCGTACAGACGGGAGGTTGAACAGCTGGTCCTCTGGTGTGGTCAGAACCACCTGGAGCTGAACAAGGCCAAAACTGTAGAGATGACAGTGGACTTCAGGAGGAGCCCCCCAACACTACCCCCCCCCCCCCCCCCCCCTAACAATACACAACAGCACTGTTTCTGCGGTGGAGACCTTCAAGTTTCTGGGATCCACAATCTCCCGGGACCTGAAGTGGACTGCCAACATCAACACCATCCGGAAAAAGGCCCAGCAGAGGCTGTACTTCCTGCGCCAGCTCAGGAAGTTCAACCTGCCTCAGGAGCTGCTGATCCTGTTTTACTCCGCCATCATCCAGTCTGTCCTCTGCTCTTCCATCACTGTGTGGTTTGGATCGGCCACCAAACAGGACAGAGTCAGACTCCAACGGATCGTCAGGTCTGCAGAGAGAACCATTGGTTCCAGCCTCCCCTCCATCCTGGACTTGCACACCGCCAGAGTCAGGAAGCGGGCTGTAAAGATCACCACAGACCCCTCACACCCTGGACACAAGCTGTTCCAACTCCTCCCCTCTGGAAGGCGCTACAGAGCACTGTACGCCAAAACCACCAGACACAGAAACAGCTTCTTCCCACTGGCCGTCACTCTGATGAACAGTTAAACAGACTCTTCATCTGCACTATCTGCACTTTTTTGTTGTTTTACTACTGTCTTTAATGTCCTTTTTATATTTTTTATATTTATCTTGTATATTGTGTGTGGAAAAAAAAAAAAAGTACGAAGAGCAAGTGAAACCGGAGTCAAATTCCATGTATGTGCACATTTATTAAAGCTGATTCTGATTCTGATTATGAAATAATATTGCATGCGGCCATTCATTCATGCTCATGCGTGTTTATGTGGCGACAAGCAATAAAGCATAAACAGACACGTTCAGGGACAATATGAAATATAAACAGCAGCAGACTCAACATCTTCTCCACAGACTCGTTCCGGGTGGACTGACCTTTCAAGAAAGCGTACGCTGCGACGGGGAAAAACGGCATTTGGAGCAGAGCCTCGCAGAAAACGAAAGACTTGAACCAGCCCGGCGGGTCCAGCACCATGGGGTCTCTGAAGCCCTCTGCATACCACTGCAGGAGGTCCTTCAGCTGGCGGAGGGAAGGAGCCACAGGGTGAATGGTCTCGTCGCCACTAAACACTTGATAGTCACTTATAACTTTCTCTCTGGGCTGCCATGTCATTTACGCTCCTGGCTCAGACACTTACCGACTGAGGGTACACGTGTCCGGGCAGCAGGGCTTGGAGATCAATAAATAACGTGATGGGAATGTGAGAGGCAAAATAGAAGAAAAATACGATTTCCAACACGCGGATAGACATGTTCTCTGACTTATTCTGTGATAATGATAATAAAGTGGGACCAAGTTCGCAGCAGTGGTGTGTCACAGAAAGGAGAAACGCGTGTTCACCACAACGAATCCCATTGGCTCTCACGGAGAGACGGGGGCGTGAACCACGACGCTGCTTCAAGTGCTCCTCGTAAATGTTGGTCTTCATCATACATATACTATAAGGAAACTCAAATGTAAGCGTTTTACAACCGCTATTAATGTGTATGTAATTATTAGTTCAATTCAGACTTTATTAAGGACACAACTCATCTATCTATCGATCTATCTTTATAGATACATAGATATACATCTATAATATATAGTTGGTATACATATTGGATGAAATGTAATTTCTGTTCTATAATATACAATACATTGCTAAAATAATGTGTTATATGTTCTTGGTTACAAATTCTTAAACAATGAACAACGTCATAATGTAATCAATTATTAAACAAAATGATAATGTTGCTAAAAATGTACTATTAATAATAAATAGGAAAATAAGAAAACACAAGAGGTTTATTTCAGAAAGTAAAAAAGCTGCCATGACCAAATAATATGAGCCAAAAAACGGCACAGTTATCAATAGGCTGGATAAAAAAAAAAGAAATCTAAAATAAAATAAAGATCTACAAAGCAAAACATATAACATGATAAAAAAAAAGACTTAATAAAAACATAAAGGTACCTCATTTTACCATGCTCTTTGCTCTCATCCTACAGTTATAGTATATTTAGTATATTAGTATATCTCAGACAGAACTAGAAAGGCTGTACTCGAGCAGAAAAATGTAGCCTATAAGATAGATAAAGGAATAATTACTTTAATAATCCACAGGGGGAATTCCAGTTTTCACTCCTTGTTTCTCACACACACACACACACACACACACACACACACACACACACACACACACACACACACACACACACACACACACACAGTTATTTTAAATACACATAACTGTTCAGAATTGAGCCTCTTCTGATGCCCTGGTATTTGTATCTTCCAAAAGGATGCTGGCTTCCTGGAGACATTTAGGTTCCTGGTATTCATCTTTCACCAAAAGCTGAGGAGTCTCAACATCCACATAATCCTGCAAAAAAAAAAAAACATATTTAAGAAAATACCACTACTGTTTTTCCAGCTGCAGGAACAAAACTTGGATGTAACATACAGTATAAGCAGCTCAGAATAAAATATTTACATTTTCTGCTCCAAATGCTGTTGGGTGGGGGGTCTCTCACCACTCAGAAAGAGGAATTAATGTGTCTGACATTTGCAAGTATACAAGCCATAGCCAAAGCCATAATCAAACAATGAATATTTAAAGAAGCATGTTCTATCTTTGTGTTTGATTGACAAGTTGTCTCATTAGAAACATCACAATAGTGAGTATTTAAGATAAACAGGTGTAGTTTAAAAATAATTAACTCAATTGATCTTCTAGGAAATTTCCCTAAAACAATAATTCTGTCCTGGCGTCTTTGAAAATATGTGTTACGTAATACAATTTAAAGTCATGTGACTTAAACCCTGCAGTCTGAATTAAGATACATATTAATAAGGTTGAAACTATTTTTAGCACCATGAAGGTCAACAGAGGTTTGTTTTCCTCATTTCCTTTCCTTCACAAATTACAACAAGAAAAGGATTGAAAAGACAAAGAATAAATGAGACAACCTTTGAAAGATGAATAATCAATAAAGCTTACCGCATCACTCTCCATGATGTTCTCCAGCATGCAGACAACGTCCGTGAACGAGGGCCTCAGGGTGTACAGGTCTAGCCAGCAATCTCGCATGATATGAAGTCTGTGGGGTTTCGACATTCAAGGGATTCACCATGTTAGCTACTACTGAGAACCAACTGTCATACTTAATACTAAAGATGTTATAATGACAATGTTATGGTGCTAAAGTAAAGTTACTGTCAAAACCTATTCAGATAGTTTGGGTCGATACTGTTTTAGTCTGGTATTGAGTTCTCACGATATCCAACTCTGATAACAATTTTTTTTTTGTTTTGTCAAATTGATATTTGGTAATAAATATCAAATTTATTAAAAAATATAATATTTATCTCCATTTCTTTCTTTTTTTTAGGAAACCAAACACCACATTTTCCCAAAATAATGTCAAGTCTTCAAAGTTATGAGGTGTTACTGGATTTCTTTTCCAAAGAAAAAATACTGAATTGATGGTATTGACATATGGTTATCTATTTCATAATTTGATCTCCCTCTTTCCTCCATCCAGTTTAGGGGTTAATGATTAAACCCACAGCCGTGCATCTCTGTGTCAGATCTCAGCTCCGGTGTTGTAGCCTTCTCCTCGTTGATGAGTTTAAATCCTGGCTGTGCAATAAAATGTGACTTTGAGTTCTCCTTAATCTTCAACTGCCCATCACTCACACTTTCCTTCAGGAAACTGTCAAGCCACAGCATGTTTTTTGGAGTTCTTGGTTACGTAAAAGATACATTACAATATTAATGCAAAGAATAATGGGGCTAACGGATCCAACCCATTAAACAATATTGTATGCATTTGCAGATTAGGTCCATGGTGTATATAGACTATGGAACAGTTACCAAAAGCTGCTTGTCAAATGCTTTTCACTTACATCTCTGGTCTGCAGCCTTCAGGGTTTGTGTTCTTATGACCGATACAGATGTGGTACACCACTGCCTCTGATGTCTCAAGGTTTGGGTATGGCAGTGTTCCTGAAAACATTAGTTTTCACAGTATTTTCAAGACAGCTGTTACACACAAGATGTATTACAAAGTTTAAAGATAAAAAAAACAACATACATGACGTTTTATATCGATCACACAAGTTATGTTTGCCTACTTGCTGTTTTTTAAAATGTACCATACTAGGATTTCTTTTGTTTTGTAAATAACTGTCCAAATCATTAGGATCACATGTATCAGAGTTTAACACAAGAGACCAATATTCGTTATTATCTAATTTGGCCAGACTGATGACATTGTGTAATGCTGCATTCACAGAAAAAGAGTTGTGAATTATTCACGCGAGTAGATTACATGCAAAGTCAATGCACAGAATGGTTGTGAAAAAGCGAATTATCCGCCGGGCGGCGCGAATGAGGCGAAAAAGCGTTGCGAAAAATTAGCTTTTTCGCCCGGAGTTGAAATATTTCAATTCGCCCAAGAAGCTCCGCCCGTCATCACTGCCGTCCTGCCGTTGAATTCAACTGCTGCTGGTCCGCCTGAAGTAGCGTTGGAAGCGGCACTCATTCAGACACAGGTCGGAGCTGTGTGTGCCTACGGATAATATTATGAACCCAGACACGATGGCGTTTGATGTTCCGACGTTTGTGGGACTTCCACAACAAGTATAAAAGCAGAACTAGTGGTTATTTCAATAGTGGATGGCGGAAATGGTAAATATTTTCACGGAGTAAAGCCACAGAAAAGCCGAGCCCCCTTTCTGCTGCGAAAAAGCGCATGTCGAACATAAAGTCGAGAGAGTAAACTCATGCGAAAAAGCGTTGCGAATTTTCGCTTTTGGTGTGAACGCAGCATAAGGGAGGGAGGGAATGTGATACTGCCTTAAAATACAATTATAACACATATGTTTATTTATAACTAAATCAAGCACTCAAACAGGCAAGGACAAATCTCCACTTTGGCCTTTGGTCTTCGCTCGTATATTTAGTCACTTTTAGTCACTTTGTAATCTGTTATTACGTTTAACCAACTCACCAAATGTCTGCATCTCCCACAACACGATGCCAAATGCCCACACGTCTCCCTTGAAGCAGTAGTAGCTGTTCTTGAAGTACTCAGGTGGGTACCAGCGCAGCGGCACACGCTGCTGCACCAGGACATGGAAAAGGTCATCAGTGTACAGGGTCAGTGGTAACTGGAATATATATATATATATATATATATATATATATATATATATATATATATATATCCTTGGAAACGGATCCAAGGACTCATCTTCATTTGCGATCTTTTGATTTCAGTCTTGTAGAGGAATAACAGTCTGTGGATCAGTGGTGGGCCGTCAGGGCCTGCTAAGCCTTCACTGCTGGCCTAAACAGAATCACAACGGTATAGCTATTTTATAATGTTATTGTTTTTCACAAATACATTACATGTATTATAATTATTTTTCCCTATCAGCTTATTTTCTCATTGCACAGCTCCTTGTCTTCCTCTGTTGCCAGTGCAGCTTGTTTTAAGGAGAAGCTTTCATCCAATCACATTTTTTCCTCCTGTGGCTCTATGTCAGCACAGAGACAGTACACAGAGAGTGGACGTTGTGGTTGATTGTCATGGACTTCAACAAATCAGATCTTTAGTTTGACAAGCTGGATGTATTCTTTGACGTGCAGGGCCTGCGAAATGGCATGGATGTATATGATTGGTCAGTGGCCCAGCGTGATCATTAACATGCGCTGTGATTGGTCAGTGGGGCACAAAGCTTCTAGAAACTTCTATCTGCTACCTAGAACCAAAAAGCTACCTTGCTGGTGGATTTACTGATCACTTGCTGGTGGATTTTACTGATGACGCCTTTCGCACAGAGGATTACGGGAATGTGGTGAGTGAAATGATGGTGGTGTTACTTTGTTTTTACATCTGCAGTCGTATTTAATCATACACAGCGCTGTTGGTGCTGCTGGTCAGCCGGGGCCGCGCCTCTCCCCTCCACAGTGCAGCTGGATGTATTGTGTGTGTGTGTGCACTGTGCAGTGTTTTAATTTTATTGGATTGTTCTGTTGTTTGGTGGTTATTTGGACAACATGCATTGTTGTTGACCTGATTAGTTTAATTTCCTGAAAGAGGACATTAATGCTTGTGAGCAGAAGAGCTGATCAAGTCAATTGTTTAAGTCAAATCTTCTGATGGATTCATGCTCTGTTATTAGGGTTGTATAGTAGGACAATTTGAACTTGACAACAGGAGAGTTTACTGTGTGGTGTGTGTGTGTGTGTGCGCGTTTATACCGTCTTACCTGTGGGTTTCTCCAGCGGCTGCTCTTGCGCCTCGTAATGCGTTTTAAGTCTCGAGCCAGGCCGAACTCCGCTACTTTCACTTCCCAGGGAAACTTGTTGACCATGATGTTCCTCAGAGCCAAGTCACAGTGCACAATCTGCAGGGGAGACCACACCGACACAGCTTAGCATGGGTCTGTGATGGGTCCGTGAGGATGATGAGCGGCACATTAAGTCCTTATTCAGCAACCTACTGAGTACTTCAGAAAGGAGCCTGTCATGTTGTTACCATTTTGGAGCGCAGGTGCTGCATGGCCAGAGCGATGTGGTAGGAGGCAATGGTGAGCAGGCTGTGCAGCTCAGGGTCTGCACTCAGGCGGACTCTGTTGGTCTGCAGGAAGGTCTTTAGGGTGCCGCAGCTCACGTGCTCCATGATTAGAATGTAAGGCTCTGCACAAATCAACAGAGAGAGAGGATGGAGGACGCACAAGGAGGAAACGGATCCAAGGACTCATCTTCATTTGCGATCTTTTGATTTCAGTCTTGTAGAGGAATAACAGTCTCTGGATTAGTGGTGGGCCGTCAGGGCCAGCTAAGCCTTCTCTGCTGGCCTAAACAAAATCACAAAGTTATAGCTATTTAATAATATGTTTTTCTCACAAATACACATGTATTATAATTATTTTTCCCTATTATCTTATTTTCTCATTGCACAGCTCCTGTCTTCCTCTGTTGCTCTGCTTCCAGTCTGCAGCGCTGCTTCCAGTGAAGCTTGTTTTAAGGAGAGCTTTCATCCAATCAGATTTCACCTCTATGTCTCTATGGAAGAAGAAGAAGAGATGCCCGAGGCCTTCTAGCTAGGCCTTCTAGATTAAAGTACATGGGGACGTTATTGTTGATTGTCATAGTCTTCAACCAATCAGATATTTAGTTTGACATGCTGGGCGTATTCTTTGACGTGCCAGAGCTACCGAGGTGGCCTGGAAGTATGTCAGCATTAACATGCGCTGTGATTGGTCAATGGACCAGTGTGACTTTTGTCAACAGAAAGCTAGTTAGCAGAACTCAGTAGGAGTAAGAAGTTATGACATTATCAACGGCTGAAGGAGGAGGAGAAACGGACTTGGTGGCGGATTTACTGACAACGCTTTTCTCACGCAGGTTTATGGGCATGTTTGGCGGTGATGATCCCAATATCGACTGCCACTGTCGAGCAGACATTGTCAGCCCTAAAACGCATGGAAACGTATTCCAGAAACACAACTGGGAGGCTCGACTGTCCTCACTGGTGTCCATGGCCATCGAGAAGGACCTGTTACTGGAACTGAAGCACACCGATAAACTGTAAAACCGCGTCATTGAAATGTTTGTTAACAAAGAGAGGAGGATGGACTTTGTCTTTTAAGTGAACAGCATGTGGTGAGTGAACTGCTTTTTGTGTTTTTACATCTGCAATGTGTTGTTTTTATTATATAGTTAATATCATAATATCATTCTTTCTGATCGTGGCTCGTGCTCTTGAGTGTGCAGTGTTTTAGGGCTGCAGTTTTGTTGGATTATTATGTTTTGTTATTACTAAATGTGACTGGTTCTTGTGAATTTGTTCTTGTTGATGTGGACAACATGCATTGTCCGTTAATGACGCAGCATCCCGTCATGCTCGTATGTATGTAAACGATATCAGACGGCACAGAAGGCCCAGGTAGAAAATGCACGGCCCGCCACTGCTGTGGATACATGTCTCTCACCCTCAGTGGTGTTCCAGTCCAGTAACTGCAGGATGTTCTTGTGGTGCACCAGTTTCCTCATGATGGAAGCCTCTGTGTCCACATGCTTTGGATAGACACCTCAAGGAAAGAAGAGAGAAAAATAAACTGAATCGAGGAGGACTCAAAAGTGAAACAACTCCAATTTGTCTCCATTGAAATCTGAAATGTGAAGGTGCCTCCAACATTGAGGTGTGTGAACAATAATTTGTCACAATATGAACTGAAAACTGGAACAAGGCTAAAACAGCAAACTATAAAATAAAATCACAACCAAGTTGAGCTGAAATGACCATTTTAGTCACCATGTTATTCATAGTTAGTCACGTGTTGCTGTTCCAACACAATGTCAAAAGTATTCATTGGATTTCTCAAAAGTGTCTGTAACCTGAATAATGAGCCTTTTTGCATGAAAGGCCATAGTCCCCAAAAATGTTTTTTACTTGGATTGCTATCATGTCTCTCACGTGTGCGCTGATGTTTCTGGACAAACAGCACAGATTGGATTGGGTTGAGTTTCAATGTAGATTATTTTTTTGTTTGCTGCGACCAGCAGCTCTTTAGCTCACTCTGTCGGTCACTCCATAAAACGTTCTCCACCCTTTGGTGGCCACAAAACATTTGGCACGGGGGTCAAGTCTATGGGGTGTTACGGTGTGTGTTTGTGTTCATGCCAATTGCCCTTTCGATAAGCCCCACCCCCCTGCTGCTACTACGACATGCTGTCGGAGACACCATGGAGCACACACGGTCACTAATTGCACTAATTGAATAAATATTATAATTTTTTTAGGAAAATTAAAGAATGATTTCAGAGAATTTCAACAGCGAAAACCATAACAAAGATAGGAGCTAAAGTCTATGGACCCCAGTGGAAAGATATAGTGGGGTAATGTCTCCCAGAGTACAACATGAGGTCACTCTCCATCTGTGTGTGTTTCTATCCGCGCTTCTCCTGGCTTTGCAGACATGGCCGGTCGAGAGTGCTTTTAGTGCATGTTAATGCGTGTTAGTGCACATTAGTGTGCCTCACTGATTAGTTCCCGGCTGCTGCTCTGCACTGCTCTCATGATGACGGCTACAGCGGATGTCCCCGCGCCGACGGGCAGTGCTGCCATGCACCCACCCTTTCGATTGCCCCTCAGGTAAACACTGTTTGCTTTGTCAGCACCTTCACCTCCATCAGTATTTAAGGTGCTACGGTTGAGTGACAAAATAAGTCGATATATAATTTGGATGAACTGACCTTTCAAAATTGAAATATCAAAATCTAAGGCAATGCTGAGAGCACCTCTTTGGTTTCAAAGTACATTTTGTTCCAGGGACACAACTGAAAACACTGTTTAGGTGTATAAAAGCCACAGCACTCGCTCAGTGTGGGAGAGGAAGGAGAGGTGGGCCTTGTGTTTTTATCTTCATATAATCACACTTTCTTACCACAGCATCAGCAGCCTGCTGACCCCGGCTGCTTTCAGTGGAGCCACCGTTACTCCTGCTTATCAGTTCAAACAAGGCAAACCAGCAGCAGCCACAGTTGTTGTGTGAGGTCTGACCACAGGCTCCGAACACATGGGGGTGAGCGTTTCATCTGGTCCCCACCACTGGCTTCATACAATCTCATTAGTTATATAAAACAATGCTAACTACTAACTAAAAGCAGGGCACGAATGAACTTATATAACTAAAGGCTTCATTCTGCGACTTTGGATTTAATCCAATAATCATACACTCGAACTTACTCAGGTCCTGTTCTATAAACGTGATTGCCAAGCCCTGGGGGCAGCGCTACTTTATCAGCCTCTCATGAGGGCAGACATAGACAGAGGTCAACGCTGTAACCTCTTCATATTCTGTTGATAATGTTCAACTTTTGAATGGTTTTAAACGAAAATTATATCCAGATCTCACACATTGCACCTTTTAAGTCCTGTCCGACTCCGGGCAGCAACACTGATGTATTATCATATTGAGTCACATCATCCAATGTACCTTCCTTGCTGATCTTGCAGGTGAACATGCTGTGGCCTTTACACGTCCCTCTGGTCATCCTGGCCTGGTAGAAGACACCCTCTTTCCCCGATTTGATCAGCTGCAGCAGGTTCAGGTCTGACTTGGTGACATGAGGACCCTTGAAGAAATGCCATAAGAGGGGACTTTGCAACATCAAATCCGAGCAGAAAAGCAATAGATTGGGACAGGTGACTGAGAGGACATGCAAACAACGGCATCATGGTCAAACTCTTTTTTGTCTGATTTTGGCTCTATCGTGAACTACAGTGATGCTATCTTTCGCACAAAAGGTAAATGAAAAGTACCTGTTGCAGGCCTTTCCACAGCCTCCTCGAAGAGGTCCTGGCTGTGCTTCTCTGCTGCAGGGGAATTAGGGGAGGAAGCTCCTCCTCCACCGCTGCTGGCATCGGCCTCACAGGCATGATGGGAGCTTCCAGCCGAGGAACAGCATCCAGGAACAACTTGCTACCTTGGAGCTCTCGAATGGTCTGAACCAAAGAACGATATCTGCAAAAGAAAAGTAGTGTGTAGTGTATAATACCTTACACCGTAGGCTACAAGGTTTAAGGGGAAAAATATTCCAGCAAAAGCTCAAGGCAGCTGTATCACAGGGTTTTTTTGAAAAATAAATAAAATCTGCCTGATGTAAAAAAATAAAGTTTCTATACTATTTGCCAACTAGTCTTCGTCGCTCCCGCCTGCTCTCCTGGTGAGGATTGAGGTGAAGGAACCAGCGGTGCCAGTATGTCATGAAAGCAGCTCTGTTGAGGGCCAAGATAAAGCTAAACATTTAGAGATAGAGAGAAATGTTGCCAGAAGGCTAAACTATTATATAGAGATGAGGATATGGCCCGCTGTAAAGCACCAAATCGGATATGGCCAGCATGAACAGCATGGTGGAACCAGCATGGTAGAACCAGCATGAACAGCATGGCGGAACCAGCATGACATGGTAGAACCAGCATGAACAGCATGGCGGAAACAGCATGGCGGAACCAGCATGGCAGAACCAGCATGGTAGAACCAGCATGAACAGCATGGCGGAACCAGCATGGCGGAACTAGCATGGCGGAAACAGCATGGTGGAACTAGCATGGCGGAACCAGCATGGTGGAACCAGCATGGTGGAACCAGCATGAACTAGCATGGTGGAACCAGCGTGGCGGAACCAGCATGAACAGCATGGTGGAACCAGCATGGCAGAACCAGCAAGCCAACCAGTGGTAATGTAAATATTAGCATGCTAATATACTCAGATTAACAATGCTAATTTGCTGATGTTTATCAGGTTATTATAGCCTCATACAGTGCTAATGCCATGCTAATTAGCAGTAAACTCAAAGTACAGCTGAGGCAGATGGGAATGTCATGCTATTTTTTTTCATTCATGTTTGGTCATAAACCACAGAACTGGACAAATTACAATTTTGAACGGATGGTGACTCAACAAAGTTATTGCAATAAATCCTAAAGGGAAACACAAAATGTCTGCACTAAATTACATGGCAATCCATCCAATAATTGTGGAGACCATTCTCTCAAATCCAAAACTTTCAACCTGCTGGTGGCTCTCAAGAAAGAGTCAGGGCCAGTGGAAGGATTTCTGTGAGGACATAGTTCCAGGTCTAGCTGGAAAATGTTTTTTCAACGCTCAATATTGTTGTACAATGACCACCTCAACAACCGTGTAAAGGACAATATATGGCTTGAGATGGCCCAGCTGCTGGGATACGATGAAGATGGTACTGTAGCGGATATGCACTTACTAACGTTATGTGTTGGACACTGAACAGATCGAGTGTTCAGATGAAGTTCTCGGTCTGATTGGTTTTTATTGTGTGTTTTATTGTGTGGTTAGACCCTTTTAGATGTCCCGTAGTCTCACACTGCTTTAATAATGACTGCATTCCATTTGCAGATATCAGATCTCGGCTTATCAGGATGTTTGAATGGAAAGGAGACATTCATGTTGTTAGCTACAACTGTGCTGGATTTAGTCTGGGAAATACTTTGTGTTTTCAGCTTATCAAACATAACATGTTTTATAAAAAGCTTGCCAAGTGCAACTTTAAATCGGGCAATTCAAATCACACCGAGGACAAATCCTTTCAGCCTCCCTTACTTTCTAAAACACACGATCCCCAGCAGTGTGAACACCAGGACGATGAAGGACAGGGCCCCTATGAGGATGTAGACAAGCCGGTCCAGGGGCCGACCTGAAAGAGCCAGCAGGACAGAAACAGTCAGCTCCAACAGGCGCTCACAGTGAGCCACTGAACACGAGTGGATGTAAAACCAGAGCGCCCACCTGAACACACATTTCCACTGGTGGAACCAGCAGACATGGCTGTCTTCTGTTCAACAACGTCACCTCAGTCTGGAAAGTGATATTGTAGCATTTAGAATAAAAAAGACAATAATAATGATGTAGAATCACAAATCAAACCATTTGGATTTTCATTTAGATTACCAATTACATACAGAGGAAAAGTACTGACGTTTTAGAAGTTTGTGCTTTTAGAAGCACACACATCCTGTCAAACCTGAAGTCAAAAGAATAATCACGCAAATAAGAGACTTATTAAGATCATACAATAACATGTAATGTTCTATCAAGTTACTAAACAGCCTTACCTGTGTTTTGTGATGACCACCAGTTTGATAATCGTTACATTGAAGCAGTCGGTCTGTTTCCGTTCTTTGTTCAGAGCTACAGTATATGTGTTGTGTATCGTCACCAGCAAGAGCTCTCATCACGTGTCAACCACAACAGAAGCAGAGGAAATGAACAAAAGCAGCAGGTGGTTTGAGCTGCATGGCGCTCACTTGCTGCTTGAGGGTCTAAACCGTGTCAGCATGAAATCAGAGTGGAGGTGAGAGGAAAAGCTCCTTCATGAGAGAAGTGTCTGTTTCAGCATGATATCCATCTGCTAGAGCGTGGCCATTTGTGTAAAAGTTAGGTCCTGTTTTTTTAAGAGGGTATTTTTTATTTTGTGATCAAACTTTGTAAATAAACTAAATGACTAGCCATACAAGTCAACCATAGTTTTATCATTGTGACTCGAGCAATACAATCCTAATCAATATATGGATGCTATTTGTGAATTTGCTACTAGATGAAACCTAATATTAAGTATATATATATATATATATATATATATATATATATATATATATATATATATAGACACATATATATATATATATATATATATATGTATTGAAAGGGGAAAGGTCTGTCTAAAGGATTTTCCTCAAGTGTTCAAGAATTGACAGAACAGATTATAGTACAATCATGATTATTTATTTAGCAATTACATACATGAAATGCATACCTACAAGGCCTTGGACTCAGCTCCCCTGTCAGAATCAGAATCAGAATCAGAATCAGAATCAGAAACCGTTTATTGCCAGGAATGTTTTCACACAAACGAGGAATTTTTTGAGGCGGAAGGTGCATACATTGGACGTGGACATGGGACGTAGGACGAGACAAACAACAATCAACAATCAACAATCAACGAAAACAGCAACAGTGCAATTGGAGTGCGGTTGAATTAAAATATGTGTAGGATAAGCAAGTGCTCAGTCAACAGATACATTAATGTGAATGTACGTTAAAGTGACGTGTGTATTTAAGTTAAAAGTGTATGTTAAAGTGACGAGTGTTTAAGTGTGCGGTGTGCAGAGGAGTGTATGGTAGAGAGAAATAAAAATAAAAGTAAAAATAAAGAAGAGAATATAAAAATAAAGATTAAGAGTTAAAAATAAAAATTGAAAATTAAAATAGCTGGGGGTGACAGACAGTCAGTGGGGGACCCGAGCCCCATTGATGAGCCCGACTGCCGACGGGAAGAAACTGTTTGTGTGGCGTGAGGTCTTGGTCCTGATGGACCTCAGCCTCCTGCCAGAGGGGAGGGACTCGAACAGGATATGTCCAGGGTGAGAGGGGTCAGCTGCAATCTTCCTAGCTCGCCTCAGAGTCCTGGAGGCGAACAAGTCCTGGAGGGATGGCAGATTACAGCCAATCACCCTCTCAGCAGAGCGGATGATGCGCTGCAGCCTGGCCTTGTCCTTGGCAGTGGCTGCGGTGTGCCAGACGGTGATGGAGGAGCAGAGGATGGACTCAACGATGGCAGTGTAGAAGTGCACCATCATTTTCTTCGGCAGGTTGAATTTCTTCAGCTGCCTCAGGAAGAACATCCTCTGCTGGGCCTTCTTGGTGATGGAGCTGATGTTCAGTTCCCACTTGAGGTCCTGGGAAATGATGGAGCCCAGGAAGCGGAAGGACTCCACAGCGTCGACGGGGGAGTCACACAGGATGAGAGGGGCGGGTCTGTCTGTCTCCTCACAGTCAGCACGTCTCAGGAAGAGAGAGAGCCGGGCGTATTTATTCTCTTCTGACTTTCTCTTTATCTGACTCCAATGCCCTTTCTACTTCCTTTTTTCGTGCTTATTTCTTACTTTACTAATACATTTCTTGTGGGAGTGGTCCAAAGGCATACGCTCTTGACAGGAAGTCTAGACAGGGAGTCACGTGGGTGTGTGTTAAAACTATGTGTTGCTTCTTCCTTTAATCTGTGGTGTATGCTTACTGAAGCCTCTATGACGTCCTGCGTGGTACCAGTACCAAAGACCCCGCGGCCCAAGGACCTCAACAGCTACCGGCCGGTGGCGTTGACAGCCCACCTGATGAAGACCCTGGAGAGGCTGGTCCTTGCCCATCTCCGCCCTCTGGTGAGTTCATCCCTGGACCCACTTCAGTTCGCCTACCAGTCTGGCATCGGGGTGGATGACGCCGTCATCTTCCTGCTGCAGAGATGCCTCTCTCACCTGGAAAAGGCTGGAAGCACTGTGAGAGTTATGTTCTACGACTTCTCCAGTGCCTTCAACACCATCCAGCCTTTACTTCTGAGGGACAAGCTGGAGCAGACCGGGGTGGACCACCACCTGACTACATGGATCCTGGACTACCTCACCAACCGTCCACAGTATGTGCGGATACGGGAGTGTGAGTCAGATCGGGTGTCCTGCAGCACAGGGGCCCCACAGGGAACCGTTCTGGCTCCATTCCTCTTCTCCATTTACACCTCGGACTTCAACCACAACTCTGCCAACTGCCACCTACAAAAGTTCTCTGACGACTCTGCAATCGTCGGCCTCATTTCCGCAGATGATGACAGGGAATACAGAGAACTGAACCAGGACTTTTTAGGATGGTGCCAGCGGAACCGCCTCCAGATAAATTCCAGTAAGACCAAGGAGCTGGTGGTGGACTTCCGCCGGGGTAAACGCTCTCCTCCGGTACCGGTGAGCATCCAGGGACTGGACATTGAGATCGTTAAATCTTATAAGTACCTGGGTGTCCACTTGAACAACAAACTGGACTGGTCCGACCACGTAACGCACTTTATAAAAAGGGACAGAGCAGACTCTTTCTGCTAAGGAAACTGAGGTCTTTTGGGGTGCAGGGAGCACTCCTGAAGACCTTCTTTGACTCTGTGGTGGCATCAGCCATCTTTTATGGAGTGGTCTTCTGGAGCAGCAGCATCACGGCAGCTGACAGGAGGAGACTGGACAAGCTGGTAAAGAAGGCCAGCAGCGTGCTGGGGCGTCCTCTGGATACCGTGGAGGTGGTGGGGGACAGGAGGATGATGAGTAAGCTCTCGTCCATGATAAGCCACGCCTCCCACCCCATGCAGGACACTCTAGCAGCGCTGCACAGCTCCTTCAGTCACCGGCTGATTCATCCCCGGTGTCTGAGGGAGAGGTACCGCAAGTCTTTTCTTCCCGCTGCGGTCAGGCTGCACAACCAGCTGAGCTCCCAGTAGACCACTCTGACAACTGAACACTTGAACTGAACTTGGTCACTTTATCATTCACCTGGTGCAATATTATTACGTATATTACGTGTATTTACGTGCAATACGTTTAAGTACTTTTCTATTCAGTCTGTATATTAATATTTCTATACTGTTTAACTGCTCATTTATATTTATTTATATTACTTGTTTCTATTGTATTATTCTTTTTATTCACTTGTGAGCAAGGCTGCTGTAATCCTGTAATTTCCCCACTGCGGGACTAATAAAGGATTATCTTATCTTATCTTATGTGTGTGCTGTTTTGCCCGTAACCATGGTAACTAAACATAACATTGAGCTGTGACCCCTGTACATTATAATTCTTCACACCGCAAAGCAGGAAACGTCTGTTGCTTGAGTTCTTAAAACATGTATTCTTTCCAATGACCTGCAATCGTCAGCGGCTAATACTTGCGCGCATAAGCAGTTTCGCTAGTTTCGCTAGTTTTGAACTTTCAATTTGGTTCCGTTATTGAACTTCTCAACTTGGCCTCGTCATGAACTTTGTAATGGAACTTGGTCAAAACTCTATATCTCTTCAATATATATAAAGGTATCATTAATAAGGTCAGCAGGACTGCAGGACAAAACTCATAACGATACATTAGACGAGACAAAAGTTATCATAAGTGAAAAAGGTCAGAAGATCGCAGATTTTTTTTATTTAAATTTTTTTAAATGGTGTGATTTTGATGCTTGGAATTTAAACAGCATCAACAATTCAACATAAATTGCTTCAAATGGAATAAACAAATATGAAAATATAGGAGTAAATGAAATAAGAAAAATTAGAAATTCTGCCAAAATGTAAATATTAACTGAGCTTAGGAAAATTAGTGGAGGTAAAATGGTTAAAATTAGACGACATGAGAAATGACAGTGAGATCAAACCATAAAATATAAAATGAGGTAAGATGAGGTAATGAGACAGGAAATTACAGGCAATGAAGTGAAATAACAGACGATAGAGAATAAAGATTAGAGAAGGGGAGAGGAGTGATGATAGTAGGAGATAAGATATGATGAGAGAAGATTGGAGGCAATAAGGAGCGAGATGAGATACAATTAGAAATGAGGAGATAATGAGGGAATACATGAGGGGATGAAATGAGAATAGAGAAGACGATAAAGGATTAAGTTGGATGAAATAAGGTAAAGAAACTTACTAAACTTAGTTTCTAGTTTTGATCACCAACTCAAAAGGATATGCTTTTAACATCCCATAACAGAACAGCCATTAAAAAAGCAGTTTGCTATCTGCGACAGGCCACTAACTACCACAAGCAACTGAAAAGAAGTGAAAAGAAATGACACAAGGTCAACAGACACTGAACATGATCTAAAGCAGTGGTTCTCAACTGGTCTGGCTCCGAGACCCAACTTCTCAAATGTATTTAATGAAAAGATGGTGCAGTTTGAACCTGAGATAGTACAGGATATGTATGCCAACACAAAAACAAGTTTAATGATAAACCAAAACGACCAGCTGCTGGCGACGCTAGAGAGGGAACTATTCCCTTTTACACTCACTTAGCTTCATTTGAATTAAAAACCAAAAAGTGCATCTTCAGGACACGAGGTATTACAACATACATGACCATTCAGAATCTTCAGCCATTTTTAAACAGACCCAACAGCTTTCATGCACAAACAAAAAAGTCCAACAACTAAGAAGTAGTTTCAAAAAGACTCAAATAACCTAACTTTAACTGAGAATACACGCTCACTGAATCTATGACAAACACTTAACTATGGAAAAAGTCACGGTCTTGAGGAGCAGCTTTTCCACAAATTCAAAAAATTCATCAGTAAATACTGAAAAACATTGTGCTTTACAGAAAATTAAGCCGCACTCAATTCTCCTCACGACCCCCGAGTTTTTTCCTGTCATGCAGGCAGTGCCATCAGTTGTGAATTTTATATTCAGTAGGCTGTTTAATTTAATTATCCTAAAAACCCAGAGTCTCCCCCATATCAGGATGGTTTGACCCAACCTGGCACACGCTGCTGAAAACATGGAGGGACAAGTGCAAAAAAAGTTGAAACCAGAGCCGGCAAAAAAACGACACTCCGCTGCATAAAAAAGTCCCTTCAAAATAAAACCACAGGATGAAAAAAAAGGCCCGAGACTCACCAGTTGAGAATCACTGATCTAAAGGATGTGTTAAATGTGACACAGAAAGCATAACAGGTGTCAACAGCCATGATCACTTTAAACTTTAAATGGTGGGCGAGCTGTAGAACAAGGAACACAATTCAATGTTTCTGTTTCCATTCTAGTGCTATGGAAATGTTCTTTGAGGAACCAAAGTCAATAAACGCATGTAAAGTCTGCAAAATATTAGCCAACGGGTAAAAGAAAAAGCATTTTGAGTCGAGGCCAGAGCGACTGCGTGCAGGTGCTTAGGCACAGCGGTTTTTAACTGGGCCAAAGCCGTATGAACGTATGGGCAATGTGGAGAGCATCAGGATGACATGCTCAGGGGATGGGGGGTGAGAACAAGGGGGCTGCAATTTATCAATACAATATTAACATTCTGCTGGACTAATGACTAATAATGCCCAGGGCAAGCATATGAGATATACAAATTGTTTACTTGAGATAAGCTATATTTTATGCAGAAATATTATAGGGTATGTCATATATAATGTTTTTAAGTTAATGGTTAAATATGTACAATTTAGATTTCTTAACACTATAAATACATATTTAAACATAACTTTCAATACAAATCCTTATGATCAATATAACCCTGAACAGCAGAGGTGTCTCATCTCTATTTATCTACATCACCCCATGAAAAAAAGAAAGTTTCAAAATGCAAATCAAATTTAGTAAAAAATACATGTTATGGTAGACGAATACTATTTATCTCTAGGTTTTTCCAATGTACCTAAAATATAGTTTGAACATGTATTTTTCATTAAAACGAGTGAGTTATCCAAATTTAACTCTGATCTATGGAGGGGTGAATAACTCCATTCCACTAAAAACTGATTGAATTGTTAGTAATGGTGTTGGTGATGAGGTACAAACTATATTTATTAGGATTTTTTAGATTTTGGTTTCTAACAATTTTTGGATGATTCAACACGCAACGTCACATTGACCCGGGAACATCATTGCTGTACCTAAGAAACGAACACAACAGGAGGGTTAATTAAACATGTAACACTTTATTTCACAGCTGCAGTTTTAACGGCTAATACAGTTAGCATCAATGTTCCCTCTAATTTTTTCCGGCACTGAGCAATTTCTTTCATTTCTGAGCGCACATTTCAGCACTGTGAGCAATTCGCAACCACGCGACCTGCCGAAAATGACCACAAGCCTGCGTTAGCCATAGGGGATTCAAAGAGATGACAGCAAATGCATCAATATGTATACAAGGTTGTGGGATATTTATTCAATATCCTTTATAATGGCTGGACTTTGGGAACATTTTAATGATGGTGTTTTACCAAGTCAGTTTAGTTGAACTTAAAGGATCTTTGTTGAACTTCAATAAGGGGAGGTTATGACTGGTTCACTGGTTATGACTGATAATGATATATATAAAAAAATAAAAGTATCAAAGGTGTTTAGTCATTTCTCAGCAGGTACAACATTTAAGTGGAACTTCATTGAAAGAAAAATGCTAATGCAGTGCTTAACAATAATTATAGGCCTATTAAATTGACATGGTGTCATTTTTCCTAAAGGTAGCCTATATAAACAATTTAATAACTGGAGTGGTTTGCAACAAACTAGGCTACAAAACATGTAATTTGAATGTCATTGAGGGAGATAGGCCTATCTGGCTATGTGGCTCATCTTGTCTGCAGGCCTATGGAAGACACATGTCTCTGAAGAACAGCATCTGAAAAATAGGTTAACCAAAAGAGAAACACGTTTTCCCACGAGCGAACTCTCCTTTCGCTTTTGCCTCCGAGCAGAATTTGCTTTCTTCATATTTAAATATGTCTGAAAGTTTCATCCTACCTGTGTCAGTTTGGACTATTTCATCTAGCCACTCATGTTTGGGCTGCATGGGCACCTGCTCTGCCTTTCTTTTCACCATGGTATCTATAACTGCTTGAGCAGGGCCCACCAAGAGTAGCCTAAACAGCGCCGGCCCTAGCTCATGTGGCGCTCTAGGCGAGCTTCACTCCTGGCGCCCGGAGGAGGACAGCGGGGGTGGGGGGTGCTAACGGAGGCAGAGCGCTAGCGGATGTACAGAGAGCGCATGTCGAGAAACGGGACGCTGATTGGCCAAGAAGACTCGACACGTCACATCAAAGATCTTCTATTGTGGAGATGGCTCACTCCTATCTCAGAAACACTGGCGCAAAAAAGATTTTTAACCCCTGAAAAAAAAATCGTTTGTGCGGTCTGAAAAATGTGGGCGGTCTGAAAAATCTAGACAAAAGAAGGATCCTGCTCGGCCTGGCAACGGGTCAAGTGAACATACGATCGTCGCCTTGTCCAGCCAGTCTGGGCTGTAGGTACAAGAGAACTAGATTAGATAAACACCTCCTAAATGGTCATCCCGAGCTGGACCATGAGGACTTAGTTGTAAACAAGCAAACTGCCAAAAGAGCCAGAACTCTCCAACTTCTCGCAGACCTGAGGTCATCGGACCCTGCAGTCCCAATGGTGACATGCCTCGACTTGGAGCTGCAGGAGGAGGAGGAGATGCTGGAGGAGGGGGGTTGCCAGAACGGTAGTTGTGCAGAAAAGGTTCTGGACAAGAAGAAACTTAAATTGCGACTGGCAAGGCTGGCCAAAAAGCTCTGCGTTATAAACGTGTCCCAAAAGCGGTGAGTGCGGCTGGCTGGAAGGTGAAAAGCATCATACTGGTTGTCAAAATAATTATATTATTTTCTTTCTCAGATGAAGCAAGGTGAAGTTGGGGGCAGCCGGGGGGAAGAGGAGGAGGAGGAAGAAGAGGAAGAGGAGGAGGCGGACGAGTCCTGTCTCATCTTTTTCTGACATAGCTTGGCCAGCAGAGGTTGAGACCGGTGTGGTGGTGAAAAAGGAGGAGACAGCTCTGGTGAAGGAGGAGCTTTTTTGTACAGTTTAGCTGTAGTTTAGGGTATTACTATGTTCACTTTTTCTTCATGTTTTTATATTATGATTATTTCAGTGTAAATAAATGTGTAGTTTCGGCTTAATGTTAGTTTAGGGTTAGTGTTACTGTTTATTTTAATGTTTGGGTTAGTGTTAATGTTGTAGCACAGTCATCTAGCAGGTGCCAGCTGTAGCTAGTACAGCGCAATGCAAAGTCACTCCAGGAGGCCAAGGCCTGCTCTTTGCTCCTGGGGTGGATTTCATACACTGAGCAGACACTAGAACTACGGTAAAACCGTGTTATGGAGACATGCGGCCAAAAATCGGGAGGTGCTTAGTTACGTATTGATGAGTGCGACTTGTGAGGACATGCCTGTTGTCCTAAGATGTCCGGTATGTTCTCATAGAGAAAGTGTGTATACAGGTCAAAAGCTCTCATAAGAACACGCACACACAAACACACACTTTCCTCTGCAGAATTTAATTTGTTGCTTGGGTATTTTGTTACAGATCAACGGTATCACTCCATATACAACTACAAGTACAGTATTTTGTACAGATCATATTGAAATACAGTTTTCATTGGCTTATTTACAAAACAATTTTATGTACATGTTTTTATGTCAGTGCAACATCACTTTCTTTCAACAAACATCTTACAAAAAAGTTCTTTAAATTAACACGTCTGGTTCAGATCCAACAGAAATGACCTTAAATAAAATGGAGGCTACAGACCCTGACAGACTGCTCAGTAGTAAATTGCACTGCCTGCCGACACTCCAACCTACTCTTCTGGGGGTGGGGCTTAATATATAATTTTACGTGGGTCACAAGATCAGTGTTTGCCCAATTTTAGTGCCAAAGTTGAGTTCTTTTGGGCAGAAAATCGTTGTTCCTGGATTACCAACATTTAACTGATATCAACTGCATCTTTGAGTTGTTGCTCATTCAGTCTCAGCGATGGGTGTGGGAAGCTTAGCGTCAAACAAGTAGGCAATATTCACAGCCACAAGAGAAGTTGACAACTATTGCACCTATAGATGAAGCGAACGTTACAAACTAGGTTCTCAAGAGCCGAATCCTTCGGGCCACGTCATGAACGCAGCGGACATCGTCTGCAGCTCTGTGCAAAGGCAGGAGGGCAGAGGGACAAAACGAGTCGAGCGAGCAAACATAAATAGCACTCATCTGTACATTTCCATTTGTTCAACAAACGTACTTCTGCAAAGCAAAAAAATAAAGTTTCATTCAGTGACAGATAGCTCTCTAACATACATCCACGAAGGCGTCTCCACCTCATAATTACAGCAGCTAACAATGGGATGGAGAGGACCAAGTGGGGGAAACATCTGTTCACAGTGATTAGACTGAGCCCCTCCGAGGAGGACCTCCAACACAGCTGCTACATCACAACGCTCCGCCACTGGACTCCACACAGCCAAACGTTTCCAACCCGCCTCAGTCACGTCAAACGGCCAAACCTTCAGTCGAGCGGAGGAACAGAAGCTGGGATTCACTGGGAACCAATATTTAGACTCGGCACGTGGAGAACAGTCATCTAAACGGTCATCTAAACGGGACAGGTTTAGCTTTTACAGATCTGACTACAGTCCAGACACAAATACTGGAGCTCTCAACAGACAGACAGACTAAGCGAACGGCAAAGTGAAACCATCTTCTATCAGAGTTTTTCCGCATTTTTTGATATCCAGAGCAATCTCTTTAAAACAACCCGAATAGAAATTAAATACATATTCATGCATTGTTCATCTAATATCAGAAACTTTACTCTCCATACATTTTTAAATGTATGCATGCCTGTTGCCAAACACGGCCAGCACTTAAAACTGGAATTTGTTTATTCAAAGTGTCTCAGTCTCCATTTCCTCTCTAATTGGCACCACATGATTTTGCAGTTTCTGCTACTTTCTTTGTAGGACATTTTTGGCTCCATGGGACTCATTAGGGCCAAAGTAACCCGCTAAGGGCCTTCAGGGATACCCATTAGGTACAGCGCTACATTGTATTTTATTAGCTTAGGTTATGGTAGATAAATGAAGCACATTCACTGAGGAAGTATAATATTAAGTAAAATACTAAAAGCGCTAAAACTAGATTTTGACACAGGGCCCATGAGAGTCTGGGACCCTGAGGGATCTGCCCTCTTCGCCTGGTAGGTAATCCCTAAAATCAAGTCCACAGATGTTTAGAAAATCAAATCAGGTGAGTGCTCCATATGTGGCAACGAGAAGAGCACAGGAAACGGGATTGAAACTTTCCACAAGAGGCAGTAAAACTCTACTTTTCAACTTTGTGTTGAACGCCACCAACTTCACTCAACAAAGTTTGTTTTGCAGGTGCAGCAAATACTGTGTGATGGACAAGAAAGATGACTGGACTAGAAAAGATGATATCTCCCATTCTGCCACATCAACTTTGATCTGGTTTTAACTGGCCTCCGGTTAGAGGAGTGTGTTGCTAAATCAGTGGAGGACTCTTTAGACAGTAGAATGTTAAAACGACAGGTAAAAACCACTCTGCAACTACAATAAAGTTATCCCCAATGTCCCAACATTTCAGGGAGCATATGAACATTAGTATCACCGCCGAGTTTGGATCTCGACAGTTAAGAGATGCAGCAGTGGAAACGATCATGCTGCTACAGCGTGAAAACAAGCCTGATGCCTCTGGTGAAGCTGTGAGATTAATTTATATTCCTAACCTGAATTGAAAAAAACGACGATAAAATAAATCTTTTATAAAACACATCTGCAGAATACCCTCCTAAAAAGAAGTCTTAAACATATATTGTATATTATTCTTTAAGTGCGTCTCTTTTGAGATCATGGCACCCGTCCTAAACAAACCCAGACTGATACGCAAGAGTTTTGAGTTTCAAAGAAGTTATGGGTACACACGGGTCAACGTTGCACAAATCACTGCTGATATTTGGCAGCTGTGGAATGAAACACAGCTTTGGCAAAAACGTCTACTTTTATGTCCATCAGGACCTGTGAGCATGTCCTAGCAGGAAGGGGAGGAGATCTTTAAAAAAAAAAGATTATTAATACTGTCACAGACTTTTAGGGTCGACAGACTGCAGGAAGCGATGAGGTAGCGTGTGACTTATGTTTCCCTAGTATCCAATATACTAGATTTCTAATGTCAACGTCATGTTGATCTGTGGCATCAAATATGACATCAGTACTTGGCATTTCAAACCCAACCTGTATCCAATCATCGGCTTTGCATTCACACCTGGACATTCTGAGGCCTCATTCGAAGATATCCAGGCTTAGATCAGATGATAACTCCAGGTGGAAGTGCTTTTCATTCGGACATCACATGTGATAAACGCACACTAAGCAACATCACTTCATGACTTGGCCATACTGGCATACATTCAGAGATGCGTTAGTATGCAAGTATAATGTTACATGTTTATTATGGCGAGGGTTGTTCGCAAAGGGAGAAGAGGCGGATGGGGGGGGGGGGTTTCGTCGGGCTCAGCAATGTACACAAGTTTAGTGCTTTCCCCAGGGCTTCGTTGTTGTCATGGAAAACCTTTGCAGTAAAACATGTTGGCAATCAAGTGCAGAAAGTGTTGCGACGCATCTCTAAGGGCAGGGACCATAGGCCGACTTGAGTCGTTGGCAGTTTAATCTGAATCCTTCAGAAGGGGCTGAACGTCTGCTGCTTCCTGCCGCGGACGGGAGCAGAGAGCAGGTGTAGTGCTGACTGATGGAAGACGAGGCCCGCTCACTGGAGGACACAGTACTTCTTGTAGTCGGACTCAAAGTCTTCGTCCATGCTACTGGTGTCGGCCATCTTCTTGCCATCGATCTTCGGCAGGAACTGGGAGTAGTCCACTCCCTGCTGCTCGTAGAAGAGGATGTAGGCCGAGTCGGCATCGATCTCCTCAGAATGCACTTCCTGTGGGAATAGTTTATTAAAACAGAGGGTTTGTGATTGATCTACTCTAGGTACAGGTCAATGAACCTGTTATGTGTTGTTGCAATAGCTGAGACAATTCTGTAAGACATTACAGGCAGGTTTAAGATGTGTAATGAAATGCATCCACCACTAGGAGGCTCTAAAGTCAAGAATGTCCAACTAGTACATATTACAATGGAATATATTCCAATCAGTTTGTATATATCCGTTTGAATTGTATTCTGTCCATTGATGTAAAAATCAAATCACTGTAATAATAACTGACCTTTTGCTGCCCAGCCCTATTTATTTGAAGGTTCACATATTCAGAACATTCATTTATCATTAAGCAACTATTAGCTGTACCGCAATGGACGATGTGAGATTAATGCAGCCTTAGTGCATGTGAGCGTGCACTTCTGGCTAGCTCAATCGCCGGCGCTCTGCACTACGTTCACAGTGATAAACACTGTTAGCACTGTTAGCACCGTTAGCGGCGAGCTGCCAGCTCAGCCATTGCCATGTTGAGAGCTGTGTGGAGGCCATCACTATCATAGATATGCTCTGAAGAACCTTTTCTGTCGCTATGTCTGTCAAGCTTTCCAATCGAGCATTCGATTTATGCAGTTGACAATAATAACGGAGGCACATTTACCACAGTGGGCCCTTGACTACAGACAGCTGCCTGTTGGAAAGTATGCTATTCATTTTGGAAAAAGAATAAAAAGTGTCCTAATGCCTTACCTTACAGCTGCTGTCATTGTAACAGTACCATTTCTTGTTGGGGTTTTTGGCATACGTCACATAGTGGCCTCCTCCCATGATTCCTGAATGGCACTGGCGACAGGAAGCAGAACAATATTTTAGACTTGTTTCAAAGCAGAAAGAAGCTCATTGTCTGACAGTGGCGTTGATGTGTGACACTTACTGATATTGCATAGAGGTTGTAGATGGCGTCCAGACACATGTTGTCTCCGTGCTGGAGCAGCGGGTTGTAAGGGTCCATGCTGCTCTCTGTGCTACAGTCGGAGTTAAGCCCATTGCCGTCTCCGTTCATCAGGACCACGTCGCAGTGGCTGCTGGACGCCTCGCTGCTGCATGATGCCTCCGACGTGAGCACCCCTTCCGATCCAGGGGGGCCCGACGCTGCGCTCCCCTCCGTGTCTGGCGGTGGCGCATCGTCCCTGGGCTCGGCCTCAGGGTTAGTAGCTCCGTCCAGGTTCTCCTTGCTGTTAGAGAGGCGCTGTCTGCTGCCCAGCTGGGGCAGGCGTAGCCTGCCTGGCCTGCGGCCTCCGCTGCCGGTCTTGGGGCTTCCAGAGGGGCTGCTGGACCGACTAAGAGAAGGCGCTGACTTCCTGCTAGAGGCAGGGGAGACTGTTGGGAAAGACATGTGTTAAAGACATTTCCTCTGCCATTGGGCCATTACCCGCTTTGCTCATTGACAATCATTTAGTTTCACAAGCGGTTGGCTCTTAATCAACAAACGCATAACAAAACAAATACAGAAGTCTCTTTAGAAATGTGAGTAGTCTCAGTGCATGAGTGGCTAGCAACAGCTAAATCAACATATGGTACCTTTGGGAAGGTTGCAGAAGCCAGCGGGGGCAGAGATGGAAGACAGGTTGTCTTCTCCGACCTTCAGCAGATCCTCGCTCTCACTGCGGGAGTGGAGGCAGTGCTGCACCAGGTCTCTGGGAGCCAGGAAGGCGCTGGGGTCGAAATTCTCCCTCGGGAACTTAACGATCTTCTGGGATTTGATCCAACGGCCATTTACAAACTGGAAGCGCTTCAGGTGGACAATCTGAAGAGGAGAACATGCATCACACATGCTGTACATTTAGAACCTACCCCTGTGAGGCCAGAGCTAAGGTCTGGCACAGACTGAGAAGTGTGCCACTGACCAGCATGGGCGGCAGCCTCCAGAGATCCAGCTTCTTCGTGGCCAGCCGGTGCGTCTTGCACTTGGAGCAGTAGTAGAGCTCGTCCTCACCCAGCTCTTCCTCGCTGGTGAAGGCCTTCAGACAGCTGTCCAAGCTGATGGGTTCAGCCTGGGCCCGACGGGACTGCTCCACACTGCAGTGCTCCTCTACAATCTGCAGCGAGACCATGAAGGCGATACTGAGAGGGGTGGGGATGAACTCACACTTTTCTCTAAATTGTCTTTTTCACAACCAGCAACTGCAACTTTGGAGGTAAAGACAATCCAGTTTTGAGCAGAAACTAATTTGTGGTATTTTTTGGCACCAAACCATTTGTAGTTTTGGGAATCAGTAGGCTAAGCTTGTTATTAAACGGTATTTTACCAGTTCTGTTCGGCTCAAAATACAGCTGAATACCCACAAAGACATGCACCACAATACTTATAATATGGATGTCAAAACCACCAGAGTAGCATTACAACCTTAATGGCACAGCCTAAAAGATCCTGGATCCTGTGTAACTGAGTTAACTGAGCATGAAGCAGCTCACTGTGGTCAAACCCAGTACCAAAGCACTTTCTGTTTAGCAGGTTTACTTATCTCATTTAACTCTTATCTCAAAATATGCAGAATAATACTAGACTTTATCACTGTGAACCACAGCGAAGTCCTGAATGTGAGTGGGATGAAGGGCGATGGAACAGCAGCAGTAGAACTGCCATCTGCAGGAGAAGGCTCACTCTCACTTCTTAAATGTTGACAAGATTATCTCATTGTAAGGCTCAAAGATTTGGGTGAGAGAGAGCGTAAAGTGAGGGTGAGAGTAAGATTGTAAGATTATAAGAGTGAAAGTGTAAGAGTACGAATGAGGGTTAGAGAGATAGCGAAGGCTACGTTCACACCAAAAGCGTTGCAAATATTCGCGCCGCATTTACCGCGTCAGTTTACTCGCTCGACAATAATGCTGTGTTCACACCAAACGCGTTGCGAATGTTACTTGCACCTGAAATGGGCCGAGGCTTATCTCCGTAAAAACAGTTACCGTTTCCGCCATTCACCATGGAAATAACCACTACTTCTGCTTTATGCTTGTTGTGTAAATTCCACATACGTCGGAACATCAAACTCCATCATAATATTTTCATAATATTATCCGTAGTCCCACAACAGCGTCTGAATGACGGCCGCTACCAGCGCTACTTCAGGCGGACAAGCAGCAGTTTGATTCAGCAACGGCAGGATGGCGGTGATGACGGGCGGAGCTTCTCAACGCTGATTGGCTGACCCAACTCAGCGTCAGAGTTGGAAAGTTTCAACTCGCGCTGCGTCAAACGCTCTGTTCGCCCCGGGTCAAATGCGGCATTCGCGCTGCCCGCCGGAAAATTTGCTATCGCATCTGTGCATTGACTTTGTATGTAATCTACTTGCACGTCAAATTCGCAACGTGTTTGGTGTGAACGCAGCATAAGAGTGAGAGAGAGAGCTATATGTTCCCATGTATACTTTGCTTTGGCAAAACTGTGTAATATTATGGTCGTGCCAATAAAGCTTCACTGGATTGAATTTGAACTGAGTGGTGTTTTACCCTCTCCTGGGAGGTCTGGTAGCGAAGATGCAGGGCGGTGGGGTCCCAGTCCACAGCTATGTAAGCATTTCCTACAGAGGCCCTGTCCTCTGTACACTCTATTGTACAGCCTCGACAGAACCTGGAAACACAGACAGACAGGTTCAGCTGCAGTACATACACAGGTTCAGGAACCAAGACATTTTTTACATTTCTAGCACACTGGTACGAGCCTACAATATGAAAAAAAGTAAGATAAGAATATGAAAACATCGGGCCCACTGTGTCATCAACACCAGACACATTACTCCCTACATGACTCGTTGTGTGTTCATGAACCACTCTCCGTCTTACCTGTACCAGGGACACCAGGCACAGGAGTTGCCATCCTTACCCACAACGCGTAAAGTGAAGGGGTACTGGTAGCCCATACTGTCATCACTGCAGGTTAGAAGAAGAGAAGAAATGTGTTCAAGCACACTGTCTGTGTGGATAGCATCAATTGAAACAGTTTGTTGTTGAGCGTTTTTGACAATGGCTCACAACGCCATGTGTAGCAAAACAATTTTAGTCTTATTCTTCCAATGGGGCCCTGCTGGTTGAGGCTGGAGTAAATTACAGGAAACAAAGGAGTGGAACTGGATCTGGCTTTAGATGGACGATAGCGATAAGCTCTGATCCTGATTGTGCGGATCTGCTCAGGCCACTCTTAATCATCTTCACTTCACAGCTACAAGTTCAGTGCAAAGATAGAGAGTTTAGCTTCACTTAGCACAAGTAGTGGAAGCAGGGGGGGAATCTAATCACCAACATGTCGCTCTGTCAAATGCAAACAAACAAGCAGGTGTGTTGAGCGAAAGGAACAGGCGGTCAGCCTACCAGTCCTGGGCGTGGTTGCTGGCTTCCTGTGGGGGCAGTGGGCTGGCCAGTCGGGACACCTGGATCCACACGGCATCGTACAGATCCTTCTTACTGGTGTGGACAGTGCAGGGAACTATGAGCGGCATGCCGAACAGACTGGGCCGGTTCTTCTGAGATGACAGGAAGTACAGCTCCGTACGCATCTGAAGGGGCGACACAAACGATGGAGAGTAATGATTTAGAATCATAAATAATTTGGCAATAATACAGTACATTTAACAGCGTTCAGCCATTCAACTGTAATATAACTGACAGTATTTCTTTTGCACATATTGCACTGTACAATACAGCCCGCTGCTTTTGAACATGGCGTTCTCACCATCTTTCTGTGCATGGCGATGATGTATCCAATGAAGGGGCTCTCCTGCATCGGTGTGATGTGTCCATTGGCGACCCCATTGGCGAGAGGCGACTCTGGGTTGAAGAGCACCATGGTGCTGGGCCCACCGTTGGGGATGAGGATGGGCTGACTGACCAGGTTCTCTTTAGCAGCAGAGCCATTGGCTATTGGGGGGATGTCTGATGAAGGTGAGGAAAATAGAGAACCGTGGATTCAGACGGAGCCACGAAGACAAGAGGGCAAAGACCGAGTGTGAGCGAACAGCCTCACCTGTCAGAGTTGGGGAGCTCAGTGACGTTGGCGAACCCGGCACGGGGATCTCAAACGCACACAGGAAGCCGTTAACAGACAGACGGACCTTGTGGTTGTCCTGAGGGAAGTTCTAAAACACAAAGGATGTGGACTTCAGACTGCAGCACTAGACAGTAGTACAGTAACAGATAGCACTGCATGTGTAATGGAGCAGTTAGTTAGTTGAGTCTGTCCCAATACAATGTATATGAATAGAATTTTGTTTGTGGTGCTGGAGGTAAGAAATAATGTGTTTTGTTGTTGTAAATTTGAGTTTATTTGGTATCCAACTTGGCCTGATCGGTGGAACAGTCCCGGGCGAGTACCTTGATGTTGGAGGTATGGACCTCAGCCAGGAGGATCTGCTCAGGCTTCAGACTGCACAGTTCACTCAGTTGTTTCTTCAGGCCTGTGTACTTTTCATCCATATTCAACCGAAGGCCGTAGCGCACGGGCGTGGAGCCGTCCAGTTTAATGGCTATGAAGACAGAAACATTATATGTGATTCAGGTTGTTTAAAAACTTTTTTTTCATATTTATTTTAAAGGATCACATTATCAGCATCTTTCCTTCACCCGCCTCACCAGTGATCTCCAGATGCATGGAGCTGTCCATGGGCAAGGGCAGAGACAGGAAGTTGAAGGGATCGAAGCGAGCACTGATGTGTCCACAGGTCTTACACTTCACTTGGGACTTGAGCTGACCGTGGAACAGATCCACCACGATGGAGCGGTTCCTCCGGAGGTGGTTCTCCCATGCCTGTAGAGGGAAGGAGCATTGACACACAGGAGAGCTTGGATGATGGACGGACTGCTATTGACTTCTGAAGATGTGACGGCTCATTACCTCAACAGGCCCGATGCCCAAGTCAGAACTGGCCTATTCCCTCTCTTTGACTGTTACACTAATTATTTATTCATCTTGCAAATGAATTAATCTAAATGTGGAACATTTCAGACATTGCTTGCTATTTCATTCAAGTGAAATAGACAAAACCCATGAGTATGCTTTCTTATGTTGACTCCATTGTGCACCCTCCGTTCCACTGCGAGTCACTTTTTTCATTAGGATGGCTGTCTGCTGCAGCTGAAGACAACACTACAAGAATGGTGACATTAATCCCAAAACAGGTAAATTGCAGCCTGGATGGCTAAACATTGATAATTGACCTTTTCGCTAAGTCCCGCCCCCTACTGCTACTCTGGTCAAGCTACCATGGAGCTCACTCTGTCACTAACTGCACCAGTATCATCTCATTTTAGCCAGTCTGTGTTTTATGGTGGGACTTGGCAAAAGGTCAATTCTCTATGACCTATGGGCGGCCCCTTGCACATTGCCATTTGATATCTTGTCATAAAAATGTTTTCAAAAATGTAAACGTTTTCATTCCCGTTTAGCTGTAAAAGGAGAGTTTCCTCCGGCAGGTGCTTGGTTTTGACTGTTTTTGGTGGTTGGGTCTCAAACGTTCTCACGTTACAGCTGTTGCTATTGCTCATTTCAAATATCAATATCGCTGAACACCCAGGGTTAATTGTATTTGTAGACGGTAGTATTTGATGAGCAGTGTGATCTCTGACCTCAGAGGCCACCTCCCAGTCAGGCCGGCCATCGCTGTCCTTCAGCTCCACGTAGGGTTTCTCATGCACCCTGTTGAGATCTTCATGGAGACCATCCAGCAGGAAGGCTAGCAGCTCCTGGGAGTCCTGTTGCTGGAATCCATTGAAGCGTGGGGCATACTTTGCTATTGTCCACTGGAGAGAAAGTAATGACATCATAAACTGGATTTGTATAGAACCCTTCAATGCATTTTAAAAGACACTTTGTAAAAGTGCTCCTGTAGCACTTTTACAAGTCTAGACAGCACAAAGATTGTGAATCAAGACGGATCAAACATGACTATAACTGACAAAAGTCTTTAACTTTTCATGAGGAAGACAGTGACGAGGCTGCTTACCCTGAGTTTGAGTGGAGCAATGTTCTTCTGTGTCCCGCTCCACAGCTCCATCACCAGGTCACCATAACACTTGGCCATGTGACCTCGCATCCCGATGGGGTTTGTTCTGGAAATGCACCAATGAAGGCCGGTTATAATGAGGAGTTCAGGCTGAGGGTGGCACGATTTAAACCAAAGTGATTGACTTAAATGGCACCTGTTGAGCTCATAGAGGTGTCTCCCTGAGATGAAGTAGTCCGTGAGAGGCTTGCTGTTGCTCACACACTGGATGCTGGAGTTCATGAAGCAGGTGTTGCCAAGGTTACTGAGGCCAGTGGCTCCTTTCTCTGTGGGAACTGGTATAGAAAACGATGTGTAAAAACACTTCACTTTACTAACCAGCACCAATGACGTCTCTTACGTATTATGCACATTATGACAAACTTTTATGTAAAAGATTACATACGCGTGTGTATGTGTGTTTGTAAGAAAATTCAGAGAAAATATTATTGTATACTTTGTATGTAGGCCAATAATATAAGAGTCAACTCATTATTATATTACAGTATATAACATTATGTATTTATTCATACAACACTATTTATGAATCAAGATCCATTTACAAGAAGGTAAAGAGACTGATGTATGAGGATTAAGAGATTGTCATGGAGCACAGTTAATATCCACCAATACGAGCTGACTCTAACTCCCATTCTGCCTGGTAACAAATGCCCAGTGCGATGAGCGGCTCTCATCCAGCTTACCTTTGTGCCTGTCCATCTTACTGCTGTTGGCAATGAAAGACATTTCCTCAGGCCAGCTCATGTCTTTGTTCCGGACTGTGGAGGAAGAGAATAAATCAGTTCACTCGCACTGTCATGTGCCATTATTTAGAATAACCTGTAATATAACCGGTTTGGTTCATTCTGCTTATCAGACCTTCAATAACCAGCTGCTGCTCATCATAGATCTTCAGGCTTTCCAGTGTGTGATCTTCATCGTCCAGGAGGGTGAGGTAATTCTGAAAGACAAAGAAATAACTTTAGACAATGAAATAATGACTGTTCTTTGTTCTGCATCAGTTCATTTTTAAAGATACTATCAGACATGGTCGAAATTAACCTTCTATTAAGTGTACTGTTCCCATCCACGCTTTGTGGGAGGTGTGTATACTTTTTTTATGATGGAATTATACCTGGCCCCTAGTTCGCTGGGTGTGAATTCTATTTAACATTGATCAATGTAGGAATATGCGTCATGTCAGCACAAAAACGGAAATTATGAAGGTCTTGGAATTAGATTGGACGTGGGGACAGCTTTAAAGATAGAGCCTCACACACACACCCAGCTGATATTGTTTCAATTACATTAGCACAAAACACACACAAAATACATGTATTTTGTTTGGATCTCTGGAGTTTGCCCGTTTAAGATCATATATTTAATTATTGCCAAAAAGCTGGCCTTGAATTGTGAACTAAAGTGAAACAGACAATTTTAGGAGCCAGGTTGCCATAAGCGGATTGATCTTTAAATGTCTAACCTTTCATGGGAGGTATTATGTTTCGTGACCCACCTCACTGTTGTAGAGCCAGAGTCTCATGTCCTCCTCCTTGATGCGGAGTCTCTGGGACAGGTAGAGGTGGATGTCCTTGATGGTGGCCATGCGGCTGAAGCAGCCTGTGTAGGCCAAGACCCTCTTCAGGGGAGCATTGGGGGAGGGCACGCTACCTGCTAACAGGTAGGACAGGAACATTCACAAACTGAGCCAAACACCAAGCCGCAGCACAAATTTGGGGTTTGTTTATTTGACTTTTTCTGAGCCGGAAGGACTTCAGCTGTGATGTAAAAATCCTTGTGTGTTTTAAAAC
Organism: Myoxocephalus aenaeus; assembly: GCA_038501785.1. Classification (NCBI taxonomy): domain Eukaryota; kingdom Metazoa; phylum Chordata; class Actinopteri; order Perciformes; family Cottidae; genus Myoxocephalus; species Myoxocephalus aenaeus. The sequence goes on from JBAMJR010000115.1 coordinate 301,716, forward strand.
TCATATTGGCTACACACAAGTTCACAACAACTGCATTCTGGTGACTGAGGATTAGTTGTAAGGAAGCAGCAAGAAGGTTTTTTTTGTCAATCAGCACAGATTTGATTTGTCAATCAATTTAGTGGATTAAGTGGACTCCGATTGGATTCAATCACATACAAGCCAATCAATAGCAGTCCTGGTTATTACAATATAAACATACACATTTAAAAGCTTTATGTAATTGGCTTCAAAATGATTAATGAAACTATCTGATTTAATCTGATTTGTAAATGTTATTATTTCCCATCTACACAGCTTTGCTATTCAATTCTACCACTCAACACTTGTTTGAGTGCTCTACTCGGGCTGTCAGGAAGACATTATGCGGAATATGATGGATGAGTAGATCAATTTGAGATATTTAGCCACAAGGCTGAGTCTTAATGCCCAGCAATGACAAGCCGCTGCTTATGAGTCATGATGGTAGCTGACACTTCCCTGGGGTCTGAAACCTGATATGTTGGCTTGATTTGGACCAGCACTTTCACGCTGAGTGCTGATGCCTGATTACCCTGATGGATGTCAGTACATGCTTTGTCATCTGCTTTCTTTTTGCAGCGAGACATTTCCAGTTTGTCTTTATATCCATCATGCAAAGGGATAAACGCCGGAGTGAAATCCATCTTAAACGAATATTAGCGAGCGAGCTGATCTATATATAATCTTCCAATTGTGAGAACATTGGATGTGAATTGATCGTTCTCTAAGCCCCGCCCCCCCACTGCTACTCCTACAAAAATAAATACAAAAAGATTTACTTATAAAGCAAAAGCAGCATGGCAAACCCTCAGTAGCTAACTGATGGAGTTGTTTGAACTACAGAAACACTCGGATGTGGACATTCATTTTGTTTGCTTCTCTCAATTATGGTTTCTGTTTGTGTGTGGTCATTTTTTGACTGACAAATTTGATACGTTTTCAGATGTTTTCCAAAGCCCAAATCCTCATAGAAGAGTAGAGATATTATGATCGTGTCCCAGATGGTTTCAAATATTTGTTGTGTTTGTCATGATTTAGAATACTACTAATGCAGACGAGTGGAGAGCACTAGAACAAGTGTCGTCAAAACATACAATACTTGAATGGCAAGGTCTGTGTAGATTGAAATGGTTTGAATTATGCAACTTTTAGAGGGATCAGCAGTCTTTCCCCTTCATGGGCCATTGGTTCAACCCACTGCCAGCACCAGAAACCTGCCAGGGCTGGATCAGTCCACTTTAGGAGGATTAAAAGGGGGGGATGCGGGGTAGCTCAGTGAAGCGTTTGTCGACGGCTTGCTCTGATCTTGCTGCAGGCTTACGTTACCTCTTTGCGGGGGTAAATACGGTGGGAACATTCGCAGGCTGGTCATACCCATATTGACCCAGATGTTGGACTGGGGGGAGCGCGTGGCCGGCTGCTGGCGGAGGAAGAGGAGGTAGCGTGGGAAGAGCTCCAGCTCTGCTTGGCCCATCTTGCTCTCCAGGATAACCTGCAGGGGTGGAAGGGAAAGTGTTATACTTCTCATGCATTTAACTCAAAATCTGGAATCCTGTGACCAGGGTTTGTCTTTAAGGCCGCTTCATTAGTTGATTTCCCCGGGTCAAGACCGGATAAAACAAATGAACCATTATTGCCTTTTAGTTATGGTCAGTGGCGGTTTTGGGCACGGGCGAACCGGGCAGCCGCCCGGGGCGGCACTTTTTCATGACACGTGGGGGGCGGCACGACCACTTACCACTGGGATATAGGGCAATACTCTAATGCAGCGGTCCCCAACCTTTTTTGAGCAACGGACCGGTTTTGTGTCAGACAATATTTTCGCGGACCGGCCTTCACGGTGTGGGCGCAAAATATGACGTAATAAATATGACGTAATACGACCGACATAAAGACAATTATAAAGTGCATAAAGATACAACTCACCATTACGCTGCATTAGTGAGAGCCCTGAGCTTGTTTCTCTGCTACGAGCCGGTCCCATCTCGGGGTGACGGGAGAAAAAGACCGATGTGTGTTTATGTCCAGTCTACTGACTCTACTCCGTAACTTAAACCTATATGTGCACTCTGTAACTTCATTAAAACCCGCTTCACAAAGACAGGATGTTGAAATGGAGGCAGGGTTTCAGAGCTTTTTTGGCGATCTCAGTAACTCTGCCTTGATTTTAATCCAGAACACCGAGTTGTAACGGACTTTTAAGTTTCATTTTTGGGGTAACGTATCACGTAACCTCTTGACATGTGTCAAGATGTTACGTTTGAGGCTACGCACAGACGGATGTATCCGGTCTTTTTTCAAAATAAAACATTTTCCAGACTTTTTTATTTATTTTTTACCCGGGGAGGGGGGGGGGAGGCGCTCGGAGGGGGGTCTCGCCCGGGGCGTAATTACGTGTAGAACCGCCACTGGTTATGGTCCATTATGTGTTCACACTGAGTTTATTCAAATGAACCAAGAGCTGAAAGCTTGGACTCATATGAACTCACAGGTAACTGAGTTCAATGCACAGTTTGGGCTTTATTGGCATGACTGCATACAATACAATGTTGCCAAAGCATGTTACCAAACAACAAGACAAAAGGCATTAGATGCCGACTTTGCTCAAGGGAATTACCCACAGTTCATAGCAATGTGACGTTAAACACGCAGTTCCCAATGGAAGAATGGAGACGTAAAAAAAAAAAAAAAAAGGTAAACAAAGAGGCACGTGGGCGTTTAGCCCAATAAAATACCTTTACACTACAACATTACGGATTAAAGATGGAACATAAAAACACATGAAATCAGAGGAATGCAAGCAGAAATTATATATTTCATATTTTTCCATCCCTCACAGCCTCTCACACTCAATCACTTAGCAGGTGACGTCAGTAAATCCCTGAGGGTTCAGGGTTTGAGGGTTTAGGGGGACATTAGGACTGGGCCTCTCTCTCCCTCCTGGCTGTGGGCGCCTCATCCTACTTGTTGGATCTGGATCCCCGTCCTCCAGGTGATCCAGCCTTCTCTCTCTCACTCCCTCTATGTGCTTGTTTCATCCTCCTATCTGTATGAATGCTGTGCCTCAGTTTTTCTTTTTTTCTCAGTTTGTGTAGCCTGTCCTCTTTCCAGGGTTGTGTGGCTCAGGCTCAAGTAGTCTGGTGAAGCTTCCCCTCCCAGATCAGAGGGATCAATACAGAATACCTTCCTTCTTCTCAAATCACGAACTGACTTCTGGTTCCCCTACGACATAATGAAGTGATATCGTTTCGATAAAGTTGTTTCGATCATCTCAATAAACTGCTGGCTTTTGGTGAACCATGTCTGATTGCCTGTCCACTCGGGTTTCTTGCCCGGCTGCCCTGATATCACAGTGGTAGTGAGGCTCGTCAGCTGTTGGGAGGATGTGTATTACAGACTGCTTTCACTCACCGGCCGCGGCAGGCTGAGGTTGGCACCGTACCAATGGTAGAGTGCCCTCCACACCGGCTCTGGCACCGTCTCAAAGTCTCTGCCAGGCACCAGCTGCAAGGAGCGCTTCAGCCTGCCACCCTCCATGGTTAATGTCGGGGCCTGCAGGGGAACAGCACAGACATCAGCATTTCAATATGTGCACTAAAGACCCTAGTCTGCCTACTTGGATTACAGATAATAGACAAAGACAGCATCCTAATGCTATGCAAAGACTGGCAGCCTGCTATCAGTACAGCATGATGTAGAGATAAGACAAAAGAAAAAGCACCATCTGGTCCCTGGGAGCCTTTGTCAGATGAGGAGGAGTGCCTACTAATTAGAAATCTCGTTTTTTCTGTCAAACCAAAGAAGAAGCTGGCAAAAAAAAAATCCTCTCAGTTCTCTGATGTAACCATCAGGTTTTCATCTACCAAGAATAACACAATAAGTACTGCAAACACTACACAACGAGATTCTTTTTTACAGAATGAAAATGTGAATTGGAAGCGGAAGGTACAGCTTATAACACCCACTCTTGCCTAAAAGTTCTATTTCTGATTATACATTTGTATCTGTTCATCAAAATATATTTTAAACATGTCTTTATTCACAAAGCGTGCAACACATTATGAACACCTCTTACAAGTATTCAATAAACATGTCCCTTCATTTTTATACATCAACACCGTGTTTCTTGAGGAAACGTATCTGAATTGAGTGAAATGTTCACTCAATTCAGATACGTTTCCTCAAATTTTCAAGGCACATTTGGGGAAAATACACGTATTTCCATTCTTGGTGAGAGTAAGCAATCTAACGTATACTTAAACATTATGTTAATCGTCACATATATACATTGATTAACATGACCTTTCCATCCTAAGAATTAGGATTGGATTGACGTAAAGCGCCCGGTGAGCAACTTCAGGGTTCAGAGTCTCGCTCGTGGAAAGGACGAGACGGGGATTGATTAACCGTGTGATTAAAGGACGACCCGCTCTAAGCCCTGAGCCGTCTCTAAATAAAGCTGGAGACAGGACGTGGCAAGCTTAGCTTAGCATAGCATGAAGACTGGAGGCTGGGTGAATAGCTAGCGTGGCTCTGTCCAGAGTTAAAAGTACTCAAATGTCCATGAACAGATTCTGCATTCACATGCCTGACGACGATTTCACTTTTTATTGGTTTAAAATGAGCTTGTAACTGGCTGAACTCCAACTCATCTCAAGTTGCTAATGGTAGTGTTAACAACAAGCCCCCAGAGGCCTGGTTGACTGGACTCAAAATACAGTTTGGGAGCTGCATGTAACCATGGCAAAATTGAACTGCATTTAAATGTGTTTAAATGGAAACCCCGAGATACCATCAATAAGCCAGGCAGTCAGTCACAAACAACACACTGGCTTTGTACTGATCATCAACAAAATAAACTGAGCAGCAATCGCACACACACTTGCCTTCATGGGGTCGGTATTGACCAGAGGCTGGTTATCGATGGCTCCGGGTCTTTGTGCTGCCAGCTGGGAGGGGAGGTGGCCGTTGGCTCCAGAAAAACACTGATTGTTGTTGTCCGATACATTGTGCTGACGGGCAAAACAGCTCTCTGTAGCAGAGGGAGCTACCTGGGGGCTCAGGGCTGCTGGGACAGAAGAGATGAGCGGGGGCAACAATGAGACACACACACACACACACACACACACACACACACACACACACACACACACACACACAATTAAAGTTCAATCTATTGTCAAGTTGGGATGCTTTATTATAAGTCAAGTCATATATACTCTAAATAAAAAAAATCTGAAACATGCAAGCCCTTAATGATACATTTCTCTCATGATTAACTGAATGATGGTTCAGTCAAGGATTCTATCCATGGAGCTTTTGTAAAGTCACTGCCAGTAATTTTAATTTTGTGTGGAGTTTGGCGGTCCCTGTGGACAAAAGTGGTAATGTTTCCCTGCACCAGATTACTTTTAGAAAATCTCCTATTTTACAGCAGAAGGGTTTTATCTGCACTCTACTGAGTGAAATGTTCTAGTTATCATTAATATTATTATTACTATTATATCTGCTATCAACTGCTACGTGAAGCTTGTGGACTGACCGATCTCTGTGGCCTCTGAGGCGCTGGAAACAGCATCCGGTGACCTTTCCTCAGTGGGGCTGACCGAGCTGAAGGTTCCCAGTCCTCCCAGTCTGTCTGGTGGGGCGAGCTCTATAGTGGCTGTAGTCATTGGAGTCCGCAGCGAGTTCAGGATGGACGGCTGCTCCACCACGATGCCCTTATACTCCTGGACAGGGAGACAATAGCAGGGACTTCCCTGTCATTGTTTAAAGTGATATCTGTGATTAATGTGTCGTTTGCTTTGGTGGTAGTCACTGCTACTGTCCCAGACAGTGTGATGTCATTGTGCAGGATGCAGTAAAAACCTGGTCTCATAAATATATGGAAGTATTATCCAAAACTGCAGCATTGGCACTTTTGAAAGTCGGGGAATCAAAATGGAACACTTACAGAAATCTGTAAAGCGGGGCACAGCATGTTAAACGTAAACCTTCACGCGAGTAATGATTTGGAGTTAATGTACCCAATAATGTAAACTGAATGTAGATAACATCACATGTAATGTTCTGCCCGAGTTGGAAAAATGATTTCCTCTTGAATCCATACAAAACCATGTGGGACCTTGTGAAAGAAATACTAAAGACAAAGAAATCTAAAAGGTTCTTTTAACCAAAAGGTCTCTGATATCATAGACTTGAGGTCAACACCATGAGACTTGTTTTCTCAGTGCTTGAAAGTTGGAACTTTAGAAGCACCAATGCATTTTTCTATCTTCAGGAATCGTTGTAGTAAGATACTGAGCCCTCCTAAATCAACCTTTACAACAATACACTGCATCTAAGGCGACACCGGCTGTGACATTATTAAAAAGGGAACATGCACCACCTTTTATGTGGATGTCCAATCAGTGTTGATGGTAAATGTAGCCGATTGACGCAACAAACTCCTCAGTATTGACCCAGAGAAGTTTGCAGATGCAAAATCTGTTGTTCTTCCTGCATCCAGAGTGGCAATTTGACATGACAGTGACGCAGCTGGAGGCGAGGAAGAACCACAGTTTGTATTTCAGCATGGATTTAGTTATATTTTCTCCGTCGCAAGTCGTGCTCTAGATGCTTCTCAAAAAACAGAACTTCCGAGCACTCTTCGGCTGTATTGCAAACCAGCTACGTTTCCAACAGCGTGAATGGTAATCCTCAAATAATAGTGGAGGATGTGATGGACGAGGATACATTTCCTTTCACAGTGTTTGGGCTGACTGACATTAAGCCGTATGTATTTGGGCGAGAGGCGGCCGATGAAACGCTGAGGCTGCGCCCGCATTAGGCACACAAGAGGATATGGCCGACTTGTTGTCAGAAGCACGCAATGCATCCTGGTACGGGCAGGCACTGCCTGCACGGCTCAATATAACAGGTAGTTAGACCACATTTACGATCAACAACAATTGGACGTCCACTTGAAAAGCTCACACATTTTCCCTTTAAGTACAATTCAGTTCACAAAGGTAAATAGTAGTGTAGTGTTAATATCTAGATCGACACATTTCACCTTCTTCGACTTACATATTTAACGTAGTCCTTCCACTGCTGCCACCACAGCATGGAGATGAGAAACCAGTTGTGGCTTTGCTGCAGCCCATGTCTGCTCTCCCTCTCCAACCAACCCCTACACACACAAACAGACAAAGCATCCATTAGGCCCAACAGCATACACTTCAATGTTGTATCCAACGACATGACGGGTAAAGAGGACAGGTATGTACCTGATGATTTGCCCCTCCTCCTCAGGACTACCAGGCCTGAGCCCCAGGACTATGTGACAGACCTGGACCAAGAGAAATACACAAAGGTGGTCAAGAAACTACTGCATACCAATACGAGTTGAACAACTCCTGTACGGTATGTGGGTGTTCTGACCTGGAAAAGCAGGTTGAGGAACTCATTGGCCAAAGCACTCTTCACACTCCAGATCTGGTAGTCTTCCAGGGTCAGGTGACCCAGCTGGTGAAGAGAAGAAAAAAACACACGTCACTCATTTACTGTTCTCAATGTATACACTGCTTTGAGACCTTGAGCAGATGGAGGAACATCTAATTATCTATCGTGGTCATTGTTGAGGAAAATAGCTCAGAGGTAAGATGAGGGAGGTTGCTGTGGGTGTACTGGGCAGCTCCCAGTGACAGTATGTGGAATTATAGGAATGTGAAGCTGGAGTTGAGTTTAAGGTGGTGGTTGACTATAGCTGCATCAAGGTTATAAAATCTAATTATACTATCGGGTAAAAGAGAAAAAAGGATTAACTTCCTGACAGCTGAATCAATGATGATTCTGTCTCACCGTGGTTGTGTCGTGCATCTTTAGGATGCCTTCCACTATGTCTGTCACGCTGCTGTGCAGCTCCTGCAAGGGAAGAAAAGATATGAGCATGAAGTAGAAAACACCAGGCACCTTTTCCTAAGATACTGCTTTGAGAAAGATCCAGACTGTCCCGAGTGTGAAAATGTGAGATGAGCAATTCACAGGATTCTGGGAGGATCTTCAATATCGGTCTGTTTTCTAATGCCATGAATTAGAGATGCACCAATCGATCTGCCACCGGCCGATCAGCCTCAAATATCAGGATGTATTAGCACACATGATGATAGTTTGACGTTGCGCACACAGCGGCACATGCACAACAGAAATGTGCGTGTATGCGGCCAATTATAGTTCTTAGAAAGAAGAAAAATGGAATCAGCCAAGAAAATTGCATTGGGTGCATCTCTACCATAACGATAGTTTCAGTTTCAATTCCTTTGGCAAGGTTGCCAGATTTGACACCCTTGTGTGCTCACCGACTGTCTTGAAATCTTAGCTACAGTCACAGACTCTGCACAGATGGGCTGTCCACATGGTTCAACAGATTCCTGGGGAAACCCTGACCTCGACCATTACAAGGACGCTTTCAAAGGACTAGAGTCCAAGCTGTGTTGTCAGACTGTCTTGCACGTTTCTGGTCATAAACACCACCCCCTCCATGTTAGCGGACGGAAAAAATAAACATGTCAAATACATTATTCGCAAAGATGGTTTCTGTCATTTTAGGTAGCTTTTTAAAAATCACGCTGATGTATGGTTATTTCTTCTGATGTAAGTTTGGTTTTAGTTACTTAAAAAAATGGGTGTGACGTCATCATTGACAGCTGTGATTCTCTTTTGCTAACAAGCTGCATCTGTGTACGGCTCGCGATTGGTTCTGGCGGATCCAATCACAACTGCACAGACTCTGGCTCCAAGTGACGTCACCAGCGCAAGACTCCCGTATCCTGAACGTATCGGCCTCACTCTCGCTCTGTGGGAGGAAGTGCGGCTGGGTCGTCCATCTGTGTAAATACTCAATGGTCTGAACTTACAGGGAGTGTGTCCGTGCGATTGTCCTTCCACACTTCCAGTAACGCCACCACCATTTCATGGAGTTCATCTCGAGACAGAACCCCATCACGGTCCACATCAAACACTTTGAAGCAAACTGTCGGTGAAAGAGAGCGATGCAGTGGTGAATAAACAATATGGTGATGGAGAACGATACTGCCTCGAAGCTCAACACCGACTGTGTAGTCTACATAATATTTCAACCACCAATGAAAGTTCTGATGACAACAATGAGCTGCAGCACAAATCAATACTTCCCCAAAACATTTTTTGCTGCAAAGAAGCGTTTTGGATATTTTTTCTTTTTTCTTCATTTATAAGATTCCTCCTGTAATCCCTAACACCTGCACAACTTGATTATTTTCTTTTGTTGTTGTGTTTCCACTGCTTTGTATTATTGTGCGTTCAAATTAATCAAATCTTTGTTATTGCTTACATTTCTGCCTTTCAGCAACGGGCCCCCTGCAGCACGCAGAGAGTCCACACGAGATCTCTTTGAAGTCGATGTGATTGTCCCGATTCTCATCGAAGGCGTGAAACAAGCCTGGAAAACAACATCAATATCAGATCATTCTTATGGAAGAGGGATTGGATTTAAAAGCCCGAAGACCTGCACAGGTTCACTATGATCTCTGTAATAGATTTATCTGGATGCACTTGACATCCACATTAGGAATAAAAACGAATGTAGGTTCAACTCGACTTACCTTCACTCAGTGAGGCATGGATGGGAGGAGAGACCAGTGGGACAAAGGTTTCCAAGTCAAAGCGGCCGGTTCTGGACTGGGCCTTCAGTAGCCAGTAGCGCTTCTCCAAGTCTATAATGTCCGACTCCTCCACTTCAGGGTTGGAAACAGAGGAAGCCTTCGTCAAAAATATAGTCAGTGCAACCCTGTTCAGAGAGATCAGCTCTCTGGGTTTTCTAGTGTTGTTCAGAAATGTAAGAAAAGTGTGAAGGTAAACTATTGGAAACATTACGTATACATAAAGCTATGGCTCGCTTTCAGTTAATACTGCATGTGAATGTGGCTGACTATAATAATAATAATAATAATAATAATAATAATAATAATGAGATAAAAAAAAGTATGTCCATGTAAAATCTTGTGTAAACGTAGAGGTGAGGTCAAGTAGCAAGAGAAAATGCACTGTTAACATTATGGGTATTTATATTAAATACATGTCGCAAGGCTAAATAGCAGTATACTATAGGTAGGTACAATAAGGTACAGTATATGTAGTCAATATCATATGAACATTAAGGGGGGAGTGTTACGGTTTCAGTCTGAGTTTCAGTCTCAGTTAAACTCCTCATTCATTAATTTAATCATCAATAACCATTTGTGTTCAAAGTTGATGGTCCTGTTTCTTTTATTCACCTGCTCTTTTACATAATGTAAAGAGCAGCCTAGCTTCTTAAACAGGGTAAGGGATCCAGAGAAACCTGGTTAACACGGCTAGATACCTCATGCTGGAGAATCCTGATTTCATGACAACAGCGTAGACGGATAAAAGCAAAAATCTGTACTTATCAAAGTTATCAAATTTCAAGGTCAGACTAAAACTGAAAAAGAAGTCCAACTAAGTTGGTTTCCACAGCAGACCGTCCAAAACGCACTGGGATTCATTGGAATAAACCTTTCCAAACATGCTCGACCGAAACTGGTACCAAAAGGATGAGACGGTTGATCATTCAGTCTGTTGACAGACAATGAATTAACTACAAGCTAAATGTTGCACGAGGTTACAAGTCAAGCAACCCATTTCTGCTGTTGAGAATCAGAGCACTTGCACCTTGTGACATGGTATTAAACATGATAGTGGTCATGATGCCACAGCACAACCGAGCTGGGCTTATGGGTGGAAGTGTATTTAATACAGACCAGACCAATATAGCATATGAGGCGCTGCCAGGGTCAATGCACCGGCGTCCCTCTTGCAACATGCTAATCCACAGCTTAAGGAAATGGGATTTAGCAGCTAGTCAGCTAGCCTTTGGCACGAAGCCAAAACATATGACAGGTGTCAGTTCAGAGACAGAAAACAAATGGCAGTCGATTCCTGGCAGAAATCGGACTGTGGCTTCTCAACTAGGCTATTTAACAATATCTGTTGGTCACAGTTTCAGTCAGATGGGATGTGGTCGGGGATAATGGACTGTCTGAGAGGGGTATCCTCTCTTGTCCAGGTTCTGACTCGCTGTTGTCCAGAGGTGAACATGAGGGCAGTAGCAGTTGGCCTTTTTACCGCCACTGTTCAAGCCTGCTTTCTGATGCAGACGTTTCAACCTTAACAGATCAGAAGGGAGCACCGAGTACCAAATCAGCGATTTAGACTGCATGAACGGCCTGGAGGAAATAACATGGACTGATCAATTATTGAGGACTACATGGACGAAGGCATGGAGCGAGCGTTTCAGACTCATGACTACCCTTCCGTCGCAAAGCTGAATTGGAAACTGCTGCTAACTCAACAAAAACAGGAAAGAACATGTCTTATAATAATCATAAAACAAGCTCACCCACGCAAGACTAACAAGGAAGCTCTGAATATCAGCTTTTGTAGTCCAGCAATGATTAGTCCTGCTCGACAAAGAGGGACGTAAGTACTTGTGTTCGTCATGCTGAGCATTCCTCATGACAGCTGTGCTACTGTCTGACTCCTAATCTATAAAACTCATTACCAAGACTATGGATCGCCTCGTGCACATCTCCCATCTATCTCAGGGTCGCTCCCTGCTTCTACTAATGTCAGTGTAGCGCTGGAAGGCTACATCATTGTCTTGTGCTGAATTTCAAATCTTTGTGATGGTGGTCGAATTACAGTTTGGCAGTTTACTATGGCAAATGCTTAACTATCCTAACTGCATTAGTGGTAAATGAGCGTAAAGACTTGCCCTCCGGCCACCGCTGGTGTGCAGATCCCCACCGGACGTTTGACACAAGCTTTTGGTACTTGTCTGTTTTCAATCTTAGGTTCTACCAACACATCTCAATTGTTACCATACAAGTTTTGAGGTTTGATATCCAGCCCTATTCACAAGCCCAACGATGACAAATATAAATGTCTATTCATTTATCTTTTTATACAAATGACAAAACTTTGCCATCAGTGTGAATCAAAAGGGTCAACAACCAAGCATACTTCAAACAAAGCCTTCCAGTAATGTCCGCTCCAGAAGAGACCATAGACACCAGTCACAAGGCAGCTACAATGAAGAACAGTCCAGCTACTGCTGCCGTCTCTATGGCAGGTTCCTTGTCTGGCCTGATACCCACCTAGAGGTGCGACTCTCCCCGAGTGACAGCAGAGATACCATACCATTATCCAGGGAACATCCTTAGAGAGGTGCTGCCACAGCCAGCATGTACCATAGCAAACTCCCCTGTGACAGCGGCTCACAGAAGCTACGTCATCCCGTCCTCAGGGCCGTTATTCCCACAAATGTCTAAGGTCATAACGCTGGGACGCTGTCAGTTAGCAGAGGATTCAAGCTCTGTCATGAGTCAAGCTTTGTGTTCTTGCTCTAGCAAGAGTCAAGAACCAGGATTGTGTCGGTCAATCTCTCTCCCCAACACACACACACACACACACACACACACACACACACACACACACACACAGTTAAGAGGATAAACCGGGAGCATGCAGATTAAAGGCAGCGTCCAGGTTCTCGGGACAAGACAGGTTCTTTCCAGCCCTCTGTCCTTAATTGTCAAAATAAAGCCTTGCTAAATTTACTTGTCTGGCAACTTTTAAGAACTGCAATACTGTCTACGTTTACATGCACACTCATATTCCACTATTATTCAGAATATGACAATATACCGGATTTGATATGGCTCATGTAAACATTATATTCCGTTTGAATATTCAGATTTAGGCCTTATTCAATTGCGCCTCGGTTCTACAGGTGCCACATTTAACTCATTGTGTAGTTTCCCCACTAGAGACATTTTATGGTCATTTTCTTTAATTCACTTTTTCTGAGGTAATATCAATAAAGCAAAGAAACAACCATAAAAAAATAAATATGGCTACCCAAATGCACCTGTTGGGGTTCAGTAATGATCCAGGGTCACGTATGCTTTTCTAGACTGGAAAATAAATTCAAAATCAAAGAGTATTTGGGGGAAATAAAAGGTTCCTAGCATATTTTCCACTGACATGGAACTAAATCAAAGTTTCTTTTTGTGGCCAAAACTATTTCTGAATTGTGCTTTGTTTTGTCTCTGTTAAAATAGTCATTATGGAAGGAAAGAAACAAAAACATCACAGGTAACCTTTGAGCGGCAGTGTATATTTACATCTCCAGTTAACCCCTGAATAGCTTGAGCAGCTGAATACCCTCCAGTACCTCTGGTCATTTCACATATCCATCATTACCATGAGGCAAGAATCACACTACCCACTCAAAACGTTACTTAGAGTCAACTCTGGCAGTTGAAGCGGTCTTCAGATAAAAGAAATATGGATGTCTTAGCCCTTAAGCGTCTACGATCACATTGACTAGTGATGAAGCCAAAAGCCAAATGGAAGCATCTTCAAGTCCTAGCAAATAAACACAAATAAAAATAAAAGCTTTAGACACGTTAGATTGAGTCGAGAATTCTCCGTGTTCTGGGCCTTTATTCACACAAGGCTTATGTTCGAAACAGGTCTTTATACCGACCGTTTTTTTTTTATCTGCTCCAATTTGAATTTGCGGCCACTAAAAACTCAACATTTCCTCTATGTTTACCTTCTACAACTAATTCTACCAGTACAAGGACAGTCATGTCCTACTCTGCTTCTCCTAGTGTATCATCTTAAAATAAGTAATGTTTCCATTCCAGCAGTTACAAGGACATAAGCCCTCTTTGTCTCTTATCAATGTTTAAGGATAGGTTCACTATATTTCAGGTCTGTCTTGAAAACTATATTCAGCTGCCCATATGAACACTGAAACCGAATGTGCTTGCTGAACTCATTCCTGATACTGGCTAATAACAAGCTCACACGAGTAGCACAAGTTACTGTTCCCATCTAGACTTCATTCCAATGCTTTGTGGACATGCAATTTCGGCAAACACATTGATTGTGTTGAGTGTTTTTCAGGGACTTACAGTGTGTGACGCCAGCCAGTGTCTGGTAGAAGGTGGGCGTGTCGCTGTCGTCTGTGAGTGTGACACACACTCCTCCAGACAGAAGCCATCTGGATAAAGTGAAGGCCTCCTTGTTCTGTAGCAGCCAGTTCCTGAAGCGCTCATAGTTCACCTTGTCGCCCTGCCACAGCACACAAACATGCAACATTACCCTTCTGGTTAAAAAAACAAAACAAGAAGGTAACGACAAAAACAGAGAGATTGACTCCGTATCGGTATATACCGATACAACTTGCTCCGGATATCCCTCATATTAATGTTATCCAACAGTGTGGATTTTGTCTTGTTTGACTGTGGGCACTTAAGGCACTTTATATAAACTCTAATAACCTGGAGAATAACTCACTGACAAACTTTGTATCATATCTGTGGAATGGGCTCCATGTGGCAAACATAACTTTTGTGACCATGTGACTGCACTGATAAAAAACAAACTCAATAATTAGAGCCGAGGAGATAATGAAGGAGGTAAGCCAGTTATGACTAGGATGGTTGTACATGTTTACATGCCAGTGTTTCCCCTAGGTTTACAGCTTCAGGGGGGCGGGGTGTCGGCCGGGGGGGGGGGGGGGGGGGGGGGGGTCGGCGACGACGGCGACGTTGGGACATTGGGAGCGACGTTGGGAGCAACGAGCAACGTTATACATTATTGGACGCTCTCTGCCGGCTGATGGAAGTGTGCTCTCTGCCCACCTGTGCGCGCGCACGAGTCTGTGGGCATCGGGGCGGATCTCCGCGGTGCGCGTTACCGAGAGCAAAGTAGAGTTGTAAACGCGACCATGACAGAAATAGACAGAAATACGATCAATAAAATAAGAACATTGAGTTTGTTTAATAAAAGAACAAGGTGTAGACCTGTTTATAGGAAAGGGAACCTTAAATCACGTCTGTGATCTGGCGCGACGGAGAAAATTACAGGGGGGGCGGAGGGTTTTTTCAGGGGGGCGCCCCGCCCCCCTATTCTAACGGTAGGGGAAACCCTGCATGCATATCCACGTGGTGACGGGCAGCCTGTGGCGTTTGCTGACCTCACTGAAGCACTTCTTGAGGGAGGTCGGGACTTCTCCATCCAGGACCTGCAGAACTGCCTCTATATCTTCCCTGGCTGCATGCCCACTGAGATCGCTGGCAAACAGGCTGAAGAGGTCTGTGACACACACACACACACACACACACACACACACACACACACACACAGACAGAGAGAGAGAGACAGAGAGAGAGAGAGAGAGAGAGGGTCAGAAGACATTTCAGCTTTATCACAGGAGGGCAGAGCTCCTGCGAGTAGCAGCAGTAAGGACAACCGAAGCTACAATGTCCATAACATTCTGGTGGATTCGCCTGCAACACCTCCACCACAGCTGTGAGAACAAGAACAAGCAGAGAGACAGACACAGAAACACGAAGAGACTCAAAGAATAGCAGGAAAGAAATGTGGACATATAAAGGAAGCCAAAAGGAAAATAAGTCATTTACATATGAAGCAAACATTTGACAGATCAATTCAAACACCAGTGAAGGTTTGTCGACTTAATAACATAGTGAGGTCCATCTTCTACAACTAGGTCCAAGTCAGACAAAAACTAAGCGGTACATTTCGGCAAAAAAAAAACAATCATAGTGCTTAAAATGCTGACGTGCACTATTAAAGGAAGGCAAAACGTGATCATTGTGCTTTGTCGGTCACAATCTGGATGAATTCAGCAATGACAGTGCAGTCCCAACTGTAATATCAAAGTATTCAGAATTTGCTGCAGCTCTGATTTGCGCCACTGGCTTGCTTAGTTTCCATAGCAACGGCGGATGACATTTCTGGGACTGATAATATACGTGGCAGGGTTCTCACAACCATTATTAATCTTATTCTATATCATCTCTGAAGCAATCCAAGTTGCCCCAGTTGCTGAGACGAAAAGTCCAGCAACATTCACAGATTTTAGGAAAGTAGCGTTGTTGTTCTTGATAACAAACATTGTATTGAATTCCATGATGCTTCCACGATGAAAAATGACGCCAATTTGTGGAGGAAAACGTGTTCTTCCGTCTCCACCGAGACTTTTTAGAACATTTGTATCCAATCAGTTCTAATCAGGCTCAGATGCCTCGTAAGGTTTCAAGGAGGAGGAATGCCTGATTCATACTCTTGTGGTTGTGCGTCTATGCGAGCTGTGTGGCCACCTCTCGCAGATGACAGCCATACAGAGCACTGCGGGGGATTGCGTGTGGCATATCATTTCCTTTTGATTTGGCCCCCGCAATTTTCAAATCCTTTGTCAGTCAGCCTTTGATTTATTTGATAGCCATTATCCAATAATTCCATATAGGTTTAGCTGAACAGAACTCCATAACTGGAAAGAACATAATCATGGAAGAGTTATGAGGAGGAGCTCCTGTGCCGAGAATCCTGATGGTTGTACCGGATGAGGGGAAATCCCACTACACTTGAAGCAACAAAAAGGTTGACTTCTGAGTATAACATTCTGATGATAATACCCATATCTTCCTTTGATCTCCTGCATCACTGGACCCGTAGAGCAAGCACACTAGCGTTTCCCAACTTTCTTTCCACAGCAGTACACGGCTTTGCTTTCATGCACTAAGTCCTGTCAGCTTCTCCAAACTATTGTAGGTCTATGAATAAGTACCACATGCAACCCCACTTCAATACCCAAACTATTCCTTTCATGAACCCTAGATATACAGAAGGGTGGACTCAAACTGTAACTGAGTACCTTAGAACAGCGGTCCCCAACCACCGGGCCGCGGGTCCCTTGATACCGGGCCGGACAGAAAGAATGAATTTTTTTTTTAAGTAAAAAAGTAAATAATTCAAGGTGGGAAATATGTTTTATTTTGAAAAATGACCGTATACATCTGTCTGTAGGTAACCTCAGACTACGTCTGTATACCTCAAAAACGAAACTTAAAAGTCCGTTCAACTCTGCCGGTGTTCTGGGTTAAAATCAAGGAAGAATATCCTGAGATCGCCAAAAAAGCTGTGAAAAACCTGTCTCCATTTCCAACATCTTGTCTTTGTGAAGCGGGGTTTAAGTTAAGCAGTAGACTGGACATAAACAAATGTCGGGTGTCGTTGTCTCCCATCACCCCGAGATAGGACCGGCGTGTTGCAGAGAAACAAGCTCAGGGATCCCATTAATTCGGCGTAATGGTGAGTTGTATTTTTATGCACTCTAAATTGTCTTTATGCTGGTCGTATCACTTTATTACATCATATCTATTACGTCATATTTATCGCCCACACCGTGAAGGCCGGTCCGTGAAAATATTGTCTTACACGAAACCGGTCCGTGGCGAAAAAAAGGTTGGGGACCGCTGACTTAGAACACTTACTGAGTGAGAACAACTACAGTTTTTGCTGTGAACCAGTTTTCTGATAATGATATGATGTATTGTATTTGTAGTTTATGGGTGTGGTTGGTTGGAAACATAATACACTGACATTAAGGGGAAGAACAAAAAAACAACTGTATATTATCAACACAGACTTCCTGTTTGTTCATCAGAAACTACTTACATTTGGCCTTTTCCTCATCTCGTCCTCTGGTCAGAAGCACCAGACCCACGATCAGATTGTTGAAGTGCAGCCCTTTAGACGAGCCTCCGAACGAGGTGTAGATCACCTGAAACACAGATTGACAACTGCATGATCAGTTCATGTTCTCACTGTGCTCACCATGATCAATAGGCGAGCAGGAGTCCATTCATTTGACTGTAGCACTGAAAACAGCTCAGAACTCATTTTCAAATCAGCTGTCACCATTTCCACATCAACGTAACTGCATTTAACGGAAAATAAACAGGGTGTTGATACATCATAAACACCTGGAATAGCTCCTAAAATCGAATAAAGCAGCTGTGCAATTAATACGTTTTAATAATGTGACGCCTATTATGAAGTAATGTGCTGAGAATGTGTGTGAGGATATTTCCCAAACATAATTTATAATTTGTACGTAGAAGAACAGGCTAATGAGTTGTGACACATTACAACAGGGTACCCCCAGGATTTTTCATCTCAAATTTAAGACTTTTTTAAGACCTTTTCAAGACACTTTGAATGAAATTTAAGACCAACATCGCACCTTTCCTGATATGCGTATGAATGAAAAAAAATAGGAAATAAATCAATCAATCAAATAACTTTAATCATAATACAGAACCATTTAAAACAATAACTGTGAGGGGTGTACATGTGTGTGTGTGTGTGTGTGTGTGTGTCTGGATATGTCTGTGGGTGCACCTGTGTGCGGTTGTAGTACAACAGATCCTACAGCCTTTGGAGCTCTGCGCTTTTGGCAGCAATCTGTTCATCCAGTTTGATGAGTTCAGCCAACTTGTCCTTGTGGCTCCTTCTGAAGGCATTAGACTTTGCTATTAGCTCTGCCATCTTGCTGCCTGCTTGCTTGGCTTCAGCCTGGTCTGCCAACGCCACATGCCCCATCGTCCCGAGTTTAAATGTCTTTCTGCACAAAGTGCACTGTGCCTCCCACACATTCCCCGGCACTGACTGAACCCAGTCATACTTTGGGTCGTGGACCCACAGCGGATTAAAACGGCATTTGCCCATCACTCACTGCCTAGTGCTATCCATAGCAAACGACGACGATGTCCGTTGCGCGCGCAAAGACTGTACTGCAGTCTTTAAAAAAATAAAAATAAAAACACGCTCTTTGACCAATCACATGTCAGCTCTGTCTTTCTCTATGTCTCTTTTTCTTCTCTATGTCTTCTCTCTCCAGGGCTCTCAAGTCTCATTTCGGTCTTAAGTCACGCCCTCCCGCCACAGATCGTATTTCTCACGCTGAAAAAAAACTCTAGGCGAAATGTGCCGCAGCGGCAAACATGACCTGGTCGCGCTGCCCTCACCATGGAACTGTTATTTTAACAGTTAAGTGACTTAACTGTTAAATTTTTCTCTTTTCACGGATACAAATAAAAAAGGCTGTGATTAGAATACGGGACAGGCGGGACTGGTTCTGTCCTACACAGACAGGCAATACCCTGCACCACACACTCCGGTACTTTAGGTTGGCGCTGTATGCACCTATTCAAGTTGGTCCCCTTCCATAACGTGTAGAAGAAGAACCCTTTAATTTACAGAGAAGAAAAATCTTTAGCTGGAGGGCTGTGGACTCTGTAACACTACTGGCAAGTGCATCTGACCCTAATTGTGAGACACGCGATGAAACGGGAAAGCAGGTTCGCATAGCTCCATGCCAACCTGCGAGCGCGCTAGTTAGCGCGCTCGCAGCGATCAGCGCGCGATCAGCTGTTAAACAGGTCTCAGCAGTTCAGACAGTATACAGGTTGCCTGATATTTTGGATGCGACGTTTGGGTGTACTAAGATCCGTTGTAACAACGAACAATAAACAAATGTTGTGGCGCCGTATCAAATAAGGAAGGGGGTAAAAATTAAGACTTGATGAACGAAATTTAAGACCTGTTGACCAAATTTAATACCTTTTTAAGGCCTTAAATTATGAATACTAAATTTAAGACTTTTTCAAGTTTTTAAGACCTCGCGGGTACCCTGTACAAGACAGTATAGTCATATATACTGTAGTCATATCTTCCATATTCAATGACTGAAAATACTAAAAAGAACTAATCATACGCGTATAATATGCGAACAGTAGTATTGACAAAAAGAAATACAATGATGGATACACATATGGATTCCATCGAAATGAAAACATGTGGTCTCTAAAAGTTACAAGTTTTTGTTGTGCTGATTCGATCAGTGACTTTTATGATCCGTTGCACCACGAACAATAACCCGACCATCTTGAGGCTTTTTCACACGGACAGCAACGTAAAACCAAAACTAAAATGCAGAATATTCGCAGACGATTTTCGCGTTCAAGCCTTTTGTGCCATGTATCAATGCACCAATATTAGAATCCCGTGCATTTCACAGAATGAAATTTCGGTTGTTTTTACTAAAATAAACCTATTCTCAGTTCTACAAACGGGAGACATTGTTCCAAGCGTGCAAAACTATGCCGAAAAGTTACAATGTGGTCACATTTCCAAGGGGGGGCGCAAAAGGAGCACGTTATTAGAACAGGTGTTGATGGTGAGCTTCATTGCACTGGTTTTCATCATTCATGACCGGACTGAATCATATAGATAGTTGTTTATTATTATGCAAAAACATGACCTTTAATACTTCGGCATAATGGTCAGCTTATTATAAAACCTTTGGAGCTTTGTGGATTTCTTAAGGAAAGAGTGACTTCATTTGCTTCCATTGCTGGTAACAACAATGATGATGATGATTTTGAAGCTTCATTAATAACCCTGACATCTGAATTCTTATCATTAGTAACTTACAGAAATAATGCGAGCCTCTCTCTCTCACACACACACACACACACACAGCGACTCAAGCCAAGAACAAGCGTCCCTGAGTGTCGGCATCAGTCTCTGGCGTTCCATTCGTGTGCATTTCTTATTCCAAACTAGATTCCAGTTGTTAGCCAGGAGTTCAACGGTTAGTGTACGATTGGAGAGAGCTTCATGCACTCGTTACTCTGTCAACTTCACTCGCTACCTCGGTGTCAAATCTGTCTGGGGGAAGAGCTCAGTGCGTTGAGAGTGTGGTCGAGTGAACGAGAGAATTTCATTTTTTTTTAAACACTGGAAGAGTGAATATGATTAATATTTCTGACAAGACAAAGGAAAAGATCACTTTGAACACAGCTAATGACTTCACAGCCACAGATTCTATGTTTATCCAATGCATGATGACAGGATCAGCTGGGCTCTCTGTACGATGTTGAGGATAACCAAATCCGTTTCACATCTTCATGAACACAAACAAACAATCAAAAGAATAATGTGTTTAAAGGAAGACTTGGTTTTTAGTGTCACAGATTTTGGAATATTAACAAGAACATGTCTGTCTCGACTGACTGATTAATCTCAGGCTTTCTCTGAACGGCCATGTTTCTGTTTGAGGAGACCAGCAGTAACCTTAGATCTGGACCGCTGTCGGCGCAGTAACTGCTGCCATGGTGACAAAGGAAAGGAGATCGCGTAGATGCTGAGAGAAGAGACCCATGCTCTAAAGTTCAGCGGTAGATTCCCATATCTGAACTTGCTTACAGAGTAACGATCCGATACCAGTAAGTTACAAATAAAAATATATGCTGATTATTAGTATCATTTTTTTAATAATTGTATACTACTAACCCTGTATAGATGTGATACGATTGCTATCGTTGGAAAACCATGAAGAAAAACTGTACAGTATGTAAGGTTTTTACCTGATCAACTCTCACCAGAGATGAAAAGGAGGGAGATGGCTCACTCGCTAGCTACTGAACGCTCAAGCAGCGTTCTCAGATACTTCTTATCCTCTGCTAGGAAACCTGAGCTGGGATCCCACTCAGGCCAATATTGATCCCGACAACAAAATCACCCAAGTCTTCTCCAACTTGGATAAAGTTAAGGATTCCTTTGTAGCTTAAAAACTCAACAGATATCATCTTTCATCTATAGGAGAGACAGGAGAGATACTTCAGGGCACACTGGATGCTCTACTATGGCTGACTTAACCCATCCTACTTTTGGTGTCTGCCTTCAGCGTTTCACTGTAACTAGCATCATGGCTAATGGTACATGGCGGCGTGTGACATTACTGTGGCTTACCTCTGCAACTTTATGGGGAACTCCATCTCCCAGCACTTCCCTGTAAAAGCACTGCTGGGTCATGTAATAGGTGAGGCCGCTTGTTCTCTTGAAGGCATCTTTCAGCCGCTTCAATTCAACATCAGTGACTGGAGAGAAAAAGACAGGAAAAGAAAAGTGAGCAGAAGCAAACTTGGTCCCATTTTTTCTGACATTTTGTTACAAGACCAACAGTTAGTACACCACAAACCAGAAACAGTGTATGCAAGATGTAACTTTTACTTTAGCAAGCACTGTTTTCTACCGTTTGTCCTGAGTAACCAGGACTTTATTTTTGGAATGTCAAGTTGCTGATGAGTTCAAATGTTACGCTTTCTTATGCAATTTTCTAGGAATTCTCAAAACTCCCAACAAAAAAACATCATGACTATTGTGCAACACTGCATATGACTTGGAAACGAAAAAGCAAGTCTTTGTTTTTTGGGGGAAACAACCCAAAAATACACACACACACACACCGGCTTTGAACTGAACAACTGACTGAGTTGCAGCTTTGGTGTGTTCACACTGCAGCTACATGTTCAAAGAGTCACAAGAGTTGAATCTCTGACCCACAGAGCTGATACATGAACCATCAAAAAGCAATAATGAATAAGATGGCCATTGGAGCTCAGCCCATAACTCTTGGCTGATGTGCCATCAACGGTCATATTTCATTCAGTGACAGTAACAGAAACCAGGCAAAAAAGGCTCTGCTCTCAGACGGAGCTCTTAAAGCATCCGAGCAGCAACGAGAGTTCTGTTCAAATTCAGCTTTCATACAGATCTAAGCACATCAGAATGAGATTGTGCTGCTGAAGGGAGCTGCAGCAGCAAAACACTGCAGCATGACGGTGGAGTAGTAGTGGTGAAACGTGTCCGGTTACAGGGGGCTTGTTTGAGATGAGCCAGGCCTGAGCAGAGTCAATGCAAAACAACGCAGCACCTTGACGTCACGCAAACATGAGCCGAAACAACATCATGAGATCAGGGCGGATGTCATTTTGGAGCCTATCCACTGCGCTGGTGCAGCCGAAGTGATGCGTTTCACATCAACTGTACAAGGAAGGGATTCGAAATCATAGCAATGGAGCTGGGGGTATGGCAGAAGCTATGGCGGGGGACCCAAAGAAGCAGACCAAAGAAGGTTTCTCGAGTGGATGCTCCGGCTAAAAAGACATCCGGCGTTCAGAGGAAGAGTTTAAGTCCAAAAACGAAAAGACCGCAAAGACAAACGTCCCTTTTTCTGGTTGGATAGCGCTGAAGGAAGAGAAGGGACAGGTTGATATTAATCTAGCACAGTGTATGTAGTTATTACATTTACATAAAGGATTATTGTCTTGGTGGATATGAACCTCTGAAACGCCTGAGTGTAATGTGTAGTGAACTTTAGCAACCTTGCTAATGGCTGAGAGTAATATGTAGCTAGCGGCTGAATGTAATACGTTGGCGTAGTATGTAGCTGTTAAACTGAATTTTAATAAAACAATTTCGGGAACTTGAGCCTAACTACTGCATTTTTTTGCTCTCTTTTACTCACGCGGACAAATAGGCAATACAATATAAATGTTAAATGCTGATTTAACATGCCAGAATGAAATCCTCCTTTCAGAACCATGGATAGCGCCACTTGATCAGGCATGCCAAAACACGTATTCATAAACTTCAATATTTCATAGAAAATAATGGAAATACAGACAAGTCATCAGCTTCAACTAAACCCAATGGACCGGACAAGACTAGCCGACCCTGTTAACCGGTGACTTTCAGCCGAATGCGTCGGTGGTTGTTGTAGTTAGGACAGCTGCTGAAAACAAGAGGAGGATACGTAGCCGTCCTCGAGAAGGCCTCATTGTTTAGTTGTCATTACTTTGTCAAAACATATCTCGTTGAGGCCTTGTTTGGAGGGGTAGCATGTGACGCATGTTGTTGTTGCTGTGTAGCGTAAATGAGCTGATAAATGATATAACGTGATATCAGAGCGGCCCACAGATTAGTGAACTCGCCGATACCCAATCAAGCATCCAGCATAATTAATTATAATTTTTACTTGGGTTTTCCTCAACAGTGTACTTCAACAAACATCTCCATCTTACAAAGTCCAAATAACAACAAAACTGAATTAACACCTTTTAAAAAGTATATCTTGGTTTGCCTTGTGACCTTTTGTGTCTCCACAGTAACCATTAACCATTCATACAGCTGTATGAGCAGAGACTGAACACTGCCCTTAAAGAACGGCCTTGGCTCCATGAATAATGGTTTTTTTGGTCATTCAAACACTACAAATACATGACTTGTATTTTGCTTCGCTCTCTTCCAAACACTTCGTCCTAACATAATCTACTGCCTACTCTGCAAACAAACGGGATCTAAAGATGCAAATGAGGCAAATAAATGAAAAGGAAACTGCTTTCCACAGCAATAACAGGATGCTGGTTTGACAGAACTGATGCAATAGAGGACTGATGGTGGGAATTTAAGTGAATACTCTGTCAAAATGAGGGGTCAGCTGATGGTGAAAATGTTATCTGGTTTTCTTTTTAACCTACTTTCACAATGGAACTTTATATGAATCCTCATTTATGTGATATCCTGTGGGAGGAGGTTTACATGACCAGTGAAGCAGCAAAAGAACTGTGCAGACTGAATGTGTCCGTCACTACTATTTAGGCTTTCACCCTGTCAGTAAAGATTAGCAAGGACTGGAGTGAGGCTTTGGAAAATTTCCTGACTAATAAAGGCACTTAGACACTGCAGGGAACACGTGCACTGTAACTGTATTAAAACAAGTAGTCTAACAATTTTGGGAAATTATTTCCAGGAAGCAGAAGTGTAACAATGTAAAGTTGTGGTTTTATGGGGGTTGCGTGCAGGACTACTTCAGTGCCTTTCTTCTTGCTGCCTGGCAACCTCACAGTGACAACAAGACTCAAGGAAGTCCTTGCAGTCAACCAGGAAGTAGTCCTGCGCACCACTTCTCATAATCCTTTTGGTATTTTTTGTTTTACACTTCAGTTTTTGTAAAGATTTAACCAACGAGACATTACCTGTTAATTAGTGAGCTTCAGAGGTGATGGCAGGGCAGAGCCAGCCTCGCTGCTTCCCCTTTTTCCAGTCTCTACACTCAGCTTAGTGAACCATCTGCTTCTTATTAGAAAGATCCTCTCATCATATATATATATATATATATATATATATATATATATATATATATATATATATATATATATATATATATATATATATATATATATATATATACACACACACACACACACACATACATACACACACACACCTTCCTACCTAACTCTTAACTTCACAGATGATTTGGTTGTTAAATCTTCTCGGACAGGTTGGAGAGTACAGGTTCCCGGAGTCACAATGACCCAGGAGGCAAAGGCCTATTTCCTGGTGTGAAGAAACTGAAACGCATTAGTGTCTTGCTGTAGGCTTGTCTCCTTTGTTTCTCTAGGCGTGCATTAGAGGGGAGTATAAATATAGCTTTCTTTCCAGAGCTCATAACCGCTTTGGCCTCTGTGACGACAGATGAGAGCTTATTAAACACTTGCATAAATAGGAAAAGGGGTATTGCAATGCTCACATGGCTCCACTAGGGCGAATAGAAAGACAAAAGACAAATTTGAGCAAAATTAGAAAGGAGAGCCAATTAGAAAAGTCAATAGAACATTTTCCGCCAAGCACAGCAGAAGCAGCATGACACAGCTTGGTATCGAGGATATGTTGTTGATAAATGGAGGCAGACTTGCAATGCAGTAGAATTAAGGAGGGGAGGGGGGGAACTAATTTGTTGATGAGTTTTTCTTTTTCACTGAACAGAAAAACTCAATAACATTGTATCATTTTAGGATGTCCTGAGATAATCCACCAAACAGGGGTCAGGATGAAATAAGGCGAGTTTGTTTTGGTAGATATCGGTTATCCAGCCCGTTATCCTGAAAAAACAAGTGCTCATTGTTCATAAACCCCATCGCTCTGAAAAGGCAGTCTCCCTGCAGCAAACTGAAGCACATGGAAAATGATTATATTGAATGATGGCGAAATTCTTCATGACATCAGGTGTAGGAAAGGATTTCCTTGGTCAATACTGTATATGTTGTTCTGCAGGCAAAAATCAGCTGAAAC
This sequence comes from Myoxocephalus aenaeus, assembly GCA_038501785.1. NCBI lineage: Eukaryota > Metazoa > Chordata > Actinopteri > Perciformes > Cottidae > Myoxocephalus > Myoxocephalus aenaeus. The sequence continues at coordinate 327,639 of JBAMJR010000115.1, forward strand.
TAAAGCCTCTTTTTTTTGTTCTGCAAAAATATTCCGCAGGGATGTGCAAGCATCCATAAGAACCCACAAAAACAGTTTTTAACGCATTTACATGCTAAGTTTTTGGACAAAATCCATGCTTTGTGTGAAACGGCTGGAAGCTGCATTTGAAATCCAGTATTTGCAGAGAGGTTGCCTACATGTATAGGTATACCGGTTTCGGATTTACGTACGGTATGAATTTCTGACATACCGGTCGCCGTTTTTCAGCAGGCAACAACATTTAACGTTCACAGTTTGAAGCTGAAAGAGCAGCGGATGGCGCTACTTAGCTCTCATGGAGACTCAATTGACTCATGGTTTGTAAAGAAATGACATTGCCAAAATGCATGCTGGGTAAATTACTTCGCTAAAATGCCCGCCCACACAGGAAGACTCTTCATGTGCGGCTGAGTGGGCGGGCTTTACCCAGAATGCATTTTGTCGCTGTCATTTCTTTGAAACCATGAGTCAACCTCTATCCGTGAGACATAAGAAGCTCAGACCGCTGGACACGCAGGTGTGACTGTAAACATTAAATGTTGCTGCCTGCTGAAGAATGACAATAGTTGTTACGGCTTCGCATGCCCATGGGTCCTAAACCCCTCCATGTTAAGCTTTCTAACACAACCTATGTACCAACGTACAAACAGCTGCCGGCCAGTTGCGAGCGAGTGGTGAATAATGGCGGCGGCGGTCCTTTTCGGCGTCAATAAATTAATGTGTTTATTCGGGGGGGGGAAATACCGTGATATACCGTGAAACCGCCAGAATCTTACAAAATACCGTGATATGAATTTTTTGCCATACCGCCCAGCCCTACTTTTTTGTATAAAAACAGTAACTGATTTTGTCAAATAAATGCAGTTGTAAGTAAAAAAGTATAATATTTCTCTCTGAGATGTAGTAGAGTAGAAGTATAAAGTCACATAAAATGGAAATACACAAGCAAAGTACAAGCACCTCAAAATTGTAAATAAGTACAGTACTTGAGAAGTCACTGAGAGCACAACATTGTTTACAAGAATGCAACGTTATTTATACATGTATCCTTTCTGAAAGTGCACAGGATTGATGCATTTAACTTAACATTTTCTTCCTGGGGAGCAAGCCCCCAGACCCATGTAGAGGGTCCCAGATCCATCCACCACAGTCTCACTAAATCCGGTCACTGTGCAAGTTAAGACGAGGGCTTTTTACTGCAAAAGAGAGCATCACTCTCCCTGCTTGCAATTCTAACAAACTGCCACAAGTGACACAATGGGATGCGTGTCCCAGAACAGCAGGGTGTCCACCTTCACACAGCAGGATGTTGCTGAGACCTTAGCAAATATGTATTCTAAATTCATCTAATCTGTGAGTGGGTGGCAAAAGCCACCTAGCTGGAGTGGGGTTAGTGTCGAAGTGCTGCATCATAGGCTTCAGCAACCCTTCAGGCAGCCAATCATACATGTGGATCAGTAGAGTGCACAAAGCTCCAGCAACACAGAATAGGCCTTGTGTGTCATGTAACGTAGGAGCTGACTGACACAAGACAAGAAGCATAACATCTTCTGTAGCCCGTTTCTTCTTTGTCCTCCACATTGTGTACAGTTAAAAACCTGATCTGTCACAGCTTTCGCTCACATTAATGTTTGCTAAACCGTGGAGTACGCTTTTTAACTGCTGCAGTGTTTGTATTACAATGAGGGCTGGGTATCGTTTGAAAGGTTTCAACGATGGTGCCAACAGGATAACCATATTAGAGCTGAAACAACTGGGCAAATAATGAATGAGCTGATCGGATTTAAAATACCAAACATACCTTAAGTCTAGCATCTCTATTGAGAGCAATGGCTCTGGCTCAGGTCCAGCCAGGGACGTTTAATGCATCTCCCCCTCAGTCTGCCTAGTTTCCCGTCCTTATTCAGAATTGGTTTATGCTCCACTCTCTTTACTAACGTAACTAACTTTAAATCTCAGTGATGCTGGAATGCAATTTTCCATTAACAATTGTACATTTTAAAAGCTGTACAATGACTATGAAAAAAACAATAGAAGCATTTTGCTGAAAATAAAATCATATTTGGTTTCTGTCTGAAAATCTCAGAGCACAATTATATATTACACAGTCTATGATCAGCATCTTATTTGATCTTAATGAAGTGCATTAAACAGATCTGGTCGCTTGCACTACAGCTTGGTTTCCATTCATTAAGCCAATTAATCTCCACTTGCACAGCTCACTATAGCTTTGTCTGGCTTTCGTCCTTTTAAGCCTGTAGTGAAGTTCCAGACTTATAGGGAAGCTGTGCAGCTTTCACAACAACATAATGATGTTCACATCTCTGATAAAACAGGGAAGCACAGCATGTTGGTCAACACCCGTTGATGTGATTGAAGATGAGCAGGTTGACTCTAGTTCATTCACATAAAATCCTGTTGTGCACATTATGGAAGCCATGCAGTTTGGCCAGCTTTCTGATCATGCATCTGAGCATGTGTCAAGTACTGTATAGAACCAGGAGGCCAGTAGCGAGGTTGGGGGGCTCATCATCTAGCCTGTGTGTTGCACCACTCCGGTGAACCCTGTGCTCACTGCAACGCCACAGTGACAAGGTGGCTGATGGGAAGCCTGCTAGCTGTTCAGCCAGAGAATAGACCAGCCAGGCTGTCAGCCTATTACAGCTCACTACTGGCCTCCCCCATCTCCACTTCTGATCTGAGATCTGTACAAAGACACCAGGGCCAGCGCACACTGTGTTTGGATTGCATGCAATTGAAATTAAAACTATTACTTTACATTATTTATTTATTTTTGCATGGAGAAAAAAAAAAAAAAAGATGATTGTTCCAACAGATGATTCCATTCTTCTTGGGATGCACCGATACCACTTTCAGACCAAGTACTACTACTACTTACATTTGAGTACTTGTCGATCCGAGTACCGATATAAATACACTATAATACAATTACAGTTCTAACAATGCCTTTGCAAACATGTTATATTTTCGTCACATGTGCCTCACCTTCTGACTGTAGCAAATTGAATGTTCAACACAAAGCTGTTGCTGACATTTTAACATTCAACATTGTGTTTTCCTGACACAAACAGAGCATAGATTGCAAAAGGGATTAATAATTACCCATTTGAACATGCTATCAGTTAAACAATTAAACTGCACAAAAAGTCAGTGGCTTGTCATCTAAAAAGGTCAATTGCACGACACGGGAACTTGGCTTTGGGTCTTGAGGAGATGTGTTCACAGCCATGATGTTACTGCATGATGTTACTCGGCCTTTCGCTTAAACCCAACAGACGTAATACACGTACGTCTTGTTTACGTTCTAAACTCGGCTAAATACGAGAGTTTTGGTGACGGTGGCTGAGCTCGAGCGGCGTTATTTTAGTACGAGAGCTGAACGCTCATTGCCTATAACAGGAGGATTTGGTTGAAGATAAGTATATATTATACTGTGCATACGACCACCAAGAAATACAAGCAAACCCTGAACTCACTTTTTATCAAAAAAGTGCTTTCAGAAATCGGACTACACCAGTCTATGATATAAAAAGCTGCAACTTGTTCAATACTACTGTGTGGCCCACCTTAGTACATAAACGTGACAAAAGCAAAACAAATCCTTCTGCAGTGCATTATAAGTATGCAGTAATAAAGTGAAAACAAAGTTTTCACAATGCAGCTCGAACACATGGCACTTCCTGAACGTCTACGGCATTTTACCCTTCATGACTAAGCCAAGCGGCTAGCAGACTTTTCCTTACTCGTAGCTCTTCTACTCTTACAGCACAACATTGCTGAACCAGAGCTAATATTGGTAACGAGAGCCACGGGTTATCAGACCGCATATCGTTTGAGTGATCAAATGTAAATAAAAAGGTCGAACATGAGGCTTAAATACAATACATACCAAATGTCAGCCTTGTGTTCATAAAAATAACACAGAAAGAACATGAAAGAAAGTGTTTTTCAGGACTTTCTTTGAATATTACAGCCCTCTCCTGGATGTAATTATAATGTGTTTACTTAAATACAAATTAATTCATAATGTTTTATGAAATAATTTGTTTTCCTTCCAATCATTGTTCACTGGATTCTCAACATTATCAGCATTTAAACAATCACGGCACTTGTGAGTTTAGCAGGTCTTAAATTGATGGAATTAAACTACAAACCCAGCTGGCTCTCATTGCTTCTCATAGAAGGGCCTGTCAAGTTTCTGTCAAGTGAGACAGAAACATTCCATTAGGAAAATGTCTCGTCCTACCAGATAATAGCAAAGTTGTTACAATTGGATGGACAAACGGGGGAAGGAAAACAAAGCAGTCTACATGTTAGACAACACTGTATTGTTGATGCTGTGATGGGGGGGATTCTTGGACACTCGGCTGCATCAACTGCAATGGTTACCATTCAATGCAGGACAAACAATGGGTCTGATTTCTGCTACTGCACCGACACACTTTTCATCCGCGCACACACAGCTTTCAGACAAAGCCTGGGAACATGGTATACAATAGTTATTGGCAGAGACACAGCAATGCATGCTTAGCCGTTCTATTGGTCTCCGTTGGTGTCTCTCGGCCTCACCGTCCGTCTGTCTCAGCGGGTTTTCAGTGTTGGACCACCTTACTTAATTATCGTGGCAGCGGAGCAGCGGCCAACAAAGCCTCCTGCTGTGACTCAATGTTTGTTGTCCTATGAAATAAACCGGGTGTGCTGGCCCGCTGCTGCCAGCAAGACTGGAAACACCTCGACAGGGAGCACCGAGGCATCTGGAGCAGCATGCAAAAACGGAACTCACAAGAGCCCCAGCGACCTTTTAGTCACGGTGAACTGTCAACAGAAAACTGCAGGCAGAAACATACAGGGAGTGCTGTTCTTAAAAAGCTCACTTCCCCAGCAGGTATGACACCAAACATTCATCATGAGGCCGCTGCTTAATGAGGTTGGAAAGAGAATAATTACATAAAACAGCTTTTTCAGAGCCAATTACGAATGGATTTTGCAAATCCTCCTTATGATATGCACTTGATTCAGCATAGCCTTTGCTTTTTGCTGCAGTTGGGTGATGGGAAGTCTTTTAAAGAACGTTCAAATTTAGAAATTCGCAGTTTCAAAATGCACCTAATTATTGCCATTCACCTATTGTGTCATTATTGTATAAGTCAGTGGCACTGTGTTGTTGCTAACCTGTGCGTTACCTAACTCTCTGAGTAACAGTCCTTTTCACAAAAGACACTTTGACACATAACAGCAGGAAAATCAGGGCTAAAGTTGTGAAGTGTGAACTAGGCATTACATACTTTAGTTTCAGTGTCCCGGTACGGTGCATGTTGGCTCACTGTCACAGCTTACTTGGACACTTGATTAGAACAGAGCTACAGGTAATGTTATTGGTAAAGTCTGTGCTTTACCTACTATGACAAGTCAAAGCTACCATCAGGGCTATTATGGGAGCTATAATAAGGGTTAAACCGATAAGATCCCCACAGCGTTGCGCAAAGTCTGCAACAAAGGACACTTCTTACATCACGACCAATATGATAAGGCACCTTAACAGGAAACGGAATAAAATTCCTGGAACTCACTTTGAAGTTGAAATGAGGAGTCATCCACAGAACTCTCGTCTGTTAGTAAACATGATGATGATGTTTTTGTGGGAGGAGCATGGGTGGTTCAGTTTATTTTGGGTGGTGGTGGCAGAATAATTATTTAAACTTAATTTAAGTTAATGCTGCCTAGCTAGTTATGTTGGCTTGTTCTTTTCATAATTTGTACATAATGTTCTCTCAATATGCACAGTCACTCCTTCTCCGGGACTAACATAACCAACAGGAGCATATTATTAATTTTATAACAAGTGTGAACCATGACTGAAGCAAGTTACCCTGATAGCTAAGTAGCTCCACTGCGCTCCCAGTATTAAGCTGTAAAAAAAAAATTATGTTGCTGCCTGCTGTTGTTGCGGATATGCACGGCTCGCTGACGGCACCACTGTAGAGCACTGTAAACAGTTGTAACGTGTAAGCACCGGTATGACGGTATATGAAAAATGTATATCGTATGGAAATCTGAAACCGGTATACCGCACAGCCCTGCTAGCTAGTAACCTGAACTCCCGCCTGTTCTCCTCCCGGTGGAGGTCTCCTAGCAGCGAGAAGTGAGGCACAAGGACCGTAGACCCAGCAGCTGGCCACCACGGTTAGGCTTGTTTTCTGTGTGGCAGCACAGCAGAATAAGCGCACTGGTAGTGGTAGCCCTCGTCTGCTGGTCAGCTTACTGCCGTCGCAATGCTAAGCCCATTTGCAACATTTCTCTCCTTCTCACCGACAGTGGCGGTCCAGCAGCCTTGGTGTCTGAGGAGGTTAGCAGAAGGATAAGCTAATATAGTTGCAACATTTTGTCTCCACCTTGCCGGATCCGGTAGCTCACTAGAATCAGAGTTCATCATCTCAAATGTACAGTCAGGTCCATAAATATTTGGACATTGACACATTTTTCATTATTTTGTCTCTGTACACCACAACAATTGAGTTGAAATGAAAATCAGGTGAACGGTGTAGGAACTACAACAAATTCAAATGTGGCCACCCTCTTTTTAAAGGGACCAAAAGTAATTGGACAATTGGCTGCTCAGCTGTTCCAAGGTCAGGTGTGTGTAATTACCTCGTTATTTCATTTACAAGGAGTAGATAAAAGGTCTAGAGTTCATTTCAGGTGTGGTATTTGTGTTTGGAATCTGTTGCGGTCAACTCTCAATATGAAGTCCAAAGAGCTGTCACTATTAATGAAGCAAGCCATTATTAGGATGAAAAATCGAAACAAAACCATCAGAGAGATAGCAAACACATTAGGTGTGGCCAAATCAACTGTTTGGTACATTCCTAAGAAGAAAGAACGCACTGGTGAGCTCAGCAACACCAAAAGACCCGGAAGACCACGGAAGACAACTGTGGTGGATGACAGAAGAATCATTTCCCTGGTGAAGAAAAACCCCTTCACAACAGTTGGCCAGATCAAGAACACTCTCCAGGAGGTAGGTGTATCTGTGTCAAAGTCGACAATCAAGAGAAGACTTCACCAGAGTAAATACAGAGGGTTCACCACAAGATGTAAACCATTGGTGAGCCTCAAAAACAGGAAGACCAGATTAGAGTTTTCCAAAAAACATCTAAAAGAGCCTGTACAGTTCTGGAAGAACATCCTATGGACAGATGAGACAAAGATAAACTTGTACCAGAATGATGGGAAGAGAAGAGTATGGAGAAGGAAAGGAACTGCTCATGATCCAAAGCATACCACCTCATCAGTGAAGCATGGTGGAGGTAGTGTTATAGCGTGGGCATGTATGGCTGCCAATGGAACTGGTTCGCTTGTATTTATTGATGATGTGACTGCTGACAAAAGCAGCAGGATGAATTCGGAAGTGTTTCGGGCAATATTATCTGCTCATATTCAGCCAAATGCTTCAGAACTCATTGGACGGCGCTTCACAGTGCAGATGGACAATGACCCGAAGCATACTGCGAAAGCAACCAAGGAGTGTTTTAAGGCAAAGAAGTGGAATGTTCTGCAATGGCCAAGTCAATCACCTGACCTGAATCCAATTGAGCATGCATTTCACTTGCTGAAGACAAAACTGAAGGGAAAATGCCCCAAGAACCAGCAGGAACTGAAGACTGTTGCAGTAGAGGCCTGGCAGAGCATCACCAGGGACGAAACCCAGCGTCTGGTGATGTCTATGGAATCCAGACTTCAGGCTGTCATTGACTGCAAAGGATTTTCAACAAAGTATTAAAAGTGACAATTAGATTTATGATTATATTAATTTGTCCAATTACTTTTGGTCCCTTAAAAACGGGGTGGCCACATTTTAATTTGTTGTAGTTCCTACACCGTTCACCTGATTTGGATGTAAATACCCTCAAATTAAAGCTGAAAGTCTGCACTTAAAGCACATCTTGATTTTTTCATTTCAACTCCATTGTTGTGGTGTACAGAGCCAAAATAATGAAAAATGTGTCAATGTCCAAATATTTATGGACCTGACTGTATATGCGATATCCATTCTGGCACCCAACAACACAGCAAGTACAGATTTAGAATGTTCGTTGACAGTCGTATAATATAGTATTTTATAATACTCCGTTCTGCAAAGCTTGGCGTGCTGCATTGTTGCGAGGAGAGAAAAGGAGAGCAGACAACACTCCCCCTTGCTATGGACCTTTCCTTTACACTGAAGGTTTAAGATTGTGTGTTATGGATTTATTCCATTTGCAGGCCATGTTTACATAGCAAACACCACACGGGAAGCCTCTGTGGCAGCATTAGGTCAATCTACATCCACAAACCAGTGAGCACAAGGTAAGAATGCAAAGCAGCGGCCTATCACCTCGGTAGATAAAGCCTGCTGACGTCAACCAGGAAAGCGAGGCTACGCAGTTCTCAGGTGACTGATGACCATGACTGAACTATGTGGCGGTCAACCACCAAGGTTCAAATGGCCAGCGAAGGTGTCTACAAAGTAGAGCCTGAATAGTATGAACACATGGGATATACAGCCCGTTTAAAAATGTAAAAACATTGACACTTTTACGTCCTCCCCATACAACCGGATATACACTTTTCAGCTGGGGCCTGCAGGGTTCAACGTTATATTTCTAGACCAAATTGGCATATTACTTGCCCCAGGGCAAGCGGGCCATCCTTATTGTCAAGCAGCAAAACGTGTGTTCATGAGTGAGAGAGACAAAGAGAGAGAAGAAAACACACTGCTGAACCATTTCATTGTAAATCCATAAAACTGTTATGCAAAGGGATCATATCACCATGTCAAATAAAGAAACACTTTTCCTACTGAAAAAAAAAAGTGACGTAATTGTCATTAATTATTTACTGTATTTACTGTGCCAGAACAGGGTTTTTGAAGAAGAAGAAAAAGACACACACACACACACACACACACACACACACACACACACACACACACACACACGGTGAGGTTACATTATAAATATGATTTAAACTAAAACACAATACATTGCTTTAAAAAGTAATATAAACTCATGCTTTTCTTATTCCCACCAGATATAATTTAAAAGAATAAATGCAGGTCGATTTTTAAAGAATGGAATTGATGTTGTGTTTCACAGAAAGCAGCCTGGCATGTATACTAAAACAGTATACCACATCAAAATGCAACATTAGATTTATCGTTCGTAGTTTCTATTTTGTTGTGCACTTGCCTGAAGACAAAAGGTAATGCTGTTAGAAGTCCCGTTATCATCGGTATCTGTTTCACATACATTGCCAGTTAGTCATGTTGGCGAGCTCGGTCTTCAAAAATAGACAAAGCTGCACGCATTTTTAGTGGCACGGAGCCGGACTAGTGTGGCTCCAGCAGCCGCTCCGGCAAGCATTATGATATATTTTCCATGCTTTCCTTAATATTCTATTTCCATTTCACCTCTACTCTCCTCCTCCCTCTACAACAAACATAGATTGGCTTCAAGTCTCCCAGCAACTGCTTTATTATTGAGAAAAAATAACTAAAAGGGGGGATTCGTGGGGCCCTGAGTATATACGTATTCAGCATGAAGGGCAGGCCAGCACTGAAGACAGGGTGATACTGTCAGGTGTTACAACATTCAATGCTGTACAGCTGCTCCACAATGTATTGCTTCAAAAGTTGTCAACCCCACTGGCAAGGACAGAGGGGAGTTGTGTTAATTGAACAGTATCGGGCATTATCTGTTGCGGGATAGTCAGCTGCTACTTCTCTTCCTACGCAGTAAAGATTCCTTTAAACATCAACCTTGACATTACTCAGCACACAATAAAACTTGCCAGTCAGATAATTTCACAATATCCCAAGGTTATAAATGCTACCTGATTCCTGACCAATTGTTTATTCTTTGTGAAGGACACAAAGAGCATAGTCAGATGCCCAGGGCTATGAAATTAAAACTTTGAGCATTTCAAGACGTTTCCATTCAAATCAGGAACAATGGGAGCGCCAGAACTGATCCACATTTTGTTTTACTTATTACTTAATGGCTGAACTTATTGAACATGTTTGACACAGCTCGACCTCTAGCTCTACACTCCCGGGCGGTGGTGGCTCAAAGGTGGAGTGCGTCGTCTACTTATCGGAAGATCGGCAGTTTTTTTTTAGGCTAAAGTGGACATGAATATCTCTCTAAAAAAATACCTGTTCTACTCTCGGCACATCAATCACACAATGCTGCGGTTAGAAACTGGAAACAAAATGAACGAAGACAGCATAATCAATTGTTTAAAAGTAGTCTTGAAAGAAGTTTTACCCTGGGTTTGCCTACTGTGGGAACCTTACCTCTGGCAGGAGGCTGAGGTCTATCAGGACCAAGACCTCACGCCACATTAACAGTTTTTTCCCGTCAGCAGTTGGGCTCATCAACAGAGCCCGGGTCCCCCACTGACTGACTCCGTCACCCCAAGACAATTTCCTACTGGCCACTCCCCTGCACATCCCTCCACACCTCATATTTGTTAAATGTTTATTGTCAAAATGTTAAATGTATGCACCGTCCGCCAGAACAAATTCCTTGTATGTGAAAGCATACATGGCAATAAATGGTTCTGATTCTGACATCTAAGCCTAACCTGTCACACAGGATGTCGCCTGGCCATTATCCCACTGGTGTCCTACCAGAGGGAGCTTCCATGAAAGCAGACCTCAAAATTACACCAGTCGAGCCTGTGGTGGGAATTAGGAATGCTACCATGTGACTGGTCAGAGATGGCTGGATAATTCCACTGTGTGTGTGTGTGTGTGTGTGTGTGTGTGTGTGTGTGTGTGTGTGTGTGTGTGTGTGTGTGTGTGTGTGTGTGTGTGTGCGTTCAGGAATTTCCAAACCACCACACAAGGAGCTGATATTAAAAAGATGTAATTTACACATCGAGGTTTGTTCAAACATGGGCTTCGGTGGTAAAAATTTAATTATAGTGAAGAATCCTGGCTGAAATTAGGTTACAAACCATAATCATGGAAATAAATATGGACGCAAAGGACAGGTGTGCCTAACTTCCCTGGAGAGCCCTGGTTAAGGTATGGTGATGGCCTGGATGGATGAGTAACAGTCTCTCATAGCCTGGAATCAAGGCAAGACAAAGGTCAGCTCTTGGCTCTCCGTGGAGTAAAGTGCACCAAGAAGGTGATCAGGGATAAGATATCCTACGTGCATCATGATACATTGCTCACCCACATCTTACATAAGCACACCAACACTAAACAGGCATCAATTTCCACACAGCTTTACCCAGCTGTTATATGCTAGCTCCATCCAGATGTACTCCTGCGTGTCACCTGAGCTGACAGCACCAATGAAATGCATGGACAGACATTGCAGTATAAACAGGTCTGGGAGAGGAGACCCTACTTTATGTTTTTAGGCTCCTAAAGTATAAAAAATAAAAAAATGTCCACAGACTGCAACAAAATGCAACCATTGCTGTCGCTGCATTTCGTTGCAGTCTGTGGACATTTTTTATTTTTGCCGTTGAGGGGAGGCGACCTGACAGTACCCTGGCTCAGACGTTGGCCATGTCACATGACTGGGCTTAAAATCCGCCAGACGGAGGTTCAAACCAAACCGTCTGGAGGCATTTCCCTCGGTGGACTTAGCTGTAGCGACCCAGCTAACTACCTGTCGAGCTAGTAGAGAGTAAGCTAGTTAGCTAGTTGAAGCGCAGACATTAGCGTTATTCAACATTAGCTGCCTCAAGTGAGCAGAGCTCGGCTAAGTGGCACACTGCAGGTTCAGCCCAACAACAACACAAGTGAGCACACATTGGAGGCGGTTTGCGCAACTGTTTTGCCAAATAACGTTGCTGTCAAGGCAGCCCATCCCTCTTCGTTAGCCAACGCTAACCCCTCACGCGCCGCTCTCGTAGCTCTGGGGAGAACGTCACGCCAAACTGTCCAGAACATCTGACCGTTTCTACGTGACCTTGCTTATAACAGAAGACAGGCGCCTCGTAAAATACCAGTCAGTTCCATTTCCACATTGCCAGAAAAAATAACCCAATTCGGGATGGACAGAAACCACACAACGACGTGTAGTTACACATTATTTATGCCGTAATTAACGTTACTAGAAAACGCTTCCTGCTGCAACCCGTCGTGCATTTTGTGTAAGGAGCCTGGAGAAAATATACAGTTAGCTATTGTTAAACTTAACATGTACTTAAATGCCGTAAGGGTTTCCGATATCTTGCTATGCCGAATTTACTAGTATATCCCGACGGTTCCACGGAGCCAGCGTGTTATTATTTTTGAAAGATGTCTCCCTTATCCAACATCCATGACCACTAAAAGCTCTACATTTTAATGGGAAGTCAGGACGTTCTCCTCGAATGCACCGGCCTAGCCTGGAAGCTGACAGTTAGCTAAGCTAGCGCAACTGAGGTGAATTTAGCCCGTTGCTTTTCAGCTTACCTCTCTTGACTGCCTCGTCATACGACAGGAATCCAATCCTCGACTCTTTGGCCCCCATGCTCCCCTCATTTCATTGCGATACGGAGAAATGACCGTTGTGCACGGAGTTGATCCAAATAGTTTGTCGCCTTATCCGTTTATTGTGGAATGGGTTACTGGTGAGGTGTGTGTGTGGTGAACGGGTGAATGTTTTCAGCGACGCCTCCATTCTGTCACGTGACCTGACTCTACAGGTCAGTTGATCAGCTCCTCCAGACGCTTGTAAACACACTCAGCATGGCGGACAGAAACGCATTTTTATCAACAGCAGTACTTCATGAAGTGCTTCCCCTCTTTCTCGCAAATTACAAAATATGCATTTGACTCATAATGCGCAGTCACGTCAGACTGTCAAATATGTGTGCGTATCTGTGAAGTCGAGGTTGTTGAGCCTACTCGCCACCTTGTGGCTGCCCTGCGTAGTGTTGCCAACTCCTCAGCAAGGAAAGTCGCTATTGGCTGTCCTAAAAGTCGCTAAATGGCGTCATCGTCTAATTTGCATAATTGTAATGGAAGCTGTGGGAGAAAGGAATATAGTGATATAGCATTTTTACTGGCTGTCAGGCGCTCGAATGCTGCAATGATGAATCTTTGAAGTCTCTCAAACTGAATCAGTTTTTGAAGAAACACCTTTACCAGATTCTGAGAAGCATATATGAGCTCCACCAACACTGTTAAACACCTGAAGTTTAACTCTGACCTCTTGTCCTTCAGGTATTCATGGCTGATGAAAGATGATGATGAGGAAGAATGAAGGACTTTGGCAGGTGAGTGAGACTGAAGCTCAGGGGGATGAGTGGCCGTCCAGTAACTACAAGGTAGCCGGTTTGATCCCCAGTGCCCCCATAGCTCACATGTCGACGTGTCCCTGAGCGAGACACTGCTCCCCGGGCGCCCCACAGGGCTCCCCAACCAGGGATGGGCCAAATGAAGAGAAGAATCCCCCCAAGGGGATTAATAAAGGATAATTTCTTTCAAGAAGGAACTGTCAAATTATATGGGCCATAAATGATCATTTTTAAAAAGACAAGCATATGCCTGATTTTTGTGATGCTAGGTTATTAAGCTGATGCAGGGGTTCATCTTTACGCCTCGGTTTATGGCTAACCGTGATTTTTCTCTTCAGGTTGTTCTGCAAAGTGCACAATGGTGAGTAAAACACTTTAATTAAAGTGATGTCAGCCTAAAACTGATTACTCCTTGTTGATTCAATACAGTTTTATATTGTTGGACTCATGGTAAGTTTGCCCCCCCCCCCCCCCTAACTTTAAATAGTACATGTCGTCATAATGCAGTTTCAATGATGATGCTACTAGCTCACTTTGAACCGATGTGAAACCACAAACCTCTGAGAAACTGCGTTTTCATTTTTGATACCAGTTCAACTTGCCCTCTGGATTGTATTTTGAGTTCAATCAATCTGATTCTAGTTCAAAGTTAGTTTTATTTGTCACTTCTTCCATTAGTGTAAACATACAGAAGACTTGAAATTGTGTTTCTCTTCTGTCTGACAAAGTGAGTAGTGCAAAACTGTTTTAAAAAAATAGAACAACATATAGAACATATAAACAACATATAAACAACATATATGGAACATATAAACAACATATATACAACATATAAACAACATAAATAAACAACATAAATTAAACAACATAAATTAGGATTAGCAGCAGAGGACATGAGTCTAGATGTGGGAGTGGTGAGGTAGAGAGTTCAGCTTCCTGACAGCTTGGTGGATGAAGCTGTTTGACAGCCTGGTGGTGCGAGCACGGAGGCTCTGGTATCTCAGGAGGCTGAAGAGACCGTGTGAGGGGTGGCAGGGGTCACTCACAATCGTGGTCGCTTTGCGGGTGAGGCGGGTGTTGTATATGTCCTGCAGGGAGGGTGGGTGAGGCACCAATGATTCGTCCAGCTGCATTCACTATGCGCTGCAGGGCTTTCCTGCTGTAGTATGTGCAGCTTCCACCCCACACAGTGATGCAATTGGTCAGGATGCTCTCGATGGTGCCATGGTAAAAGGTGCACATGGTGGGAGGGGGGCTTCCTGCTTTCCTCAGTTTGCGGAGGAAGTAGAGATAACTCATGTAACCTGTTAAAAGTCAATGTAGGTATAGCTTTTGTGCAGTATATTAATTTCATCTTTAACCAACAGATGATTCATTGACTGCTTTGGCATCTTATTACCGCCCCAGTCTGAAAATTCATGACTGATTGGTAGCCCTCTGATCTCACTAGACATAATGATGTAGTCGTTCATAAGCACACCAAATGTTGTAATTGTAAATAAATTGCAACGTGTTAAAAGTCGTCCCGTACTGTGTAACAAGTATGAGACAAGTATGAGACGAGTGAGACCCATGGTCTCACTCGTCTGCTCACTGTCAGTCGATGTTGGTGAGTAATAAAACAATGTAATTCAATTTTTAAGATGTTGACGTTTCAATTTGCTTGACAAATATGTTAAACATAAGTAGTAGACTAACAAGAGTCACTTGTTGCAGGATTAGTGACGCTGTCTTACTCGTAAGGTTGGGGAACCGCAGAGACGCCTCCAACTGCTGCAGGTAAATGAGAACCTAGAGTGATGTTTCTGGGATTGTGGACATGATGATGTCCTCAGGTTCAGTTAAGGGATTGGCCATTTTCCAGCCTCCACTCCTGTTGACCCTGTATGGCACCGATAACCCTGACTTGTCCTCCAGGTGTAAAGTGACCTGCGGATGTTCTGATGGAGCGGGAGCGCTAGCTGTGAGGGCATGACTGAGAATTTGTTAAAGCTAAATCCTACAATTCTGTCTTGAAATGTGTATAACAGTCAAAATGTGGGTTAAGTATTGAAGTTTGAACTGTATATTAGTTTGTGATAGACTAGTCCATGTACTTTTATTGTATATCTAATTTCCAAAGATGTTGGTGAGCACGAGAACAATTTTGCCATTTCAACAAATTTCAAACTAATTGTCAAAACATTTAAATGAAAGTTACTTTTTTAAATGTTGTATACATGCTGTGACTGGTATCCACCATGCTCGCAAGACTAAATGATTTTGTGGTGCGTTCCCATTTTAAGAAGTGTCTTATGATCTCATCAGAGTCCAGCTGGATCTGCTGCCTACTGCTTTGGGGTAAGCCTGAGGCTGGAGGAGGTCCCTGTGCTGTGGAAGACGTCGTGCCTGGTTCCTGTCCCGAAGAAGTCATCTCCATCTGGCCTCAATGACTACCGACCAGTTGCCCTCACCTCCCATGTGATGAAGGTGCTGGAGAGGCTGGTCTTGGCCCACCTCCGACCGCAGGTGAAATCGTCGCTGGACCTTCTACAATTTGCTTACCAGCCTCATGTGGGAGTGGACGACGCCATCATCTACCTGCTGCAACGAGCTCAGTCGCACCTGGATGGAACCGGTGTCTCTGTGAGAGTCACTTTCTTTGACTTCTCCAGTGCATTTAACACCATCCAACCACTGCTACTGAGTGAGAAGCTGCGGGTGGTGGGGGTAGACTCGTCCACCATCTCCTGGATCACTGACTACCTCACAGGTAGACCACAGTTTGTCAGAATGGGCCGTGTGCTGTCTGAAACGGTGGTCAGTGATGTTGGAGCCCCACAGGGAACTGTTCTGTCTCCCTTCCTGTTCACCCTGTACACCACCGACTTCCAGTACAACACGGAGTCATGCCATCTGCAGAAGTACTCTGATGACTCTGCGGTGGTCGGGTGTATTAGGGATGGACGGGAGGAGGAGTACAGGGCAGTGGTGAGTGACTTTGTGGAGTGGGCCGGCGAGAATCACCTGCTGCTGAACGTGACCAAGACCAGAGAGATGGTGGTGGACTTCAGGAGGAAGGCGACTGCTCCTAGACCTCTGAGTGTTCTTGGAGAGGACGTGGACATGGTGGAGGAGTACAGGTACCTGGGTGTTTCCATCGACAGCCGACTGAACTGGAAGAACAACATCAACGCTGTGTACAAGAAGGGGATGAGTCAACTCTTTTTCCTGAGGAAGCTTCGATCCTTTAATGTGTGCAGCAAGATGCTGGAGATGTTCTACCAGTCGGTTGTGGCCAGCGCCCTGTACTTCTCCATCGTCTGCTGGGGGAGCAGCATTGGAGCTGGTGACACCAACAGACTTAACAAGATCGTTAAGAAAGCCGGCTCCATCATTGGCTGCAGGCAGGAGTCTCTGGAACAGGTGGTGGAGAGGAGGACGCTGAAGAAACTTTTGTCCATATTGGACAACCCGGACCACCCTCTCCACCACCTACTGCAGGGTCAGCGGAGCTCTTTCTCGAGGAGATTCCTCACGCTCCGCTGCAACAAGGACAGATACAGGAGAACATTCCTGCCAACGGCATTACGGCTTTATAACAAATCACCGCTTGCCAGATCCTCTGACTAACAACATGTATATATATATTTTTGCACAATCGAAGCTATTTCTATTTTATTCTATTTTATTTTATTATTATTATTATTATTATTATTATTATTATTATTATTATTATTATTATTGTATATATCTTTTATCTTTCGTCCTGCTGTTTTTGTTTATTTTGTTGTAAATTGCTGCTACCCCCGACACCAAATTTCCCCTTCGGGATTAATAAAGTATATATTCATTCATTCATTCATTCATAACTTGAGCTTTAATATTTTCATCTAGAAGTGATGAGTTTCTTATTACCGCCCCAGTCTGAAAATTCATGACTGATTGGTACCCTCTGATCCTAATATGACTTTACGATTGTGGTTTAACTTTATGCGCCTTGTTTCTAAATATTGACCTTCTTTGCAGTTTCTGGCCAGAACTTTGAAGCCTTCTTAAGAGTCAGTCATCGCCTGCTGCAGGGGAAGTGATTTAGTTTGTGCGTTGAACAGTTTTGTTGATTTGTTATCTGCTTTCTTGACTTGCATTTTGCGGTAACCGGAAAAAAATTGAAATAAAAGTTTGCTTTCAATACAGCATTTTTGTGTGATTTGTTACCCCTAAAACAAGATGCTAGAGGCAACTGTAAAGTTATAAAATGGTTGTGTAAATCAAAAACTGCTACAAATGGTCATCAGCTCTTCATCTCTCGTATCACTCGTATAACATGGGGCTGTTTTAAGCATAATCCTTACAGGGTTCGTACTGTCATGGAAAACCTGGAAAGGTCATGGAATTTTAAAATGGTTATTTCCAGGCCTGGAAAAGTCCTTGAAAAAAATAGAATCCCAAAAGTTTTGGAAAAGTCATTTTGTTATATTCATATGTTCATGTCGTTCATTTACGCTGAGTTTGAAATAATTAATATGCTTTTAAAAGAGAGACGCTCAAAATATAAGCAGGCATACGCTCTCCAGTGTTTCTCTACCATTACATTAGGCCCCGCCCCTTTAATTTTCTCTATAGGGCCAGATTACAAAAGACGTCATTTAAGGTTTCCTTTCCTATAGAACAGGTCTACACCGTGTTCTGTTATTAAACAAACTAAACGGCCGTATAGCTCTCCTGGTCCGAGTGCAAGTGCAGAAACGAGCCAAAGTACAAGCACTTGTAACGTACAAATTGCGGAATGACGTTATTTTACGTCTGTGCTTCCACCACAGCGACCTCTAGCGGCATGATGGACGTATAGCGTGGCACGTAAACCAGGAACAAGCACCGGAACTCGGGAAGTGTGTCGTGTTTATAATATATATTAGTTTTATTATGTATTCAGTTGCAGTTTAATTCAACTGCAGACAACAACCACGTAATTTATCTCTATACTGGTTGCCCTTCTGTCGTTTACGGTGAGGTTACATTCAAAATATATTTATATAATACGCATTGAATGTGTTGTAACTGTCTGTTGTTAATTATGTACACATGACATCTATTGTATGTATGTCCCTCCTGATAGAGGATCCTCCTCTGTTGCTCTCCACAAGGTTTCTTCCCCTTTTCTCCCTGTCAAAGGTTTTTTTGGGGGAGAGTTTTTCCAGAACCGATGTGTATACAGATTGTAAAGCCCTCTGAGGCAAATTTGTAATTGGTGATTTGGGGCGATACAAAATAAATTGAACTGAATTGAATATATGTATATATATTTAAATGTTGTCTGTTGTCTCTTTTAAAGGGCTCTGCCGTCAACAACATGACACACCGTAATTAAAGCTACAAGAGCAGACTTGAGCAGCTCGTGGACGCAACGGGAAGTACCGCTCGAGCGTCACGTCAGAGCGCGTGTGAGCTTGTTTTCATGGCCGGACTCGTCGTCCTGCGAGGCGGGTTGCATCATCTTCCTCCCCCGGAATGAGGCGACGCTGCACGGCTCACAACTGGCACGGAGATGGGACTCCAAGTTCTGCTGTACTGGCCCAATATTATCGGTGAGAAGCATTTGGTAACAACTTGAATGACTTGTGTCTTGTATTTGTCATTGTGACGTTAGATAGATTGATGTATACTTTATTTATCCCCGAGGGGAAATTCGTTTGTCACAGTAGCAAGCAACTTAGATATGAGACACAAAAAATATCACAAAAATATCACACAGAAAAATATCAGGAATGCAAAATACTCAATATATACAACAAATTAAAACAGTAAAGCGTACTAATTTAGGAAATAAAACAATAAAGAAAGTCAAAAAATGCAAAGTATGTGCCGTGTATATGAAGTGTATAAAGAATGTACAGTGACTAACTAGACAACAAAAGCGGTGCAAGGGCTATTGTTGATGAGTCAATTGACGGAGGATCTGGCCAGGGGTGACTTATTGTAAAGAACTTACTAGACATAGACCAGACCCACTGCTAGAATAGTATCGTATAGTAGTATCTGTTTAGATGGTGTTGGCAGAACAGTGACACTGACAGACGCTGTATTCATTCGTATGACCTTTGCTCAGGTGATATGAGGACAAGTTCTCTGACTTCTCTCACCGGCCGTCCTCGTGACTGCTGCATGTGTGTTTGTCTCTTTCAGGATACTTTAGGATCGGCCTTGTGATGGCTGCATGGGCTTCCCGTGAGACACCAGCCCTCTTTGTCCCTCTGTATTCAACCAACATAGCACTGGATGGTAAAGGCCTTGACTCCAGCTTCATACTGGTTTATTTATGCACCAGGACATCCCAGTAGACCACCCGCTAATTGTACAGAAAACAGACAAATAGAAGCACAGGTTTAACTAAGAACATCAATCATGCCTGCCTTTACTAGATTATAGTTGCGTCCTGTTTCGAAAACCCCCAAAATGCCCCCCAGGAGGAACAGTTGCCAAGTGCGCAGGACGTAATCGTTGTGTCTGCAACTTGTGGCGATGTCTTCTGTGCAGGAGTGGACGGCTGGATGGCCCGGAGGCTGGGCCTGACCTCTAGGTTTGGAGCCTGGCTGGACGTGGTGGTGGACAACCTGGGCAGAGGCATGCTGTGGAGTCTGCTGTTTGAGGTGCGTTGGCTCTCACAGGGGACACGCACATGCACACCAAGGGCTCACATCAGGCTGGGCGCTTCCTACATGATTATCATAGAAGGAATATTTTCAAATGAGCCTCTCTCTTTGATTTACAGCAGCTACACATGAAATGATTGCATCCAGCTGGTACAAAGGAGCCTCATATTTACCGAGAAATTAATCCTTATTCATCCTGAACACACCAGCAGTAGCCTTTACTATTCTGCGTCAGGGCTCAACCGTGTTTAATGAAGTATTTAAAAACGCACAGTACCGTTCTCAAAATGGCATGAAATGTTTCTATGTACCCTCTCTCAGTGGGGTTGGCTGGTGTCGGCTGTGGAGTGGTGTGTGTTTGTGTGTAACCACAACGCCCAAAGTGACTGCTGGAAGAACAGTTTCACCAGCAGCCCTGGGTTCATCCGAGCCGTCATGGCGAACGGTAACAAGTCTCCGTCACTGGGAATCACGTTTGTGTCGATAAGATTCACCGAAAGAGCAGATTTGAACTTGAGCTGTGTGTCTGCTGCCGTCAGGGTTTCGGACACCTCTCGGCACCTGGGTGGTGAGCGGGCTGCACGGCCTCCCCCTGTGGCTCTATGGGTGCCGGTGGGGATTCCTGACCCACTGGCTGCGCCTGCCTCCCTGGATCCAGGTTGTGGGGACCCTGCTGCTGGCTGCGGGCCGCCTTATGGCTCTGTCAGCGGAGGTAGAGAAAACCTTTTAATCAGCATAAACGCCATGGTTATGTTGCAGTAATTGCTGCTCAAATTTCATATTTAATAATGTTATCTCTGCAGATATGGTGTATATGGATACACATCAAACACCTCACCAATGACGAGCCGGAGGAGAAGAAGAACTGAAAGCCATGCAGCGGCACAAGGCTGATGTCATTGCAGTACCTTTTTTATAAATCACACGTGGCATTATCCCAATAAAAACGGATTTAAAGGGGAAATGAGCCACAGTGAGACTTTTAGTTTTGACAGAGTGAGTGTCAGCAGTCAAGTTAGAAAAATGAAAAGTCTTGCACTAAACAATTTCTGTTTGTGGTAAGAGTATTTGTGATCGCTGTAATTTACTTTATGAAATGACACCAGCCAAAGATGGAATGGGTGCTACGCGTACTGTCGGTCCTCTGAAGGATCGGTGGGGGTCTGCAGCATTCCATCTGAAGGAGGGGAGACCCAGCGCAGTCCATTCTTTCTTTCTGCACTTTATAACCTGCCATTCCAACTTCTGTGATGTCTCAGGACAGGTAGATACTTATCATCATCTGTGAGGTTACAGAACCTAATGTGTGGGCGGAGAAGCCTAAATGTATTCAGAACTGTGACATCAGTGAGGATGAACAACACGCTGGTACATAAGGTGGTTATGAAATGTGAAAGTTGATTAGAGGTCTACCAAACAGAGAATATTTTATAAGGTTGTCAAAGTTTGACTGTAATTTTTTTCAATTTATTTGTTTTATTCCAGAAGCAGGTGTCCCAACTGTCTTGTCTTGCTCTCCCTGGAGGCCTAAATGTAACAATATGGGTGCTTTCACATTTGGGTTGGGCTCTAAAAAAAAACAGATAAATTGTAAATTATTGTCATTACTGTTCGAGTTGTCTGAGTGATGGAAGGTTATTCTGTGTCCCAATAGACTCCGCCCTCCTCCTATTTCCCTGCCTGACATCAGACCAGTTGATCCTGGGCACTGGGTGGTGTTCCTCAGGGCTCTGTGGAGGACAGGCAGAACCCTTTCTGCCATGTAGCTCAGCGCCTCAATGTGCTGTATACAGACCATGTTGGCCAGTGGGGGTTTTGCGTGGCTATTTCTTTGTAGTCATATCTCACAGAAAGAATGTGTGTGGGGTTTCTGCTCTCTGTTCGTTCTGGGAACTTCGGGAGCGTTTCTGGAGGAGAGAACTGATGCCTGCAATAAAACGCTGAAAGCCCGTCATAACAAGTGTGGTCCTTGTCCACTGCCTACTGTACAATATGACACATTCAGGAAGTGTCCCACAAGGTCGGTTGGGTAGAACGCTATCGTCTAAAATAGTGTAATGGACTGATGACATGTAATGTTATAAATGTTATTGTGTTTACAGGAAGAAGTTGTTCTCGATGAGAAGACTGTTTTTTGCATTTACCGAGTTCAGGAGGTCAGTGAAGGTCTCATGACCTGAGACGCTGTAAGCTTCCTCGTCAAGGGTCGCTACAGTATCACTGTATGCTCTAGCAGCCCAAGGCAACATACAAAACATATAGTCTATTTTCAGACTAGTGGAAAGAAGAAAAAAAACATAAAAAATATATATTACGGTTCTTATTTTACTGCTTTGTTAAATTGACTGTAGATTTCTCCTAAATTCACAAAATTTTATATAAATCAGGTCATCTTTTTTTTTACCCTGTTCACCTGAAGTGTCTTGCAAATGTTTGGGATTTCATTTTGAGACAACAGCAGTTAAATCTCCACTTGTCCAGCTCCCGTCTACATTGTGAAGCTATTCCCAGAGGGGGTTGTTCAGGGACCGTCAGGAATACCAACTGTGGTATTAAACCCATTTAACACAGCGTACCATCAACTGCTCTTTACATCTACAATGTTTGTTTGGCCAAGTGTCGTTGAACTGGGTCGTGAATGAACTCACGTTGAAAGGTGCGAACACAAGAGAAAGATGCACGTGGCGTTTGTGATCAATGATATACGTTTTAATGTTTTTGCAGCTAACAGTGAAGCAGTAACAGGACAACAGTGAAACATCCCCTCATCAGTCCTCTGAACGTGTGGAGAAGAGCACAGCTTTATTGAACATCTTTAACTTTGTCCATCTTTCCCAACAAGCCCACGCCCTCTGAAACTATGGCAATCCCTTTCAGATATCAGTAGATCACCATGAAGAGAGTGGGTATCGTCTCCTACATTCCACCGGACTGCTCCTTTCTCAGCGTTCGTGAAAAAAAAAAAAGGTAAAACATTAAACAAATCACATTTCTGGATCCATTATTTTTTTCTTTTCTTGTTGGCCAGAGAACGTGACATTTGATATACTGACAGTTACGCTGGAGTAAATGTTTCGTGTTCAAATCTGTGAAAAAGGAGACTTTTTTTCTTCCTTTCACGCTCGGCACAAAGAGAAATCCACTGCACGTGATGCAGAAATCACTCGCTGTTGGCTCCAAAACGGTATCCCTAATAGACCAGAATGCAATGCAACAGGTCGAAGCGTGACCTTGGATTAAAAGCAGTAAAAGTGACTGGAGAGAACAAAATGAACCCGAGGATGGATTACGATGTCTGACAGTGGTGAGAGTATCTGAGGGTTTGTGGTGATTGTTCACGTCGACGGACCAGAAGACATGTGTTGACCTTTAGTCACAAGCCAAGCTGTTCTGGAAATGTTCCCAAATCTAATCTGTCATCCGAGTATGGAACTTCTTGGAAGTACATACAGACTGCAGGTAACATTCATTTCCACCTCTGTCCTGGAAACGTTTTTTTCCCACCCCCCCCCCAGAGAGAGGGAGCGCTTGTTGAGGCCGAAGCACCGAGTGTAGCTGAGCGTCCTTTTAAGGGGGAAGCTAAGGCTGGACCTCCTCAGCTAGAGACACTCACATCACTGTTAGAGGGAGACATCCGAGAGCACTGAAGCAACAGCAAGGCAAAGCTCCTTTCTTCATTCACTTCCGGAAAAAAAGGAAACCGGTGGGAGACTGAACGAAGGCGACACATTTTCCATGAGTGTTGCTGAAATTAAGTTGAAAGCCGGACAACGTTTCCCGTCAGAGGAAATCTCATCGGTTATTTGTCTACAACGTCACGCTCATCTCAATTCATCCACGACGACTCCGTGACTATTCTGCTTTCTAACTTACCTGTGATGGTATTTAGCCATGCAAATAGTATTTGTTTCTGTTTTCCCAAGGTTTAGATATACCCATCTCTGACACGTCTGCCTCCACCCAGTGACAACAAACGGGAATGGGATTTCATTTGCAGCGTTCTACGTGTTTCTGAGGAACTATTGCGTTCAGTCCGATTTGGATTCAAAACTATCTGCAAAGACAGATACCACAACAGCAGGGATGCTTAAACTGTGGATCTGGACCCACATAGGGGGTCACCAAAGTGGGAAGAACACTACAGAAATGTTTCACCTTTCTAAATACTGTGTGGTTTTCAGCTCTACAGGCCCAACTCTAACGTGTAAACTTTTGGTTAAGTGATCCGATCGTTTCAAAGTGCTACATTTAGACAAGCACCGGCGTGTGAAGCGTCTGCCAGCAAAGCAAAGGTCATGGACACGAGTCCTTACAAACTGAGACACAAACTGGTGCTACTGGTTGTGTTCAGGGTGATCTCTCCCAGTGGTTCCTTGTGATGAAAGACCAGCACCCTGACGACACAACGGATGGGATTCTGGACAGCAACGGTCCGGGTGGTCAGGCTGATGGAAAAACATCTGGGACTGGGCACTAACGGGATATTTGACAGGAGAGGAAAGGAAAGGCCAGATGCACAGATCAACAGGCTGGCAACACACACACACACACACACACACACACACACACACACACACACACACACACACACACACACACACACACATATATATACACAACATTGGTCCCCAGTGTAGTGCCCATAAGGGTAGAATAGTTTATTTAGCACTTAAGAGTACGGGTCCGTCTACAGACAGATAACTGCAAGCTGGTGTAAGGCTGGTAATCATCAGTGGAGCACTTGGGCACCCAGAGTTCTATCTGTGTATACCGACACACACACACACACACACACACGCGCACACGCACACGCACACAAACACAAACACACTCTCGTACGTGAAGCCACACCTCAACATTACCAAAGGGAGGCTCCTGCACCTCTGTACATGTAGCATCTTCCTCTTTTCACTCCTATCCAAGTCCCTTGTTGAAAGTAAAAGTGTTGAGCCGTTCCTCCAGGTCAGAAAAGCATATACAGAGGGCTACATCCACATACTCTTGCATATACACTCTTGACATTTTAATTATTGTAGGTACGAAGCTGGAAACAGAGATTAAAAAAAGAAAAAGAGATGAAATATATATTGAAAACAAGACCTGTGTGTCTCTGTGTGTGTGTGTGTGTGTGTGTGTGTGTGTGTGTGTGTGTGTGTGTGTGTGTGTGTGTGTGTGTGACAATATACCCACTGGTTGAACACATTCCACTGTTTGTAATCTCTCTCCCAACAAGCAGCTAAAAACAGGAGTTCTCTCAGGTTCCACTTTCATTTCTTTGCAAAGAGATAAAAATAAAAAAAAGTGTACAATCGGCTGTATTGTTTTACTGTACAAGTGTCAAAAATATGACATTTTTCTTCTGATCCATCAAGCAATGATGCTGATGGATGTGGGTTCAAAGTTTTTCACAGATGACGTTGGGGGAGCAGTTACTCTGGAGTCCGTAGCCCTGGAGAAACAGGGTTTGGATCTGTGACGCGTCTCACGGCATTCAGAGCTACACAGGTTCAATTACAAAAGCAGGAACAAAAACAAAAACTCCTCCGATTCCAAAAAGAAAAAGGCGAGCGAGAGAAGAGGGGAGATAATTTGTTGGTTGGGGGTTGTCCCGCCCCCCCTCGCTCAGTCATGTGTCCTCTTCCTCTCAGAGAAATGCAACAGTCCGCACTGTGGGGTGAAGCTGCATCCAGTCCGGAGTTGCATCTTGAACCCTCAAGATGCAACTCCTTAAATGTCGATGAGGTTTGATAACGGTCTCTCTACTTTCTTTTTTCTTGCTAAATGTGTGTGTCGGTGTGTTCTGCCATCTGCAGAGACTATGCAGCCAACTGAAATCGCCGGTGATGCTTGAATGTGCATGTCTAATAACTGTGTGCGACTGAAGCATCACATTTGGGCTCAGTACGTCTCCCCCCCCCTTCCCTCATAAAAATCAGCCGAGACAGGGACGGGTGGGGCCTAGGCTCTGAGCCAATAGGAAAGCTTGTACCACCTCCTGGGTCTGCTGGGGCGTAGTGTTGACATCCTCAAGGGCATCCGCCACAGCAAACTGCCGGTCCCTCAGCCGGTTCCAGTTGGACAGCACGTTGTGGTACTCAAACACCTTCTCGTAGTTTCCCACAGAGTTGTAGAGCTTGATCAGGCCTCGGTAGTCGTACTCCAGCCCACTGTAACCCTCTCCAAACAGCTTCTTACCTGTGAGGACACAAGCGACATCAATCACACACACCATCATTTTAGAGTGCTTATTTGATCAGTCCAACGACCAAAAATGTTTTGTCAACTCTTCTGATAATCCAGAAGCTGCAATCAAGCGGCAACCTCATAAACGAAGCAAACGCGGAAATGCAAAGAAATGGCAGTTCCCCAAATGGCCACTTGAGGCTGGCTCTAAAAGACCGCCATGTTAAAAATGGCAAACTTTACAGCAGAAATAAACATACTTTACAGCCCGGTAAACAAAAAAAGGTTTTGGGCTCGATAGCCGAGTTCTCCTTTCATAACAACTGGACAGGGGGTTAATAATTACACAACTCACCCATTTAAATTAAATTGAGGCTCAAAGTTAAGCATCATTTTGGGGCAATTCGATTGGCATTAACTAACTATTAAAACCTACATACTGTGAATGTTGTAGTTGGCTAAGACATGCTCCACGCCTGCATATTCAGCAGCTCCCTGAGGAACTACGGTAGAGGGAGGAAGTAAGAACTGAAATGACCCTGTGTCTGACCGATAGCGATGGAGCGCAGGTAGAGCCTCTCTGCGTCTTCATACTGATTCATGTCGTAGTTGTAGAGGGAGGCCAGGTGACCCACAGACAGGGCCACCTCATAGTCCTCGTGGCCCAGAAGCTGCTCCTTGATCTGGATGGCTTTGATGTGCATCTCCTCGGCCTCCTGGTGACACAAAACACACAAAGATAGAGATGTGGATCTCATATCAAGGGGAAAATAGAAAGGGTTTGCTTCTTGTGCAATTTTAGCTGATGTTGTTGCCAACAGAGCAGCAGAGGGCGGACTGCATGTGCACCGTGGTGTTGTGAACCCTGTGGGGAGACGCAGAGACTATAACCAGGTCAGAGCAGAAGAGCTGCGAGTAAGGGAGGTTTGTTGGTGCTGTATAATTCACCTGGCTCCAAATCAGCCAAGAGCTAAATTCAAGTGCAATAGCTGGGTTTTATAACACAATATGTACAATTCTAATACTTACTTAAACTAAAATATCAAGATTTGAACCAGAATCCTTCAACAACACTACTAAACACCCAAATACATTGGTTTTGAGCAAAACAAATATTGGTTAGTAGTTGAGTTAGTCTTTAATGCCTAAATATTACGGTGAAAAATCCTGCGGGAATTGGTTAGGACACACAAACACACAGGTACACAGAAACAAACACAACATTTTAATCTCCATCCACCTTGAACTTCCTCATGGACTGGTACAGTCGTCCTAGGTTGCCATAGTGTTTGGCCGTCTGGACGTTGAACTCTCCGAAGGCCTTCTTTGCCAGCTGCAGTGAGGAGAGGTGAAGGTCGTGAGCCTCCTGAAGAAGGCGCTCTTCTGTCTCCTTATTGTGGCAGTCGATGGCGATTTCCTCCAGAATAAGAGCTGAGGGAAATAAAGAATGATGAAGCACATTTTAGACTTGTCCCTGAGATTAAATAGTGGAGCCACAGCGCCGTGTCATTTTGTTTACCATCCACCCTTTTAACTTCACGGTTACCTTCCCAATCCCTTAAAGAGACATATAGAGGGGGAGTTAGGAGACTATTAACCGGGTTATCTCTCTCTCTCGTGACGCGGCGCTGTCTTTGATGGTCTCCAAAAGTCTAAATGTATTGAAAAAACTGATAGATGTATTTAGGTAATACAAAATAAATAAAAGTGGCTTTAAACCATATTTTTTGCCATTCAGCCTTTCGAAATCAACGATCACTCCGGTGAAAAATCACAAAGGGAGGCCCTGTATTAACGGGGCGGTCTATCAGCAATCCAACAGCACCATGCAATTACATTTATATATAACCACAGTGACACAAAATCCTATTTTCCCCATGAAATATGACGCAGACATTCAAAGGTTCATTTGAGTGAAGCCCTACACTGAACACACAGTCTGCACACTGACTGCTGCTATTGGGCTTGAGTTGATCTTAAGATATGAGCAGATATTTGTATGCCAAGCGGAGCACCTGAGGGTTTATGAACGTTTAATTGTCAATTATTTTGTGCTATTAATTAAATTCCAATAATAAATACACACACGCTTGCATAAAAAGGAAGAATATTTGTCCACTCCCATGTATTCCCAATAAGAATATTAAATACTTGACAAAACATTTTGAACAGATAAAGATGAACTGCAACTAATGTGTGCTGAACTATGGATAATCATGCGATTAGATATTTCAATCCTTTGGGACATTCCATGATCCTGGTTATAAGATCAGACTGCCTGGTATTCCCCACTGTGCCCTCCACACAGTGGGCAGAAGCCCAGTGTCTCCAGGAAACGGGCCTTACCTTTGACTCGCTTGGAGGAGGCCAGCAGCAGATGGTCCTCAGGCAGAATATGAGTTATGATGTCTATGGCACGTTCTGCATGGAATCTGAGGGACAAACTGCAGCTGAACCAAACATTTCATGAAACTTAAAACGTGACTGGAAACTGTATTTTATTCAGGAAAAACACTTCCAAGAAAGTCAAGTGTTTCCCATGAGGAAAGTTGTTTTGACGCTCAAATCGGGGTCAACATTTAATCAGGGACTTCGTATACAGGAAATTGAATGTGACTGAATCGGTTCAAACACACAAAGAAACACTATTGCCATCATCTGTCGCTGTGTCTAAAAGGAACATTTAGCTTTTATAATAATATTTGAAAATGGCCCACGTCCAGAGCATGCAGCCTAATATACACATAACTCCCAGTACAGGGAGTAAGAGGGCACAGAACGAGTCATGTTCTTGTGCTGCATCTAGTTCAGAGTTAGGAAGAGTCACTGTACTCACAGAGCGTTGTCAAATTTCCCAGAGCTATACTGGTGCACATACGAGGAGTAGGCCAGGTCTTCGTGGGCTGTGGCGACGTGGATGTTCTTCCCTCCGAATACAGACTGTCGGATGTCCAACGCCGTCTGGGGTTTGCACACAAAGAAAGAACTTTTCATTGTACTGTACATCGGAAAAAAAGGATTGAACGAATTGACGAGCCAGCCTGTCTACTCACCTGGTAAATAGCAACGGATTGGCAAATGTTGTCTACATTTAATAAGTAAAATCCATAATCTAGCAGCGTATCGGAGTACTTCGGATGCTTGTGCCCAAAATGTTCTCTGTGAGACACAAAAACATGACATCAGAACTCATGATGAGAAAAAGAACAAGAATAGTGTTGAGTCTGCAGAAGACACAGCAGGTTACCTCGCTAGAAACACTGCGTGTTTGATCAGCTGCTCTGCTTTTCTGAACTCCCTCTTGACCACGCAGGCCTGCAGCGGAAAGATGAGACATTTCTTTACCACATTGTTGTCCAAGACATAATAACTCAATAATATCTTGGAATATAAAAGAATATAGTTAACCTTGGAGGCTTGCCGGAGGACATCAACCACTACTTTGACAGGCAGCCCTGGACTAATTTCCTTCATAGCCTCTATACACCACCGGTATGCCTGGAAAAAGCAGGTAAAAGAGACGGGTTCCACACTGAATCCATGTGTGTGTGGAGCATAACACAGGGTTCATACACATTTTGACCAATGGATTTCCAGGACTTTAAACCAAATTTCCATGACCAAACATTTTGTAAAATCTCAGTGTAAACATGAAAAATTGAGAAAAGCTAACAAGCTAACAATGACAATTCCAAAGCATACAGTATACCTTAAATGACACAAATGAATGAGACAATAGTTTGATGAAAAGAATAAACATTTATATGCCTGATTATATTTTTAGTGTCTTTCTTTTAAAAGCATATTCATTCTTTCAAACTCAGCGTAAATGAACGTCAACGTTCAATATAAGAAAATTCCATAACTTTCCCAAAACCTTTAGGATTTTTTTTTTTTTTTTTTCAAGGACTTTTCCAGGCCTAGAAATAACCATTTTAAAATTCCATGACTTTTCCAGGTTTTCCTTGACCGTATGAACCCTGATAACAACTCCACTCACATTCAATAATTCAAACCATGTAAATTAGAAGCACTTGCCCTTAGCAACACATACAAGAGCTAGCTTTGTCCCACTCACCGGGGGTCAGACATACGTACCTCGTCATAGTGGCTTTTGGCGAAGAGCAAGGCACAAAGCTCGCCGTACAGCGCTGCCTTGTTGGCCAGGTGGCCATGTTTGGCTAGTTTGTCCATGTAAGACTGAGCGAGCTTGAAGGTTTCCTCCCCCAGGTGGTACTTACAGTTGCCATTGCGGACATGAAGCAGCCTGTGCACACAGCAGAGGGACACTTAGGTACTGGATCTCAACATAAATATAAAACACTTTTGGAGGAGCCGCACCCACCCACCCACCCACCCAATATTGTACTTTTTACTCCACTACATCTCAGAGGTAAATATTGTACTGATTTGTTCTCACACAGCTGACCCTCTAGGAGCTGCTGGATGCCACCATTGGAATATTGATATAACTTCTGTATTACTGAATGGGTGCAATAAGGCCATGGGACGGATATCACCCCACCCACCCACACCCACTTTGCCAAAACAAAAGAAAGAGTCAGCAACAGCAGTTGCAGGGGTTGAGGTTGCACCACTAAATAGGACAAACGTGGCGGAGAGATGGCAGAAGTGAAGGAATCTGCTGTTTAGGGATTACTGGGTGTTTGGCTATCGAAAGCTTAACGAACCCAAACGGACATCCCGAGTCTTGGGTGAGAGAATTCCTGGGAGATACAAGCAGACACAAGACGTCCAGAGCTTCAGAGACTGACCTGACGCAGCATTCCACCGCCCGGAAGCAGTGGAGGACCTCACTGTGGAGCGTGCACAGCTGCAGGCACGACAGAAACACTTTCTCTGCATCTCCATACCAGCCTGCGTCCGACAAGAAGCCCCCTACAATCAAGAGGCATCAGATTAATCCCACCGCCTTCAAAACAGAAGGGAAATAGATTCAGCATCACCTGTGGACCACTGGTGGCTATATATGCTAAGTATTAAAAGTATTATTTGAAATGCTCCATTCAAAATACACCTTACAGTGCAAACCATGTGGAGAAGCAACACATCTTCAGAGAAACTCATTTCTAGAGCTGGATCACCAGCCACACATCTAGTGTATCATTATGAGAACACAGCGCTAAAAGATGTCCCACTGCCTCGTCTTCTGGAGACTAATGACGACAGATTCCATAACATCAAAGATTAGAAATCCTCCATACAACACTGTGCCGGCTTTGGATAAAACCACAGGTCTAGGGCATATTTTTTTATATCAGCAATTATATGAGGAGGCACCGTTTTGTTATATGTAACGTCTTAAGTAGAATAGACTTGACATTTCCCTAACAGTGCATGTGTTGTCATAATAAATGTGGAACAATTAAATATATTTGAAGAAACCCAAAATCCTATGGACTGCGGGAAATGATTAAGCCTGATGTATTTTTCACCGGAGTTATGATAACATCAGTGAATGGAAGGAAGGGCTTCTAGAGATGCACTCGTGCAATTCTCTTGGCAAGTTCACATTTGGGATATTTACGATAGCCTGACCTGCCGATTCCTATTTTCTTTCTTTCTAAAAACATATACACATACATACACATAATTAAAAAAAAAGAACTTTCCTTCTGTGTGTGTGCACGACGCAAAACCCTCACGTACATGTGACTAGTAAAAAATGAATGTATAACCCTGCTGGGTGCAGATCTAATGCACCACTGTTGGAGATCGTGTATGAGACACGGCAGCATGACATCGGCCGTCCCCTTCCCAAACCATTTACCCAGCACAAAGCCAAACTGGATGGCCTTCTCTTTGACATGGGCGTCCGACTCTGCTATGTAGGAGCAGCGGCGGCTGAAGGAGTTTGCCAGAACCGAGGCCACTTTCACACCGTGGTCCATGAGCGCTTGAAAGCAGTGGTGCAGGAGGTGTCTGCAGTGGAGAAGACCAAAGAATGGGCCGTGTCAGTGGAAGGCATAACTATAAACGGTCATGTGTTGCTTGTTACATTTAACTTTTTCACTTAGAAAAGAAACAACTCAGTAGTGTGAACAAACGGCACAAACATCTGGCTGATGAGTGCATAACAATGCTGAGGACGGCTGCCCTGCTGCTCCCATTAAGCCATCGGTGAAGGTTGAAAGCAAGAACACCACAGATTACACCGTGAAAAGAGCATCAATAATGTACCTTCACCTGAAGGGTCACCTTATTGTGCACAGTACGTTACATTTTACCCCGCTCCTATAGCAGTGTGACATTTGTCGACTTTCACGAACCCTTTTCCTCCAGACTGAATGGCAGCAGAGTGTGATACGGAACTTAAAATGGCTTTGTTAAACTCACGGGCAACTGGCACTTAACGGGTTCGATAAAAACAGCTACGTGAAAGTAGGTCAGGTGAGGGATGGACTGGGGAGAATGAAACATAAGAAAGGCCACGTGGACAAAAGTTCAGTTTGGATGATCAATGTCTCAGAATGTATTCTTCCAAATGAATAATCATACGAGCTAAACTGAAGATACTGGAGATTATCAAGTAATGAGCTGATTTTCCTCTTGATAATCGTTCAGTCTATAAAATGAAAATAGTGAAACATTACAATTCTTCAAATATCTTCTTTTGTCTAAATAACAGTCCAAAACCTAAAAGGCATTCATCTTAACATCATTTAAGACAAGGAAAAGCATAGAATCCTGACATTTGAGAAGCTACATTTTTCTTTTGCTATTTGTCTAGCTTAAACTTTTTCTTGTGTAGTATTTTGTGTTTGTGTTTATTGCTTTGCTTGTAATTGGGCAACACAGCGTTCTGCGGTTATACCACCAGAATGTTTTTTTTTTTATTTATTTTTTTACCAGAGGCAGCAATAGCCAGGATTTATTTGTTCTTTAGTTTGCTTTTTTTTTTTTAGAAGAAGAAGAAGAAGAAAAATCCAGAGAAACACAGAAACTTGTACACTGACCTTTGGCCAGCATATATATACCCATGATGCATCAGTGTCCCTTTGATTTAAGTTTGATTTAGATTGTTCTGACAAATGGCCACTACAATACATGGTTGGTAACAGTGGTTTTGGTAAGGTCCATACATCAAACCGTACCCACTATTTAATAAATACAGCCCATAGAGCAAAAAGTGCTCCGTTAACTATCAGTGTCTCCAACACCATCTTGTTAGGACGTCTGATGGCCGAGTGAAAACGGTGCCATCTTTCAGGCACAGCTTGGTCCCATAATATTCTTACCTTTTGTCTGAAGCCCGCAGTACTTTAGCAAACACCTCCAGCTCACAGAACTCTCCCCCCAGCTGGCAGAGCCGGCCCTGCTGGTAAAGCTGCGAGACACAGAGAGAGCAGGGACAATAGTACATCCGTTAACTCTTCCATCAGGAGCACAGTGATGAGTCGACAGTTAACCGATTAGTAGCATGTGAGGTGGAGAGGTGCAGAATGTCCCGTCTGAAACTCGGGCATGCACACTCATCTCAGGTGGCTCAGGTCCCTATAAAACTGACATGCATCCGTTATGCTATGACAGGAAAATTGTAAACAACAAGATATTAATGGGATAGTAATTAGTGTATTGGGACGAGAGTGTGAATTAGTTCCACTGTGGCTCTGTGCCAATGTAAATGACAAACCCTTCAGTAATTGTTTCATCCTGTTGTGCGTTTGCGTCTATAAGGCAGCGGGCATCGGTGATCGGCACATCTGTAGTCAAAGTGTCACTTAGCATGGTATGTTTTTAAAGGGTTATTTAAAGTATTTGTACAGGTGGACTTCTGATGAAGACTGACTGCTGCTCCACAATCTCCTGGACATACTTTGAATATTTGCCACCAAAATACCCACATCCACACATTTCCATAAAGAGCGGAAGAGTTCTATAGTAATAAAGTGTTTTGTTGGCCAGCGTAATCCTTTTGATTTCTCAGTTGTTTTCAGTCACGTGTACTCAGAGACCCGACTATTGTGGTTTTGTCTAGCGGCAAGAGACCATCCAGGTTCCTGGACAAGGACACCGCCTGGGACCCAAGACAGTCAGATGCAGCGTGGAGCAGACGAGGAGGACCTGTGAGCCTCATGATATTGGTAATCTTTTACGCCTCTTCCGTTGGAGATCAATGTCTAAAACTGCCACTTTCTATTGAATACAGGGCAAAGGTGAAATGACCCCAGGCCCCCGCAGATGGAACAGGAGCTTGAAGAGACACCGGGTGACTGTGGCGACGACTTATCGACTGAAGACGGTACAGCTGCAGTAGCAACACTGGTAGAAACAGATGTAGACATCCTGCCCCCCCCCACACACACACACTTCATTTTAAAAGGAGAAATAAACTTGTCTTTTCCTTTCTTTTTTTTTCCCTGAAGAACTGCTGAGGGAGATGAGCCTCCGTGAGACACTGACTTGTAACTGTCTGTGATACACTGCAACCCCCCCCCCCCCAACCTTTTGCACATCCTTCAGTTGTACTCCTAATTGTTTTGTTAGGTTTGCAGTCATATGCTAATCTCAAGGTTCCAAGTTCAATTCCATTTTATATAATTCTGTATTTATTGACATTCTGGGAACTTCAACTTGTGATACACAAGTACATTTGTTATGTTGTAAAACCAGTTTGAGTGTAAAAATGCCAACATGCTGAAACATCACACTAATAACTTTAGGTGAAACCACATTTTAGTTCATTGGTTTATTTTGTGTGATACAACTGACATTCATTCGTCTTTGGATTTTTGTGTTTTTATACTGTAATTGAAAAATAATATTTTAAAGTAAAATGACTGTAGATAGACTGTACATTATTTTGTTACTTAATGAAACCACCCAGAGACTAACCTGGAAGGTACTTGTTTTAATGTATTGAAAGACAATATCTCTGCTTTCCCATGGTTTAATATATTAACAATACTATATTGTATATTATAGTAATTCAATTCATTTTGACTGTGAAACCTGATCTCTATTTTTACTGTTGGTACTTTGTAGAGTAGTACACTTAGTTGACAGTGCTTTGACCTTTGTGTGGTTGTGGTGTGTTATTCAGCAGAGAGAAGCAGTTATGCTGCCCTTCAGCTGTCTGAGAGAAACAATAGTTCAATCCACTGTAGGAAAAGATTTCCCTTTGGTTTTCCTCGTTACCTAAATGTTACCAACGTTAGAGGATAGTATCGTCACGGTACAGTGCCATTGGGAGTGGTTAAAAAAAAAAAAAGCCAGTTTCAGGTCACTTTGTTTGCTGCAAGTTCTCGAAAAACCTGTCCCAGGAATAAATGATGTGTATCTAGCTGTGTCTATCAGTCAGTAGACATCATACATGCGCAGAATAGGAAAGTAGCTGTCGGTACAGTTATCTATCCGAGGGCTGAAGAAACAGATCAGCTTCCATCTGTGAAGTTTATGATCTCGGTATTTCTAATTATGGCTCGAAAGCAGCCATGTAGACCTCTTACTTCAATGTGGCATTCAATGAAACGTGGAGAACAAATACTCATGTCTTCAAAGTAACAATATATTGCTGTTTAGTGTTATTTATTTGTGGCAAAATGACACCTCATTGCTCGTCTTAACATTGGAAGGCTACTTCAAAAGAAGCGGGTCAGAGCAGACCAGTAGACTTTCACTTTACAGGACGACGCTGCCACACGTCATGGACCGTTTAGCGAGCTAACGGTTACAGCCCGACGCCGTCCATGAAGGCTCCACTGTCAACAGACATGAATGAGACGGGGACGGACACACTAGCCGTCTCGTGCTTTAGTCAAATGGACGGCGGTGTGAGCGGACGGTCAGCTAGCTGAGAGCCCAAACAACACAACAGCGTGAGGTCCGCCGACAGCTAGCCGAGCGTCACCGTGGTCGAGCTAACGTTAGCAGCTAGCGGCGGATGACACGAACCCGTCGGAACCTCGCGGCTGTCAGACACACAGCTCGACTGCTCGGCCTCACCTTGTAGTAGACATCGAACTGGATGTTTTCCGGGAGCGAGCGGATGTCCCTTCTTGATCGACTGTAGTTGTCCACCACGGCCGAGATAGCAGTGTTGTACAGTGTTTCTGGGATCCATTCGAGCTCCACCGCAGCCATGTTGTTTTCCCTCTCCAGTGAAGAAACCCCAGCAGCTACAGCCCTCCCCGACTCGCCCTACATTCGCTACCTCACCGCGATGAAAGCACTTCCTCCGCGCGTCCGCAGACACCACTTACTTCGGCGCGAGGCCACGTGGAAAGTGTGCTGTCGCCAATTTACCGACACGATTCTAAACCCGCTGTTTCATCTCCATCTTTCTGCTTCATCTTCAGTTAGTCGTCGACCCTACAGCAGTTCCGCTCCCCCGTCCCGACGCAAACGATCCACGGGCGCTGACGCAGTGACGTAATCGTGCCATCGATGAAATATGGGCTGAAGCTGAGGAAACAGACACATCCGAGGAGAAAGGCATCCACACAACAAGAACACATCACAGGGGTTCCTTTGTAGTTCAGCATGTCGTTATTTGAGTGTATGTGTGTTATATTGTCGAGTTATTTGGTTTCCTAAAACTGGGAATGATGGTTTGAATCCCTCTGTGATTGATCTGGTATAGATGCAATCATACTCCAATTGAAGCTGGGAGTTGGTCAGTAGTGACAACAATGTGTCACAGTCCAAATACTCACACTTTTGGAGATTCAATTAATATAAAAGACAACGGAGGGTAGACCAAGATTATGGTACTGGTAAACTGAAAATGTATTATACTGATCTAAATTTACTTTTTTATAAAACGCACATTTACAGTCTTAGTTGTGTACTTGTTATTTTGTCCATCAATCAATAAAATAAAAACCTTAAAGGCAAAATGATTTATCTAAAACCAGGGTTATAGACCAATTTAGTCAAATCCTGTCCAAGTCAAGGCCAAAATGAGTCCTGCTCAATACCATGATCGGCAACAGTGTCGATCTAAAAACAATAACGTTTCTCTCTAATATCAAACCAATCAGTACATATTATTTAGGTTTGAGGACCATTACTGTCAAACCTTAGATTAATTAATAAACATTGGATTTGATCCAGCAGCTACACCCCAAACATGCCTCCTAAAACAAGGAACTATCGATCAATAAAGGTTAAACATAGTGTTAAAACTTTTGTGTTTTCCCCTTTCCTTCCTGTGATACATGCCATATGTAGTACACAATGGGCTAGTTGGATTTGCTTCATTTATATGTTTATTATCATATGAGTCCATTATTCCTTGTGAGGCAGACTCAATAGCACACAATATTAAGGAGAGAGAGAGAGATAAAGAGTGCCTCAGTTACTGCAGTTCACAAATTACATTTGAGGATGTTCCACACGCCCTGGTGGTGAAGGGAGGAACAAATGGGAAGAGAGGATGATCAACCTGTCATGGGATTATTATTATTTTGCTTCATCCTCTCATACCTCACTCTGGGCTCTCTTCCTATTTGTTCCTCCCTTCGCCACCAGGGCGCGTGGAACATCATTAAATGTCATTTGTGAACTGCTGTAACTGTGGCACTCTTTATCTCTCTCTCTCTTTAATGTGGTGGAAAGGTTTGATGGAGAAGGAGGAGTTGAACAAATGACTCCACTCAAACTCACAAATATATAGATGTACACACGGTGTGCTGTAGATTATGCATGTGGAATATTTGGATCGAGTATCACATCCCTTTGTCGTAACTGTGAAGGTGGACGCAGTACTGGTGGTGTGGAGCGTGAAGAGTAAAAGAGTCTCTTGCTGAGGCGGGGAGGAAGACTGGACTGAAACTGGTTGACAAGCGGGGTGTGGCAAGGAGCAAATGTGGGATAAGTGTTGTGCAAGAAGCTGAAAAGAAGGTGTTGAAGGAGCAATGGAAACCGGTGAGGTTCAAAGGTCAAAGCAACTGTCCATCATCTGGATTTGAGAGGTGTAAAATGGGAGGAAGTAAGAGATGAGTGAAGTGCAGGCTAGTCAAGAAACACAATGTATTGGGTAATATTATTAGCAATCCTCCAGTGGAACGCAAGCAGCTTGATTGCTAATGGCCAGGATTTCAAGCAGTTCATCCACAGTTAAAAGTGAAATAAAAAAATAGACCTTTGTATCCAGGAGTCACGGTTAAAACCGAGTTTATGTGTCATAATACATGGGCATGTGTCCATCTGAAAGGGACTGGGACGATGGGGCAGGAGGGTTTTTTATCACCCTATAGAGTCATCGATACTGGAACTGAGATGGAGTGTGGTTACAGAAGAAGAAAGAAGCTGCTGGTTATGCAGAAAGTTAAGGGATAAATAAATAGAAGGGCTAAACAGAGGGAGCACTGGGTGGTGTGGAGACTTTAAAGCACATAAAACATTATGTGGGGAGTGATTAAACACATGCTGGTTCCAGGTAGTGGAAGGATAGTTGGATGGGAATCATGCAGTTTGCATTGATGATGACAGAAACACAAGAGTAGAGGTAAATACAGACAAAGAATCACCGATGTGGGACTGCCATGTGCATCAAGAAGGGACCATAGGGACCATTATCCAGTATAGAGTAAATACATACAGCACCAGTACAGACAACAGTACATTGTAATGGGACAGGGATGAGAAGAAACTGGACCAAAAAGGATGATGTGAACACTTCCAACAGACACTACATGTATTCAAAAGAGTATGAATATACGAAAATTGGCAGCAGCAGAATAAAGGTTAAACACAAGAGGAGAATGAGGTCAAATGAGAGGGGAGAATCAAAACGCAACTGTTGGACAACCTGCAATTTTATGTGAATCTCTTATCAGCGTGGAGCCCTGGTCTTTCACTGTCAGCTTTAACATACCAAGTCTTTACATTGTTTCAGAGTAAAAATAACCAAATTCCGTAAGGTCAACAGGACTCAGTAACAAACTTTGGGGCCTTGTGGGGAGCAGGCTTCTGCCTGACACAACAGATGGAAAGCAGAAGTGACCCTATATTCCGACCTGTTGACATTGTGAGGGCGCACACAACCGGATGCAAGAAGTTCAGATGTTTAGACAAGATTAGATCTCTCTGTGACTCAGGAGGCCCCAGAATCTAGACTGCAGGATTCTCTTAGGGTTCAGGGTCATACATTAGAATAGGAAGATAGGTTTGGGGGTTCTGCTATGTTAAAAGTTCAAGTTTGTTCTGTGTGTTTTAATTTCCTTAATATAATATAGTGATGCAGAGGGTGGAATAGAGTGTGTCTGCTAGAGACCGTGATCCACCTTGCAGTACACTATATTGAGAAGATACTCTTGACATATCAATGCTTGGCAAGTTTTAATGTGTAACCTGAAAAGGTTAACATTCTTGTGTTTCTTCAAATAACCATTGTATTAAAGCGATGTTAAAATGTTCATTTATTTTCTGTACAACCATGTGTGAGGACTGTAAAGATGAGCGAACACAAGGCTGGTAAAACTGCAGTGTTAAAAAGGCAGGAAAAGTGGGGGCTTCAAGAAAGCCCATTTCCCTCAGCACCTCTGTAAGGTGGGTCAAAAGGTTAGATATATTACCAGAATCTGAGTTTTATTGAGTTGCGTTTGGACGAGTTAGGTGAATAGCAATACGTAGGTGTAGTTGAATCAATTCATTTCTCCGCACTTTCAGTAGAGCCTCAGTTCTCCTATCTTCTCAGTTTTCCTTCTAAGTACTTTTGAAGTTGCATACATAACTGGTACATCCTTTTCTATCTTTGGTTAAAATAAATATTGATTGTATCACAGTCTAAATCCAGTCTGCGCGTCCGCAGCCCTTCTTTCATCTTCTTCACTTCTCTGCATCGATCCATCCGAGTGCCCGAGGCAGAGCAGTCCAGACCACCCGCACCGACAGCCCCTGAGAGGTAAGTTTGGGGTACATTCACCACGGCTACACGCACTGATAAATATACAAGATACACTTACATAACAGGCACATGTTTGGTGTAACTAATTAGAGAGAGAGTTACGGTGACATGGTTGACCTCTGACTGGTAATCACTTTACTTCAGAAAGCTTTTTATTTAAATAGGTTCATTTCCAGAGAAGTATTTTTCACATTTACACTGTACACATGCACTTTTAGGCCGTTAGCACAGCCATCTGAATCAGGGACATGAGTAAATGAGTACACCAACATTTATGTGAAATAAAAACAAAACAAAGAGAAAAACATATAAAAGTCAGCATAGTAACAGACTGTATTGGCAGAGAGGATGTGTCGAGTATAAACATTATCGCTCCTTTAATATTTTTGAAGCAATCCACAATGCTGTTAATTCCTGTTAATTGCACTTAGCTAATTGACAATACATGATCACGTAACACGGTCTTACAAAGATTGAGACATCATTCGTATACCTTACATTATTTTCCTCATCTGAATCATAAATCAGCCGACTGAGGATTCCCTTCTACTTATTACAGTTAAAATATCCTATATCTGCTGCGTTTTCATTTTAGACTCCAATCGTGTCAATCGTTCCTATAGCTGCATCATTTTCACAACACAAAAAAACAACACTCTTCTCAAAGATCATTTAGTTCACCGTAAAAGTGCAACAAAAAGAAAGAAAAGTTCATGCATTGTGTATTTTCTCACAAAAGATCTGTGTGCTTACATCAGCAACCATAGCACTGAAGCTGCAGCGAGGAGGGGCAGTGGCTCCGATCAGGAGAATGGAAGAGGAACAACAACACGGAAAGGGATGAGGGAGCAGGATGGACTTGGGATGTAGGGACCAACATGCTTGAGGTGGTCCAACAACCCGACACGACCAGAGCTGGCAGCACAACACAATCCTTCAAACTGATTGTAAACATCAGGTTTAGTTTCGACCCCTCAGGGTCAGAGGAAGTCTTCCTCCCAGAGGAGTGATGTGCCTGGACCAGACACATCACTACCTGATGACCTGGTGGAGCTGGCTCAGGGGAAGAGATGACACACACAAAAAGAACTCAACTGTAATGCTTCATTACAAATTCCAACATTGTAATATGATTAAGAGAGTGGATCTGTCCCTTAAGATGCATTGTGCAATTAAAACCTAAAAACCCTCGCAGGGATGTGTCATCATTATGCATACTCTCAGAGATTAAAAGTGCGACCAACACTTATCACATAGATTTATATATCAGTATACACAATGTAGTAGCTTACGGGTTTGTGACTGTAGCAGCACCTTTAGTTCATATTCAAGACAAATCTCCAGTGATTAAATAAAATGAGGAGGATAAAAGTACATACATGTTTAAACCCAGGGTGTGCACACAATGGTATATGGAGAGCGTGAAAGCTGTTGTGGAGCTCATCTTAATACTCATGTTTTATCATCGAACAATAAAAGAATGTACAAAAATATATATTTGTTTTACATGGACAGTAAATGCATAATAATTGCACCGGCATTATTAATCATACTTATTTCTTACAACGGTTACCTGTAAGAGGAACCATTAAGACACCTTTAAATCAGCATTTCAGGAAGGAATTATTTTTTGTGTGAAAATGAGCATCGTATCGTCCAAGACGAGTCTCTCCACAATCTTCACAGCAAGGCTGGTTTGCACTGGGAGAATGTGTGGGACACTTTGCAAACATAAGGAACAGAAATGCCACTGGAGACAATGTGGACTGTGAAAGGCAGCAGGTTTGTGTGTGTGTGTGTGTGTGTGTGTGTGTGTGTGTGTGTGTGTGTGTGTGTGTGTGTGTGTGTGTGTGTGTGTGTGTGTGTGTGTGTGTGTGTGTGTGTGTGTGTGTGTGTGTGTGTGTGTGTGTGTGTGTGTTTCAGCACACACACACCGTAGTCTTGTTATGCTGCTGGAGAATGGGCGAGACGTTATTGGACTCCTTCTGTTTCTTCTCTGTGTTGTGTTGGACCAGCGGCAGCCTGTCAGCAGTCCTGCGCTGGGCCTTTTTAGCCGTCTGGCCTGATGGGGACCCGTCAGTAGTTCTTTTGCTGCCGACTGTCCTGCCGCCGACTGTCCTGCCAGTGGGACTGGACTGACTGGGCAACTCAGCGCCACTGTTTGGATCCAGTGGAGTCAGAGTGAACAGGTCAGACAGATCCGTTTGGTACAGGCTGTTGCTCCCCGACAGTCCGTCCCGTCGCTCCAAGGCAGGGAGGAGCTCACACATGGCGGAGGGAGAGTCTTCCTCCAGAGAACGCTGCAGGAGAACAAGCGAGATTAAAAAAGGTGAGGACAAACTGCAGCACTAAAATAGAAATAAAAGGAGATGATTCTTCTTCGTCAATATTCACAATACCACACAGCTATTCACGTCTACTTAAACTGGAAAAACACTTGTGGTTTGAACAATAGGGTTAAGAACAGTATAGGACACGACGCGCGTGTGTCAATGTGTTATGTTACAGTTGTTACACCTGTTCAGCCCTAAACCTCGGGGAAAAAGCCCACCTAAAATAACATACCCAAGATGCATCAGGAATAGTTCCTCAAGTATAAGGCTTATATGCATATTTCTCTTTTGAAAGGTAAGAAGCTAAATAATATGAATCCATTGTAAGAAAATATATTTCTATGACCACATCTGAGTAAATGGAATATTGATCAATATTCATATATGACTGAGGAGCTCCATGCTACACAAGCACATACACAGTGCTTTATGAGGTGTCCACAGACTCAGAGAATGATTGCAGGCTTGCTGGAGCAGGCGCTCCGGTAAAGCCACCAGCTGGCCGTGAACAACCAGTGCAAGTGAGCCCAACTTGAATGAGGCACTTGGTTCTCACTAAACCATTAATACTGCACTACTGTACAGTAAACATCATGCATTCAATTTTCTATTCAAGTGCAGAGTGAAAGAGGGGCCTTATTCTGTTCGGGGGGGGGGGGGGGGGGAGAATTGAAAGCTTACTTTTGAGCTTTCAATTTCTAATGCTGGAGAATTAAATGAATAATAATTCATCATATCTTTATGTCATTTGTACTGGGAATAAAATCGGAATCTGCAATGTAACCAGGAACATCGTTACACATGTTTAAGTGCACCATAATAGATCTATAGCTGGTTGGAGCCCTTTGGGGGGGGGGGGGGGGCCACAGGCCTACCTTGCACAACAATAAAGTCAGGCCCTGGAGGGTTTCCCTCCGATGTTTCTGACCATAATCACAAGTGTCTTGGGGCATATTGGATTTACTGATTTGGGAGCCCCAGGAAAGCCCCGTTTAGCTTTACTTTTCACCCGTTCTATAAAAGGCCATGCAATCCCACAAAGCTGTATGCAGTATGTAGGAATTCAACATTTACTCAACTTATTATTGAAAATGAACTGATTATTGAAAATAAACCGGAACCTTCTCTCAATAAAATGCTTTAATTTTCTTATATAATCCCAAATAATGTCTCAATATTCCATACTGTGTGTTGCATTAGAGACGGCAAGTGGTGTAGAAATGTAATTGCATTTTCGTTCATAGATTTATCTCTCCTCTCTTACCGTAGTTAGTTACTTTGTTTCTGATTCTACTGAGGACATGCTGCAGCTACTTTTCACTCTCACTGTTTGGTAGCCTTTGAAGGTCTAAGTCTGTAAGTATTTATGTATGTTGCATGTAAATATCTTCTACAATATATATTCTCTGTGTATTTACTGTTTTGGTATAACCTTTGTATTGTAGCAATATATGCTAGTCGCGATTAGTATCTCTCTATTAACATCAATGTTAAAACTAGCTTAGACGATAACTAGTCAGGCGAGTCTGATGTTGATGGCTACTTACCTTTTCTGGCATAATGGCTTCATGCTGAATCATAGCTTAATATTCACGTATATGTATATGGACAGTTTGTAAGGTCTTTTCATGTTATGTTTCCACAGTTTTACAAAATCAAGAAAGATCCTCACTAAAAACCCTAAACTCTACTCTGGATTCCTGAGTCTTTATTTCATGGATCTGCTGTTAGCTATCAGCTAAAGTAACGTGCAGAAGCAAGAGCCGAATACTGTGGTTTCATCATTTTGGGAACTCTTGGGTGCAAATTAAATTTGTTGTCGTCCTGCCCTCACCTGAAGGAGAGGAGTGTCAGCGCGAGATATGGAGGTGGGAGGACACTGGGACACCTTGGCTAAGTCCAGCAGCACCTCCTCATGGTGCAGCACGTCCTGGGAGGACCCTGGCTCCTGCAAGGCGATAACGATGGCACTGGTGTTGTCGGCACGCAACATG
The DNA here is from genome assembly GCA_038501785.1 of Myoxocephalus aenaeus. Lineage (NCBI taxonomy): Eukaryota > Metazoa > Chordata > Actinopteri > Perciformes > Cottidae > Myoxocephalus > Myoxocephalus aenaeus. The sequence continues at coordinate 371,980 of JBAMJR010000115.1, forward strand.
CGCTGGCGCCACCGCAGCAGAGCATGGCTGACCAGCTGCCGGGCACTCGATACCCCGCACGGTGCCTGCAGCATGGAAGGCTGTTATTAAACTGACACGGCCTGGTATGAGGTGGACATTACATTGACTATTACTCTGTTAGATTAGCATTCAAATATCAGTATAGAGCTTTTGGATTCATATTTACTTGGCTAGCCCTTTAATCTACAACAGACCACAAACCGGTTGGCTAGGAAAGGAAGGCATGCATCTATAATGATCCCAAATGATAACAGCTAAAGAGTAAGCAGCACGTTACAGAAACAGGTCTTTGCTGCTGTAGCTCCTCACTCACCATCGCCTCATCATTGTTCTGGCACATGGAGACAGCCTCTTGAGGTGGCACCATGTTCCACAGACCATCACTGCCCAGGATAATGTAGCGGTGTTTTCTGGAGTCAAGGGTCACCACACTAGTGTCTGGCTCTGGGGAAACCACAAACTCCCCACTATAGAAGTCGTAGCTCCATAGATCACCTGTTTAAGAGAGGAGAAATGTAGCGGTTTGAACAAACACTCCATGATGACTGCTGGTGGTGGCCTTTCCTCTCTTTTACGAGATTAAAAGTTCTGCACAAAAGCCAGCCTGCTTTCCAAAAAGACACTTACATAAAACTATGCTGCAAAGCATTTGATCAACAGGATGAAAGAGTTTTATGAATGCGATTAAATCAAAGTGGCCATTTCTTCTCTGACTCTGGCAATCAATCCCTATTTTCCTGAATGAATAAGTCCTTTAAACTAGATTGAAACACAATGGTTATTGATCACTGGGGTCCAAAACACTGGAATGATTTACACTCCTTTGTCAAAACTCTCTGAATTCTCTTACATCCCTGATGATAACCGATAGCTCCTTGTTAAGAGACAAGATATAAAAACAACAATATTATTCCAGTCATTCATTCTTGCTGCCTTGCAAACAGTTGTTTTGCTGAGATGGCCGTGATAGTCACTTTTCCTACCTAGAGCTCGGGCTACAGCCAAGAATGGGATCTGGTCAATGACAGTGCTCCGACGGACTGGGCCGTTGTGACTCAGCCGTGGCCTCTTCCAGACAACCCGGTTCACTCCAGATTTTTTGATAACACTGTTAGCAGAGAGATAGAGAAGAGAATGGGTGAGAGAAGCCACTGATTGAGTAATGTATCCATACATTTCTCAAAAGCAGTTTTAGACATTATGTGTGGGGACTACGCTATGCTGTCAGCTGGGTAGCTAAAGCTAATGCAGTCTAATACAGTGAGGTTTCATCTCTAATGTAAATCCTAACTTCATGAAGGTTACAATGTTCAGTTCTTGTTCAAATTGGGTTTGGGAGGTGTTTGTTTGACTCAGTTTATTTTGAGGAATTTTCCACTTCCCCTTCCGATTGGCGAGGTTTAGAATTGTAGCAGTTTAGTTCAAACTGGACTGAAACTAAATTGAGTTAATCCTGCTGCTGGAAAGTTAATCCTGGTTGGTGCAATTTACCCCAAGGCATTCTGGAGGCTGTGGATAATGACTATTGACTACACACCAAATGTGTATTGACTAATACACCAAAAGGCTGGAAAAACTCAAACTTGGTTCCGCTCTAATACATCTTAACTTGATTGCAGGAAACTGGAGGGGCAAGTAGAAATATACAAAATAAAACTAGCAGTGCTGAAAGTAATGTCTTCCCAAATGTGTCAAAAATATCACAGGATTGTATCGGATGAAAAAATTAATTTGTCCATTTCCACAACCTCCATTCCATTTTTCCTACGACGGTACTAATATAAATCAAAGAAATAAAAGCTTTCCCTCATTGCCTGTTAGCTTATATAGCATATGTAATATTTATATATAGCATATGTGTATCCAGCAATAATCTGGCAGGCCGACAACTGTTAATGCTGTTTTTACAATCAAATGTACAGTTAGCCTTCATCATGTGGATAAATGATCTATCCTGTATTCATTTAAAAATCAAATGAAATAAATGGAAAGGCCTGTCTTATGCTCCTAATGATAGATAGATAGATAAATAGATAGATAGAAGTATACTTTATTTATCCCAAGGGGAAATAAGTCTGTCACAGTAGCACACAACTTACATAGAAGACACAAATATCAGGAATGCAAAATACTCAATATATACACAACAAAACCGTAGAGCGTATTCATTTAGGAAATTAAAGAAAGTGCAAAAATGCTAAGTATGTGCAGTGTATACAAGTGTATACAAGTATGTACAGTGACTAACTAGACAACAAAAGTGGTGCAAGGGCTATTGATGTTGAGTCAATTGACGGAGGATCCGGCCAGAGCTGAGTTATTATAAAGTCTAATGAGTCTCTTGGAGAAAGTGCTCCGCTGTCCCTGCAGTAGGTGGTGGAGAGGGTGGTCCGGGTTATCCAATGGACAATCATTTCTTCAGTGTCCTCCTCTCCACCACCTGTTCCGGACACTCCTGTTTGCAGCCAATGATGAGGGAGAGCCTATAGACTTTGCAAACATGTTGCTGCTGCACATTCTGCCTTTCTGTCTTCAACAATTTCACTACGTGCAAATTTACAATGACAAATCAATCATAGTCACTCATGTGGTCGGGATTTGACTTAACATGTAGAGGTGAAGTAGGATGAACTAATATCCATGTATACCAAATATGATTGACGGAAGACTAGAAAAGCGCTATACAAGTACAGGTCCATTTACTTAACTAGCATTGGTCTAGTTCCAGAAAAATAACCCTACTTTTACCCTGAATTTCCACCATCTGCTACAGTGTGTGCTTTATCAACTTACAACTGTGGTTTACTGTCACAGCAAATGATTAACAATTTGCTTCAATCAGAACCCTTGTTGCAGCTAAATCCTAACAGGACTCTCCAACTGAAAGGTTTGTTTTGGTTATGTGTTCTGAAGAATGCTGTGGCGGCCTGGCTGCAAAAACACCCTTTCTAATGTTAGTACTGCGTAAAGGCAGGGTGATTTGTTGGTTACGCCTTACCTTCCTCCCAGACCTTCAATACGCTCCCTCTCTCTGGGGAGTTCAGGTTTGTGGTCTTGTGTGACTTCCACGGCTCTGATGAACGGGTCTGAAGGGTCATCCTGGACCCCTAGAACCACTGCTGAGTCCCCGACGTGGGCCACATACATGCGGTTTCCGCGGATGAACACCACGCTGGCTGTAGTGCCCGATGTGCTGGGAAGGCCTGTGAGTGTCTTTGGCCATTCAGCTGAGAGGATGAAAGAGAGAACATGTACTATATATATATATATATATATATATATATATATATATATATATATATATATATATATATATATATATATATATATATATATATATATATATACATATACATACATACATACACACACATACATACACACACACACACATATATGCTCCTAAAAACTACTTTGCATTTATGTATTGCTAATCTCCATCATTTCCAAGTAGGTCGATGACAACCCTGTGACCTTTGGGTTAGTTTGCTGTCCTGGATCAAGTCTTTCTAACCTAATCAAAGTCCGGCATGTGGGCTACAGACAGTGAGTGTTGACAGCGTTGTGTGACCAGCTGTAACACACCATGACATGCCCAGGCATATGCAGGGTGCTCTGTATGACGTAACTAGCACACACCGGCTCCGTCATGATTTAATAGGTTTTATAATGGGTAATAACAAGATATGTGTGTGCAACTAAAATAAACAATATACAACGAGTCCGAGAAAACAATAAAATATTGTGCGACTTCTGCGTGGTTTCCTGATTTCCGGTGTCCGCTGTGGCGGGCTTTGTTTGGAGCCATGGCTACTGCTAACCTCGTTAGCTTGACTGCTAAAACTATCCCTCCTCCACCAGTGTACATTTAAATGGCAACACGCAGAAGCAAAGGGTTAAAGTTAGCCGAATTACATTTAGGTGGGCCTTTTTGTAAATGCACGGTCAAAAGGAGAACGACTTTAATGAGCCCAGTGAATATTCTGGCAAATTCGGCTTTCGCGTCTGAGCCAGCGGCGCGCGAGCAAGTAACGTGAACAGTTAACAACTTTTAGGATGTAACGCGAGGCCACAGACTAACTTGGAGATGTTCTTTCTGCTCGGACCAAGGGAGAGGCACACACAGACAGCCCGTGATGACAGCTCGTGACGGCATATGTCACGAGCTGGTAGCTGTAACGTTAAACTTACGTAGCTTCTTCCACATCGCGTGATGGCAGGCTATAAATCCTTTTCGTAGAGCAGAGCAGACCTCCATGTCACAGTCCGACCAGAACCCCCGCTGCTTCTTTATGAACTCCCACAGATAGTCTCGCGCAAACTGCGCAGCCTCGCGACCCCCGTGCCCGTCGAACACCGCGAAGAACGCGACGGAACGGCGGGAAGGACTCGCCGGGCTCGGCTGGGCTCGCGGTGGGCTCTGACCTCCCGGTGGAGTCGTTTCCACTAATATACACTGGTTCTCCGTCCGCACGGGCTCACGCGACGCATCCGAAACTTCCGGCGACCCAACGGGTTCAGCATTCAGCTCCGGATGCGCGTCCGCAGCCAAAGAACGAGACGGACAGTCTCCCCCGCTGGTCTCTTCTAGCTCACCCGACGTCGCCTCGTCTTCTCCCGGCTCGGGCTCTACTATGACTTCGGTCACATCTTCCATGTATTTCCTGCCTCCTTGGTCGGTAAAAACACTCACTCGCATCAATAATGCGTTTTCCATAGCTCCAGAAATAAGTCGCTCTCCAATTTGTTGGGCAATGTTAGCATATAAAATACCTGGAGAGCTGAGTTTATTGCTGCCTTTGTTTATGTTCGAGCGTAGTAGGCACGCTCAAACGCGTTGACGTCACGATCTGTCTTCTTCTAACACGTCGACGTGGCCGCGCCAACGCAGCTGTTGCCCTCTAGTGGTGAAGAAACAGACCAAATCCATCACAGCTCAAGATCAGAAGGAGATCAAATAAATTGAGAACTACTTGGATATTAAAGAGCCACCGTGGGAACAATTCAAAAGAAGACTTGAGATAGATGGAAAACTTGAGGGCCTTGGAAAAAGGACTGAATGCTTATTCATCAATAAAACGCAAGGAGTTTTGTAGCAAATGGTCAGGAATCACAAGGATTTATTAAAGGTCTCAGAATTGTAAGTATTCAAGAAACTTGGCTGAAACCAGCATTAGATTTTGTAAAACAAGAAATGCAAAATAAAGTATTTAAGAAAGGCCTGCAAGAAGCTGTCATTGGAGTTGCTGGTGATAGCTGTAAATTTGAATGAAACAGTGATTTGGCTTCGAGATTTTAATGCTCACAGTACAATATTGTACTGTATTACTGTATTGAATTATTTACTGTTTTTATTACGTTTTTACTGTTTATTTATATTACTTGTTTTTTATTTTACTACATGTCTCTTGTGGGCACTGCTGCTGTAAGCCTGCAATTTCCCCACTGCAGGACTAATAAAGGATTATCTTATCTTATCTTATTATTGAATAGCTACATGTGAATGGAGAGGTGATTGGATAATTAAATGCCTCAATAATCAAAATGGTAGGAACTGATTAATTGTACCGAATCGGCCATAGATTTAAGTTATATATATATATATATATATATATATATATATATATTATTATATTAATTATTATTATATTATTATTATATTTGTTTTGTGCAATACTGTTATATCTTTTTATATTTTGAGCCTTATTGTTATTTATTTTTTACCTTAAGTTTATTCTAATTCTGTGTGGTAGGAGGACCCAGCAAAATAAGCATTTCATTGTATAGAATAACTCTGTTATCTGTGCATATGACAGTAAAAACATCTTGAATCTTGAATCTCTCTTGAATCTTGAATGCTCTTACAATTGTAAGCGAGTCAACAGTAAAGGGACCACTATCGGAGGCTTGAGTTAGAAGCGTATGACACTGCTAATTGGAAACATTTGAAGTTGAGTGATACAGATATGCAAAAAGTTGAAGTTTTTGTTTGGAGTTATTCCAGGGGCCACAAAACAAAAACAACTCGAAGGATAGGAGGTCGGCATAAAAAGAAAGCTGTGCCATGGTGGACGGAGTTTGAACATGTCATACAATCTGAAAATAAAACGTTTAAAATATATAAAGAAAATCATACCTTTCAGAAGTTTATTGATTATAAAAGGTTTCAAGCTAATGTGAGGAAAAAAATTAAAAATGCAAAGAAAGTTTTTTTTAGTGAAATAGAAACAGAAATGAATAATAAAATCTGAGGAATGATAAAGAGAATGAAGATGAATAAAAGAGAGGATGGATATCCAGTGACAATGAAACTGCAGCTGACAGTTAGAGAAAACAGAGATGTTCACAGATCTAACAGCTGAGAATAAGGAAATGTTCCAGTAAGATGTCAATGATTTAATAAATGTACCATTTACAAAGGCTGTATTTAAAAAAAAGTTTGGGAGAAGGAAAAATGACCACATATGTTGTAGTTCTAATACGCAAGCAAGGAAAAGACTGAACACTCCCAGGGAATTATGGGCCTATTGTTTTAACATCCAATGTATGCAAAATAATGGAGAGAATGATTAATGATAGATATCATTTATAGGTATCATTATACCAGAGTGGGTTCAGAAGAGGTGAATCACCATTAAAGGCCATTAAATGGATCAAGGATTTTTTAGACGAAAAAGACATTTATTGTGAAGGAAAAATGCAAGAGGCCATTGCTAAAATAGAAGAATGTTCATATAAGTGGGGCTGTAAGTTGTTGGTAAACAAAGACAATGTTCGTTCTTAGTGAAATAATTAATACTAATTAAAAAACTGAAATTATATTATCCAGAATTGAATAATATAATTTTCACAAATGGGGGTATGTGTACCCCTGGGGGTACGTGAGGGCACTTCAGGGGGTACGTGAGATTTGTAAAAAAATATATTTAAAAATGCCATCCATTCAAAAATCCTTTAAAAATAGTTATTTAATAAATATTCAATAAAATATAAGTGTAACTTCATAAACTGAAAACATCAGACACTGATGGCACAGCGCTGTATTACTTATTACCAAAAATGCTTTGCGCTGGTTAGGAGGTACTTGGCTGAAAACTAATTTCACAGGGGGTACGTCACTAAAACAAGGTTGAGAACCACTGGTCTAGTGATCCAGAGTCTTGGGTACTGCCAGAGTCAACCAGACTTGGTCCTTGAAATCCTGCTAGTACTCAACAGTGTATATCAAGCAGGGGCCAACATAAATATTAGTAAGCATGGAAGTAAAGGACAAGGAATAATAGGGCTGCTTGACTTCTTGAGAGACACTGGTTACATAAAAAGATTATCTAGTATGAAGATGGCGCAGTAATAGTCGAGCTCCAGAAGGGGGCAGCAGTGCAACACGACGGATGCCGACTGCCGGTTACACCAACGAAGAAGAAGGTACTTTCTCTCAGCGCGGGAAGGATGATGCGGAGAGCGGAATGAACTCATGCAGTTTGTGGTCTCACAGCCGGCTGTCAGAGTACCGTATACCAGGTTAACCATGGCGTCCTTATAACAGCAGCGAGCCCGAGTCACGGGGAAACGTAGCATTACGCTAATTCTGACTAAACACTCAGTAATACAGTTAACGCCAGCGAACACGTGACTCCTAACTCTCAGGTAGGTGACGTCTCAGACAGACAGCACAACAGGGACACGTAACGTGTTGGTGGAAGTAACGTAACGTATGTGACGTTAGCTGACAGCTGGTTTCTCAGGCGTGTTGCTTGTCTGACGCGTCTCCGCGGACAGGAGCATGGCTGCAGCCCCAGTAGAGTACACCATTGGCGGGGTGAAGATCCACTTCCCCTGCAAGGCGTACCCGTCCCAGCTGGCTATGATGAATTCAGTGAGTAACACCACCACCACTGGAGAGGACCTGCTTAAAACGGGTTATAAGGAAGTACTGGGTCGTTCCCTGAGTACTAATGACTTATTACGGCGTAAGGAAATAATTGACATAGTTATGGGCACATCAATAATTTGATCAATTACACCTGTGTTTACCCTGCTATGACTTTTGAAATTGGCTGCTGTGAAAATGGGCCTTTCGTAACAGCATCCTTACTTCCATTAGATATATTTATATAACTAATATAATATACACATAATATACACAAGCTGTTCCAACTCCTCCCCTCTGGTAGGCGCTACAGAGCACTGTATGCAAAACCCACCAGACACAGAAACAGCTTCTTTCCACTGGCTGTCACTCTGATGAACAGTTCATCAGACTCCTACATCTGCACCATCTGCACTTTTTTGACTAGTGTTGTCTATGTCTTTTTTAGATTGATCTTGTTTATTGTATATTGTGTATAAGTACGAAGAGCTAAGTGAAACCGGAGTCAAATTCCATGTATGTGTAAACACACATGGCCATTAAAGCTGATTCTGATTCTAATATTATATAAGGGTATGGTGCATACCCTAAAAGTATGTATGGAAGAAGTGCAAATATCCTGGATAAAAAAACAAACAGTTGTACATGCAATAGTTCATGTGGATTTGTCATTCAGGGATTGTGTCTGTACCTTGTCTGCAGATCGTCCGAGGACTGAACAACGGGGAGCACTGCTTGCTGGAGAGTCCCACGGGAAGTGGAAAGAGCTTGGCTCTGCTCTGCTCCGCTCTGGGCTGGCAGCGGGCTCAGTGGGGTATGTCTGCTTCTTCAAGAAACAAAACTATTGTATCGGCAAGTAGGCCTGTCCTCAAACTAAATGTTGAACCTGTGGCGTACAGATTAATTAAAGCAGAAGTCTGTTTTACTTGTAACGAGATCTCACCAAGTGTCCCTTGGATGTTTTCATGTTTTTTTTTCCATTTAGGTTTTCATCAATTACTACATATGAACTGAAGCCAGATGATATATGTTTTACAATATTTCTATAGTGATGTGAGGCTAGATTATACTTTAATTTCTGTTGTTGTAATGATATGATATAATTTGTGTTTTCCTGGCTTGTTAACCAAATCCACATTGCAAATATGTCTTTTTCTCACTACCTTCTTGTTTGCAAATGGTTTCAGATTTTGTTGACATGGCCTATACCGTGTACCGGCTGAGAACCAATGTCACTGATAGTTATATCTGTGTTTCAATGTGTGATGACAGATAAACTCAAAGAGGAAGAAAGCCTTTTGGAGAACAAGAGCAAGTCGGATAAAACCTGTGTCGACAATAAGAAGTCCGATGTCACCACGCCCTGTCAGTGTGTGTGCCACAGCAAAGTCAGCAGTACCGCAGCAAACAGCCAAGCAGCGGCCACACCTGCTGTTGTGGACCTCACAGTGTCGCCCTGCAAAGAGTTTACACAGCCGCTGCTTCCAGCACCTGAACAGAGTAAGACTTATAAGTAAAACCCTTAGTTTTATTCATGGTGGCATTTAAAACATGCATAACTGTTTTATTACCTCCCCATCAACACAATAATAGTTGGTTATTTCAAATAGAGAGAAATTATAATTTTTATTTTGTTCATATTTTATATTTCTAGTTTAAATTTGATCAATTTGTAAAGATTTCTTCACATTTTTTTTTTTCATCGTGGTTAAAATAAAATCCTCATGACGTCCACTGCAATAAGGGGCTGTAACGATACAAAGAAGTCGCGGTTCTGGAAAGACAAAAAAGAGCAAATGCAAAAAAAATCTTTTTTTGAACAGACAGATGTGTAAGTAAAAGGCTGACACTATCGTCTCACTGCGGACTGAGGTACCACTCTGCCCGCTGGTTACTTTGGTGAACGACTGAACATTTAAAACACTTCTGCATTACACTGGACGCCCACTGAACAAACTATTTCCCAAAAGGCAACAGGTCACAGTAGCCTATGAAACTAATAAAACATCTCTGATGTTATGAAATTGAAAAAGAAGTCGAAGTAGAATAATACAAAATAAAATGTGTACATTAGGTGGAGTATTGATTGGCACATCTGGATAATCCAGTCAAATCTGCATTAGTGTGTTTTATGTGTCCCATTAACATACACAATGGTAGAGCAACGCAGACACACTTTCCTTGTCTTACACACAACTCTGCTGTTGCTGTTCTAGCTGACTGTTTCTGTTCCTGCGTTGTTGATTCAACTGGACATAGTACAGGCACTGAGACAACAAAATGCACAACGTCAAAACTATTGTAATTCTTTTATTTTGTCTCAAGCAGCCTTGATTGAGCTGAGCTTTCAATCAGCTGAACTGACCAGTGATGTGTTTTTGTTTCTCCTTCGTCTTTGGCATTAAGCAGTGGATTTTAGTCTTGTACCTTAAGGAATACATTTCTTCTGGTTTTCAGTCTTACCATGAAATTAACAGCACAGAAGCAGAATTAATGCACACACTGATGCAGCATCAATGCCGTTATGCCTCTTAAATGCATCAAAGCAGCCATGGATTTCCTTAAATTCTGTACTTTAGTAGAAGTGGCATCCAGTATTGCAGGGGTTCATAACTTTTATTGCAGCACATTTTCTGCAACAGAAATGGGAGTGTCTGTGTTTTGACCGATCCAGTGAATTAAATACCAGACAAGTGAAAGTTATTGATGTAACAGTTCTGTTTGTACAGTATTCTAATGGGTCTATTGTCCGCCCACAGAGCTAAACGTAGATAAGATTCAACCGAGGACCAGCTCATTTCTGTGACTGTATAATCTATTATTGTACTTGCTGTGTTTCAGTGCCATCACCTGAGGAGTTGCAGCCCAAGAAACAGTCTCTTGCCTCTCGTCTGTCGCAGAAGTGTCAGTCTAGCTCCAGCCCAGTCCAGGACAACGACGATGACGATGACTTTAAAACAGAAGACAGGAAGCGCTTTCGCACTCCCCGACCGGTAGTGTAGAAGCTGTTGTACATTCATACTGAATTTAGTGGGTGACGATGTATCTTTTTTTTGGGCCTTATGACTTAAAACAAAGGAATACCAATATCTGCAGTGGTTTGATGATTGTTGTATTGTAAGTACTATATTTGGTAACTCACAGTACACTACTGTCAAGAGTGTGTGGCCTATCATGCATTCTATCATGGTTTTGAGTCAGAAACCCTGACAAGCTCCCTGCAAATCTAACTTTTAGCGATGCCCCAATCCTGTTATGTTGCCACTGATACAGATGGTTTAGCTAATACAGATCTTTATTTGTTGTTGTTATGTCTTATTATAGCAGCTGATATACAAGGCTTCCTAAAAAATAATTTAAACCGTCTCAAAGTTAGTGAAAATAGCAAAAAAATCTAACCTAAGTGCTGCTGACGTCAGAGACGACTCCCTTCACTCTCATCATCAGCTGCTTCACAAGCAAGAAACTTAGCTTGGGTCTCCTCACGGCTTTTGAGGAGTTGAAGCATTCTCACACACGCACACACACATGCCACGCACTGCTGCGTTCACAGCTGTAACATTACTGCTAACTTCAGTCTCACCGTAACACGTCACACATGCTCTTCCTCTCTAGACCGGACACCTGCTAACGTTACGCCAGGCTCACACTCTCTCTCTCTCTCTCTCTCTCTCTCACACTCTCACACTCAATCTCTCCCTCTCATGACTCCATCTCTAATATCAGTTATATATTGCTGTACAAACATATTCAAACAACTGTTTTTATTCTAGTTTCTCGTCAAAAACTACATTTCCCAAAATTATCCCCTCCCCTGTCCTCCATTAATCATTCTTCAAAATAATATGTATTGAGAATAAGAAAGCTGTCTTGTGAAGTAGTCAACACGGGCTATTACTGGTTGAGTGGTGTGATTGTTGAGTAATGTACAGCTCAGTGGAGTAAAGTGTCTGTGCTTGTTTCCCAGCAGCGCAAAAGGCAGCGTCTGGACCAGGGAGTCATTTTCATTGACGATGAGCTGGAAATGAGCTCGACCACGGAGCCAAGCGCCCAAGCGGCGGGTCTGTCCTCATCGTGCTGCGTGAGTTACACCAATAATATTGCTTTACTGATACAAGGGGCAACCTTTCAGAAGATATTTTGACATGTGACGAGGTGGTTAGATTCAATTCAAATACATATATACTGGGTGTGTCTGTAGCTAATTTCACATTCTTCTATGCGGTCAGATCAGTCTCAATATTAATAAATGCAGACAGAGGGATTCACAAATGATATATTATTATTTACACATGAATAAAAAAAAGTAATTCAAACAAAGCATAACTTCAGATACAATTAAGTATCACCATGCCAATCTCGTCACATCATCAGGTAGAGACAAATGTCTTTTGGCACTGTTGGGTAGCTAACGTTGCCTCGGATGCAGTGATGCGGAAATATTTTTGATTGAAAAGACATTTGAGGCATAATGCATATTTGCAACAAGTTAATCTGTTCTCATTTGTTTGGTCTGTTAAAGAGTGCTACACTGTTCATATTGGGAAGGCTTTCAAGGAGTGTACTTGAACCATCTCATCATATTATGCATTATGTTGTTGTACTTAACATCAGTTAGTTGTAGTGCAGTTGGGGTCAATGACACAAGTACAGTTCATTACACAGGGATTTAATGATTGTTACCTTATAGAGACAAAAATGAGTTAGTTTTCTATGAGCAATATGGATCCAGTATTTCTCATCCATCTTATTTTGGAGGCTCAGAGTCATCTTTTCCATGAAACACTAAAAGTTGCGTCAGTACTTAGAAAAAGATCCATAGTGGGAGGGTTTCTCTGAAGCCAATTTTTTACATGTAGCCATAAAAATGAAGGTCAATATCCCTTTTCCAGTTCAGGCTCCAAATACTGAGAGAGAAATGAAAACATCAATACCAAAGTCTAGTGTTGCTTCCATTAACTGTCCCATTCTCTACCAAAGCAGCTGAATGCATCGGTAGTACCAAAATATGTGGGCGTGGTCCACCTCTGCTGATCCACACTATGAAAGTGATGTATTTTACAAATATGAATTACTAATGGAAAACATTTACTATCTGTATCTTCAATACAAACATATTATCTATATATTGATATTGACAGACCGTCCATGGTATACACAGGTGTACCTCGTTTTGTTAATGATGACTCGGTTCTTTAAATCAGTGGTTCTCAACCTTTTTTCAGAGATGTACCCCATGCAAAATATGTTTTGTACACAGCGCTGTGCCATCAGTGTCTGATTTTAATATAGAATATATAAAATGCAGTTTATGGACATTCACCTATATTTTGTTGAATATTTATTATATAACAATTTTTTAAGGATTTTTCAATGGATGCACATTTTAAATGGATTAAAAAAAAATCTCACGTACCCCCTGGAGTGCCTCCACGTACCCCCAGGGGTACACATACCCAGGGTTTCCCCTACCGTTAGAATAGGGGGGCGGGGCGCCCCCCTGAAAAAACCCTCCGCCCCCCTGTAATTTTCTCCGTCGCGCCAGATCACAGACGTGATTTAAGGTTCCCTTTCCTATAAACAGGTCTACACCTTGTTCTTTTATTAAACAAACTCAATGTTCTTATTTTATTGATCGTATTTCTGTCTATTTCTGTCATGGTCGCGTTTACAACTCTACTTTGCTCTCGGTAACGCGCACCGCGGAGATCCGCCCCGATGCCCACAGACTCGTGCGCGCACACAGGTGGGCAGAGAGCACACTTCCATCAGCCGGCAGAGAGCGTCCAATAATGTCGCGTGGAAAGAAAACAGATATATCTGCGTTTTTTAAACGCTCCCAACGTCGCTCCCAATGTCCCAACGTCGCCGTCGTCGCCGACACCATTTAAATAGAACGAAGCTATCCTTATTATCATAAGTGACGTGTGTGTGCTGGTCCTTTGATGATATGTTAAAATGTCTGTTGTGAAAGAATAACTACTTTAATACCCTTGGGCGGAACAGTCTGTTTTTCCCTGTCAGTGTCATAAATGATCCATAGAGACACAGATTGGTTCATCCCCTCATGTTGCTGGGAGAGTGGTGTGTAGTTCAGCTAGTTTTGGACCACTTTAATTTATGGTTTCACTGTCAGCGATGGGTTCAGTGTTAACATTCACTAACACCACTGGGTGGCGGTATACTCCACCAAATTGACAAAGGCTGTGGTTAAAGTTTCAAACATGTATGGCCTTAAAACGGAATAATTTTGAACATTGCAGATTATTCATGTTTTCACAAACGGATATGTTTGACTTAACGTAACACAAATGATATACAGTATATATAAATGCAAGGATGATACAAAGGTGTGTGTGTGTGTAACTTTGTAAGGACCAATTTGATTTTAGACCTTCAGAATGAGGACATTTGGGCAGGTCTTCTCTTCTTCAAGGCCTGGTTGAGATTTCAGACTTGGTTTCAGACAGGTTCGTATTTGGTTTAGGGTCAGGTTATGGTTGGGCTCAGGCATTTAGTTGTGATGGTTAAAGTTAGAGTATATTAAGTCTATATCATTGAAACTTCCTAGTGCTAATGACATTTCTTGCTTCATCCGACCTTCAGTCAAAACGCCAAAGACAGTCAGTTTACTAGCGTGTATAGCAATGAACTGGTAATGTTTTGCATACCTTAACCTTATCAAAATAGACACTGATTTATTTTCGGTGGATCCTCAATGAATTGACTAGTTGTTTCAGCTCTAGGTTTATTATAAGACTTTTTATTCGACCACATTGGTTTTAGTTAAGTGGATCTAATGAACTGACGACAGTATTTTTAAGCTGCATTTCCACAGTCCGACACAACCGAACTAGGTGCATCAAGTAACACCTGTGTTTCCTAAAGCTATCTACGAGGCGGTTTCTGGTGAATTATCCATGTTCCTGAGATCTCTCCAATCCCCAAAGACCAACAGGTTAGCCATAATCACTAGACGTGCTCATTCACATAATGCTGTTCAGAATGCAGCTCACCGGAATGGTTGAACCCTCACAACTGGGTCTTAACTTGCCACAGGTGTGTGGCTTGGATTTGGAGCCGCGGACGGTCGGAGGTGGAAAAAGAGGAGGAGGGAAAGTGAAGTCGAAAAAGCGCGTCCGTCTCTGGTTTCCCTGCAGCTACATGACCCTGGCTCTTTTGTCCCGCGAGCGCTGACTGACGGCCTGAATGGGGCCCTTTGAAGCAAGCTCCAGTTTTAATTAAGAGGGTTTGCCTCGCCTGGACCGCTGATCTGTGAAAGCCACGGGGATAAATATTGAATGGGGTTCACCCGCTGGTTACTGCGCCCGAGGGATAAACAGGTGCTTTGGAGGGCAGATATTTGCCAGGGCCCCCTACCTGCACAGTGTGGTCATGTTGGAAGGAGGGGGTGTTCGGTGTCATGTCTTCCGAAGTATCGGCTATTGAAGCCTTACGCTTATTGGAGTGAATTCCAAGCCCTCGAAAGCTGTGGAATGAGGAGCAAATTGGCGTCCAGTGAGAGGCGCCAGTGATACCTAAGTGATCCACTGCCTGCGGCCCCTCACTGCCCTCTGACTGGCCCCCTGGAGTGTGAGATTTCCATCTCTCAGGTGTTGGCAGGGAGTAGAGCAACAGAAGCCTACCTGTGAATATTCTGAGGTGTTCAGTAACACCACTGACCTCTGTTCCGTCAGTTCCAGAAAGCTTGAGCTGTTGCATACACTTACACCTGGAAGTGTAGGTATACCAACGGAACTACGTTTACCTGTGCTAAGGAAATGTAGTATACCTGAGGAAACGTAGTGCACCTAAATAAACATAGTACACCTGTCCTATACAGTGCACCTGTAAATGCTATCTTAATGAGAATAACAGTTTGCTCTCATGACATATTGTTTGACAGACAAAGCTAGCATTCTCATTACTAGCGGCACTCAAGCAATAACGCCAATGGAACTGTTATGTTCTTGCTGCTCAGAGAGCTGGCGTCTCTATTGCCCCTTTTGCCAGTTATCTGCATTCCTTTCGAGGGGGTGTCTGCTCTGGGCTGTGGGGCCAGGCTTGATACCTTGTTGTCCTGGCATCTCAGGAGGCAGGCGCGTAAAAGGATACTCTTGTGTCAGCTGTTTCCTGCTGCAGCTTTTGACAAGGGCCTCTATTCATCAGCAAGCCCTTCTACACTGAGCCCAACCAACCCATCCTCCCCCCACCTGCCAATGAATAAGTAATTATTAGCCATCTTGGGGCAGGATATTTGGATGGCTCTATTTAATGTGGCAGCAGCAGGTAAGGTGATCGGGCTCAGGGCCCAGGCTGTGGAGCGCAACTGTTCTAGAGGAGAAAGGTAACCTGAACTGGTGTTGGGGCCCTGCAGCACCTCTGTTTATTTTTCACATGGGCTCAGGGCTCGTTATCCCTCTTAACTCTGAGAGTCGACTCTCTAAGGGCTCTCTTTGGCCTACACTCCATCGCACATTGTAATATTTGATGGGCAAACATGCTTGGAAAATCTGAGCCGCCCGGTAACTCGAGCCACTCGTCTGTCATCAGAAGTGCTACCTTCTGATCTCTATGATAAGCAGCGATGCCTGACAACACATACCATTCATTCTTACGTGGAATCGTTCGGGTAATTTGTTGAGGTTTTAGAGAAACTCATTTGCCAAGCTTGCAAGTTCTGTTAATAATATTAAGAACAATTTGGTAATCTCTGAAGAAAAACATCTAAAGATATTATCATGCATTGACAGTGACAAGGTGTGCATATCAATGTTGACCCATTGGTCTGACGCCATTTAGATGTTTTACTCGAGGCTCATCTGATAGTAAAACTGCCTTGTGGAGATTAATTTCAGGAGGTCAGCAACCATTAATATTTCAATCAAAAGACAATAGTGAGTGGACTGTAGTTCACTTCTGGAAAATCAATTGAGTTTATTTATGAGGAATGATTGCTGGATAATTTGGCAACTAAAATACTGTAAATTGCATATTGCCATAAAGAGGACCTGATCAGTGATTTACAGTATAGCCCACATTGGCTGATATATCCAAAGATAATAAAGCAGACCTGGGCATCTTACCGCCCGCGGGCCAGATGTGGCCCGCGGGCTCTCCCAGTCTGGCCCGCGTGAGGTCAATCAAAAATGAAAAATAAATAAGGTGCACGCCATGAATGCAATACAAACGGCACTGCTTTTACTTTGAAGGCGATTTATTTATGTGCGATTTATGTGCGATTTATTTATGTGCTTACGCAGCCTCACGACGGGCAGTGTTGCCGACTTGGAGACTGAAGTGAAAGCGTATTGTTATGCAGTTTCTGTTCTCAGCGAGCAGCGGGTGCTGCCGCGAGACCCCCGCCTCCCAAGGAGCCTCGCGCTGCAGTCTCCGCCTCCAGATTGAAAATTAATCGCGCAAAGCCGCCGCGGATCTGACCTGTGGTCTGATCCACTATGGCAGAGCACTTTAAGTCAGTATCACGTCTGGATCTTTACTCTTCTCTCAAAGAGGAGAACTTTCCTCACATGAGGAGGCCTGCTCAGAAGATGTTGGTTCTCTTTGGATCTACCTACATGAGAACAAACATTCTAGTGATGAAGTTCAACAGATCAGATCCTCTCTCACTGATACCTGTCAGCTGTCCACATCTCCACCTCATTCAACCAGACTTCATGCTCTTGTTCAAGCCAACACAGACTGGACTTTTCTAACCGAGTAAGAACAACCGAACTGGAAAACATCAAAAGCACTTATTGCTTTTGTTTAAAGTTAATAAATTGCTGGTCTTTAACATACATATTTAAGGTAAGGTTTAAAAAAATCTTTAAAAATTAAATTACATTTTTTTTACTTATTTTCATAGCCTTATTGTAACATGTATTCTTACCAGTAGCAGCTCAAAACCATATAATTTACAGTTTTTTAATAAAGTAATAACATTAATATTGAGTTAATTGAATTAAGTTCAGACTATTGGTTCGGCCCTCCACAACGGTCCAAATTTCTCATGTGGCCCCTTGGGAAAATTAATTGCCCACCCCTGTAATAAAGGCATCGCTACCTTGGTGCAAAACGCATGGCACAATCTCAAATGCTTCACCAATTGTCTCACAGTATGGTGAAGAGGATGGCAATCTTTTGATATGAAGTGCCAGTTTAACATTTTCTTGTTGTTGTTTTGGTGTACAATATCAGCACGGAGGTTAACATTCAATTTAATACAAGGAACTTTCATTTTAACTTTATTTCATATAGAAATAGCCAGTCTTCTCGCTGATGGTCTTGTTTATTTGTGTCATCAATATTAAATTGAGACTGTTTTTATAACCAGTTCCTAACAGTAACTTGAAATGTAATTATGACACCTCATCAAAAACTGCTGATAATCAGGACATTGTAATTATATTTGAGAACGCCTTATGAAAACATTCACATCTGAGTGGAAATCATTAACCCTAACCCTCCACCAATTTTGTTCATCAGCAATAAACTTAAGAAGCCAACCAGAGGACGGGTAGGGCGGGTCTTCAGGTAATGTGGGTGAGGAAAAATGAATCAATCTGTAAAAAAAAAAGAAGAAAAAAAAGAAGAAAAAAAAACGCCATGCATCTGCCATTCTGAAATGTAGGGTAACACAAGAGGGGAGTCATAACGCCGGGCTACACTGCCTGCAAAACACCTTTTTTATATTAGTGCTGTATAGCTTATAAATGACTATTGATGATATATTTTAGACCAGAGAATCTTAAAGTTCTCATACGGGATTGGAGAGGCCTGTGATTGGATGGTGTGTGTGAGCCACCAAACAGTCAAAGAGTACACCACTTAAAAGAGCTCAACACATAAGCAGGATCGGTTTCATAAGCGTTGCCGGTTACACTTCAGCTGTAAGGGGGGGTATCCGCCACGTCACCGGGCGGCCAATTTTGAAGCAGCTAGATTTTCTCCGTTGCCACAATGGTGGCCTATCATCTTTCAAACTCCAAAGGTCATCTGGCGGAGAGTGACAGGACACCTTATGTATGATGCAGATTCTTTATGCTTCTCCATGTGTTGATCAGAAGAGGATACAAGGCAGTCTGTCAGAGAGCCTATTTAGGCAGCGGATAATAGTGATGAGTCCTGGATGAGGCTTGTGTATCATAATACACTGAATAGCTAAATGTAGTACGGCATTCAGAATACTGTGTTTAATATCTCACATGATAACATTAGATGCGTGTGTACATGAGATCCAGTGATAAATTGATCTTTACGTCCAACCATGGGTTCCGCTCCGACGTCAGCAACGGCAGCGAGGGCCCTGGCGTGGCTCATCTCCATGGCGGGGCTCGGGAAGGACCCAGCCAGACGTTCCTCAGCTGAGCTGGATGCCGTAAGGCAGTTTAATTTAAGGCATCATTTTTAAGTATTCAGGGGTTTTTGTGTGTTATTGATTATTGAATGAAAAGCAATTTACAAAAAGATTGGTGAGTTTTAGGCATGTTTGCAATTCCAAAGGGTTAAAACGACAAACAAAAAACCCTGAATACCAATTCCCCAAAATGAAAATATACTTATGTCACCAAGGAATATTTAAATTGTTAATTGTTTGGGTCCAGCCCTACAGATTACAGTGCAGTGAAGCATTTTCACATTCTCTACAATGGAGGAGCAATGCAAAAACACATTCTTCCAGCGTTATTAGTTGTGCTTCTTTTCAATTTACTCACTCTGCTAATGTTGCCTGCTTTACCGTCATGAAAATCTATTTTTATTTTTTAACATTGTCTTAAAACATGAATTCAAATGTATTGATACAATCGATTCATGGCCCAGCTCTTTTGGAAAAAACATTAGTCATGTTTCCATTCAATTGTCAAGCGAATTTTATGACTGGAAACATGCACACTGATTGGAATCCAGCGTTTACATAAAAAGATTAGATTTATGATGTTAATTTAATAACAGTAGCTTTATAAATAAATAAGTACCACTGCTGGTTAGGCCTTAGAAATGGACGACTAGCCAACCGTCTCATTATTAAACAATGCAGCATGTGCATGGATGTTTTGTTGGCGCGATAGTGTGGAATCGTTGGGCCTGGCGGTTGGTATCGGATGCAGACCTATATATTTAATGCCACAAGCACAACGAGCAGTGGAAAGTGGTCGGTCTCGAGTACACAAGCTGCGTGTCACCTCCATACGCTGTTTTGGATCACGCAAAAAGACCAGGCGAAGTGGAAACGGAGCTTCTTCAGGAAAACGTTTAAATAAACATACAATCATTTATTTCCTAATCATTTGAGTTGTGTGTTTTTATGCAAATGACCAATTGTCTTTGAAGTACTTGGCAATGTATTTGGGAGTCAACGCTGTGAAGGACAGTTTCTAGTATTTTATAATATTTTGTATTTAACGGAACAAGAGGTCCTGTACTGAGCTGTTGAACTGTAGCAGCGAGCAACCGCTCAGTATTTGTGTCTTTTTCTCTTCCCAGTCCCCTGAACCCTGCTCCCTGTGCCCGTGCGCTTCCGGCGTGAAGGACAAAGACGGTGGCGGAAAAAAGAAGATTCCCAAGATCTACTTTGGCACTCGCACACATAAACAGATAACTCAGATCACCCACGAGCTGAGGCGCACTGTTTTCTCCAGAGTGCCCATGACCATCTTATCCAGTAGAGGTCACACATGTGTCAACGGAGGGGTGGCGCCTCACGCCAACCGCAATGAACGCTGCAAGGATCTGCTCGATGCCAAAGATGTGAGGATGAACACTTGCATACACACTTTAGGCTTTAAAGTAATATCGGACCTGAAACCGGCCCTTTTGATATCCAATAGTCTCTCCCTGTAAGCAGGAGAATGTGTCATCCCTCATACAGACCATGAATACCTCATGAAGATGACATAACGTTACATTTTTGGACACTAATTTAGTAATTCAGTTTGCCTAAAAGCAATGAATTTCAATATCGTCCTTAATCTTGTCTGTATAAGACATGTCAATACAGGAATTCTTCAGACATGTTTTGTATGTTTGAGGCCATTTGGAAACATTGTCACCACGACATAGTGGAGAAATGCTCACTGGTCAACAGTTAATTGTCCTGCTCACGGCGGCATAACTTAGTCCCATTTATTTAAGAACCAAATTTTAAAGTATTCTTATCAACATTTTTGTTGTATGCTAATTAAAAAACAACTGGTATTGACTTTCTAAACTCAGTACATTTAACATGTGACTTTTATCCCACTAAGGCATGTCTGCTATAGTTCATTACTTAGGCCAGGTCAACCCCTACTATTTGTTTGCATCCTCTTGTCTCCAAAATAACTGTTCTGGACCTGAATTGGACTCCTTTGATCCCCTTCAAGCTGTGAAATCCAACGCCACATGACACACTTTCTCCACGGAATCAAACTTTTATTTGCTGGTTACAAAAGCTGGTGAATGACATCATAAAACAGACCTAACATGTTATTATAACCTTAAAAGCCCAATTGATTTCTCTCCCTCTCACATAATACTCACCTGACCTCAAACCACCGTGTACTGTGAACAGACCTTTTCACCCTGTAACACAAACCCACAGGTAACTATCACTACCAGACAAAACTCCTTCAACAATGTAGCCTCAGTAGCAATTATGCGACTACAATATCCACAATCGGTCCAGTCGGCTCTTTTTGACACACTAAAATGTTGAGCTTTTTTTTTTTTTTAAGAGACATGAGACACTTGTAAACTCCTGTACTGTCCTAAAGTTGAGGCTGCTCCTGCAACAAGGACGATTATGCTGTCAGTGGAGGTGTTTGCCTCCCATGCCTCATATTAAATAGCTGGCTCAGTCATTACCGCTCACTGGAGTGGTGTTACTGATGCTCGGTCTTCATCCCCTCGGGGTCCAGTCTAGTCAGTGTCAGGTGGCCATGCTGTGTGGACGCTCAGTGATTTCTACACATCGTCTTCAGTCAAAACACCACCAGTTTAAACTGCACTGTAACCTGTCCTGACTTTAACAAATGTGGCTGCATGTCTATTAATCTCCTTTACCCAATTACCCAATTGTTCAGTTTCAGCAAAGTGTAAAATCTTAGCACGTGATTGTGAGAGGTAGACCATTTCTATCAGAGATTATTAGTGTGTCCCGAGGTTATTGAGTCCACCGGTGTACAGACTTTGTGTTTGACCGTGTCACCTCAAGCTGTAAAATCATAAAGAACAGGGTGGGACATCTGAAGCAGACACCTCTGTTGACAGTGTAATTGGGGCTTGGTACATGCGATGCTGCTTCTTTACACTTTATCTGCATTCACTGTATGAGTCAGGACATGTCAGCCACTACAATAACTGGAAGCCTCTGAAGTATGTCTGTATGTCACCTCTGGTTAAATGTGACACTAGAGATAAGAAAATAAAGCAGTCTGTTGAAGCAGCATCAGGTAGAAACCAAAGGACGCGTCCACACATACTGTCTAGTCCACATGAGATGAGCAAAGCGTCATCAGTGTCTTCAGGTGGGGTGGTCATCCAATATGTGCCAACTTCGATAAGTCAAACTGCATCTTCCATGATCTGTTGAATGCTGCCGACTTTGAATGAAAAATGTGTATGTTACAGGGCAGGTCATGCAGCTACTACCATAACATCAAAAGGATTGGGGACCAGCACACACTACAGCGGGTCCACGGACTCCATGATGCCTGGGACATTGAGGAGCTTGTTGCACTGGGCAAGCGGATCCGGGCATGCTCCTACTTTGCTGCCCGTGAACTCAAGCAGGAAGCCTTAATCATCTTCTGTCCATATAACTACCTGCTGGACCCAATGATCAGAGAGAGTGTGAGTAGAGTAGGGAAGAGAGGAATTATAGAACAATCTTAACAACATCTTAACAAAGGACCAGACCATGTGGAGAGTTCAGGGATTAACCACTTCCTCTACCCTCTTCTTCTTCTCTTGCTTTCAATCTACATTTTTAACAGATGGAGATCGACCTGAGAGGCCAGATCGTGGTGCTGGACGAAGCCCACAACATTGAGGACTGTGCAAGGGAGAGTGCCAGCTACACTTTGGACCACCACAGTCTGCTGAATTCCAGGATTGAGCTTGACAGCATGGTCAAGAACAACATCAGACGCTCCGAACACGAGCCACTCAGGGACTTCTGCTACGGCCTGATCAAGTTAGTGATTCAGTGAAGGAATTGCTCATCTGTGGCGCGCCTAGTTTGAGTAGATGTTTACTAGAATGTCTTTTGGTCCATGGTATAGCTGGATCCAGGAGAGCCAAAGCCTGATGTCTGAACGGGGATACGAGAGCGCCTGTAAAGTCTGGAATGGAAAGGATGTACTGGGCATCTTTCACAACATGGGCATCACTGCTGCCATCTTCAGCAATCTGAAGGTACACCAGATATCTGCTTTACTTGTAGGTGTGTAATGGGACAGCAATCATGTTTACTGGCCACAGTAATGCCTGAAAATGTCCATACATAGATAAATAATTATAGTCGGCGTCTGTATAAGATTGACAGGAGCTAAATCACCTATATCAGATGTTTATAATGCTATATCCCCAATAGTTTTCAGATTCCCAGGCCAAAATGTCATATTGATACTTTTTGTACTTTACATGTGTATGTCACATCTAGTGCCAAATCTGCTGGTTTATTTTAAGGTGTGATAGTGGTTCATTGTCCTGACACTTCCCAATGTCAAGGAGAAAAACCACACAAAATCTTGACCATGCTCAGTGTTTGCAAGTGTCTATTACAATGTTCATCACGCCATTCAAGGCATTTTCCCTGTGACGTAAGTTTGACACCAAAATGACGACCTGCGTGTTCTTTTTTGGTTTTACATGTCCTGTAATAATCAACAGCACTGTGTGTGTGTGTGTTTTTCCTCGCACGTCTTCCCCTGTGACAGATAAACCTGGCAGCAGTGTTGGAGAAAGAGATGCGGTCTTTTATCAAGGGTAAAGAGATTGTGGTTCAGGTCCCAACCATCAGCTCGGCAACCTCCATGGTCCTCAAAAATCTCTTCATGGTGCTGGGCTTCATCTACTCTGAGAACGACTGCAGGTCAGAGACAAACCAGAGAAATCCACTTAATCAAAATCCTGTCATGCCAGCGCCTCAGATGAACGCTCAGGTCTCTGTGTGTCTGTAGGGTGGCTGAAGACTACCGGATAGCTCTGCAGAAGAGCTACGCCTGGACGAACCAAGTCCCACCTGATACGCCTGATGCCCAGGGCTTTTTGGTTCTGCCACACCGAAGGCAGCGCCAGAGCGCCCGAGTCAAGACAGAAGTCGTCACACTCAGCTTCTGGTGCCTCAACCCCGCAGTGGTGAGACGTTAGAGATGGCACATCATGCCATGTAGGCCAAACTGATCGATTACTGGAATCTATAAACATAAATGCATGACTTAATGAGTCTGAAATGAAGGTTACCTGCCAAGTGCTGGTAAAATATGTCACAAAAATATTATCAAAGGAAATGTTTATGGCATAAATTAGAGCTGAAACAGTCCTTGGAGGTTCATTGTGTCTGTATCTCCCAGGCTTTCTCTGACTTCAGTAAGTCGGTGCACAGCATTGTGCTGACATCAGGAACCCTCTCACCCATGGGCTCCTTCTCCTCTGAACTTGGGGTGAAATTCTCCATCCAGCTGGAGGCCAACCATGTTATCAACAAGTCCCAGGTCAGTAGGCTTATTTGTGGTGCGCCCCCACAGTTAGGAACATGTGAACAGCAGATTAAATACAGAGTTTAACCATTATCGTGTGTTCATAAAGTTTTACTGCCGTCGTTATGAGGTCCATCAGGACCAAGACCCCACGCCACACTAACAGTTTTTTCCCGTCGGCAGTCGGGCTCATCAACAGAGCTCTGTCACCCCCAGGACTATTTTTCTTTCTTTTCTTTCTTCTTACCGGTCACTCCCCTGCACACTTCATATTTAAACACTTAACATACACTTTAACTTAAAACACACATGTCACTTTAACATACACTTACATTAACGTTATCTATTTGTCTGAGCACTTTATCTTATACTTAATTTAATACCTATTGTTGTTGTCGTTGATTGTTCATTGTTGTTTGTCTCGTCTAACGTCTCATGTCTAATGTATGCACCTTCCGCCTAGAAAAAAATCCTTATTTGTGTAAACATTCCTGGCAAATAAACGGTTTCTGATTATTGGCCGGTATTCAGGGGAAAATGTGTGACGTGGAGATCTGCATTAATCCTTTCTAGTCGACGATCCCTGATAATACCACATAATGAACAATTAACCTGTGTTAACACAGGCAGCACCAAAGCTAAGAGCTAACGCACGGAGGTTCCATTGAGTCACGTTAATGTGCGTTTAAGCTTTGTTCAGTAAAAAAATATTATAAAGCAAAGGTAATTTAAAACGTTATCACGATTTCTTCAAATTTACTCTTGTAAAATGTTTTTGTTGAGAAACTTGAATATATGTTGTTTGAAGGAGATGTTTTCTCAGCAATATAAAATGGATATGAGAGCAGCAATTATGTTTATCTCCCTAACTCTAGGTCTAAACAGTTTATAATCCAAAATGAAATCTACTAATGCCAAGATATTATTTATCAATAAATATACAAGCTTTAATTTCCTAATCATTTGAATTGTGTTTTCATGCAAATAAGCAATATAAATGACTGTAACAACATGAAAAAGATAACACAAAAGTCAAAACAACTTTTGACAATTTACATCTGGAGCCGTGTATCGATCTGTATTGGTGGATATGGCTTATCAACGAATCCCTAAAAGTTATATTTGCTCTTTTTTTCCTGCTGATCCGATCTGTGTCTCAAAAACGTGACCCGTTGCACCCCTTAGGCTTACCAAGGCACTCAGCCTCTGGGAACAATGGCTTCTTTGACAAAGTATATGCTGTATGAAGGGATATTTAGCTGCTCGATGTCTAATTTGATATTATGTCTCTGAATCATGACTATGAACTTAAAACCTTCCACCCTCAGGACTCATTGAAATCCCTAAGCTT
Source organism: Myoxocephalus aenaeus (assembly GCA_038501785.1). Lineage (NCBI taxonomy): Eukaryota > Metazoa > Chordata > Actinopteri > Perciformes > Cottidae > Myoxocephalus > Myoxocephalus aenaeus. Next base: position 397,904 of record JBAMJR010000115.1, read on the forward strand.
CCTTAAAGCTATGAGTCAGAAAGAGATGAATGATAATATCATCAGTGAATTTGAGGTTTTAAGGTGCATCACCCAATTTAAAACTTTGACCAGGTCTCCACATCCATACCACTTTTGTCCAGCAGATGTCACAGTCTGACCATTCGATTAATAATGTTGTAATTTGGATTTATGGCTCTGTGTCCCCGCTAGTTTGGCGTTGCACATGAGAATGTAAAAAAAAAAAAAAAAAAAAAAAGCATGATATTGCATGATAATGCCAAGATATATTTATTATATGAAGTACATTGGGATATGACCTCAGCTTTTCTAATGCCCTCTCCTCAGGTTTGGGTGGGCACGGTTGGTTCTGGACCCCAGGGCAGAACACTCTGTGCCACCTTCAAAAATACTGAAACGTATACCTTCCAGGACGAGGTGGGTGCGCTGCTGCTCCATGTCTGCCAGGTCGTGGCCAAGGGTGTGCTCTGCTTTTTGCCTTCTTACAAGGTAAATACCACGAAGACATTCTCTACTAAAACAGTAAACATGTTGTGAAATGACTGATCTGAAGGAATACGTTTGATATGTATTAATATGTCACATTGGCTGTGTTGGATACTGTTAAAACATCTCGCCACTAACCTTTCTGGCACTTTCAGAATTACGTTGGTTAGCTATTTGTGGTGTTTAAAAGTAACAAATTCATGTTTTGACTCACATTTTCATTAGATCACAACCATTGTGAACAAGGTTTATGAATTGCCACAGATCTTCAGTCGGCAATTAACAGTACAGACTGTCCTACAAAATGAATTTATATAAAATGTTTTGATTATTTTTCGCTCTGGTAGCACCTTGTACTCTTTGATTGAAATGTGCAATACAATGTTTATTTAGGCACAATGACAAAGAGGGAGATTGCACAGGATTTAAAGTAATTCAAACACTGCCTTACAGTCCCGCAGACTGGATGCTTTACCGTGAGTTATTTTGCACCTGGTCCTTTTACGTATGCTGTGCGTGATGAGATACAATAGTAAGCCTGCCTTACACTTTGAATTATGTTTTTAGTGTGTGGAGGAATAAGGCTAAAATATTTTCACAATTTCCACAACAGGAAGTATCAGGAAGTATCTTCTGTTCTACAGATGAACTTAACGGAATACACAAATATAATTATAGTCAGATCTACTTATGCTCTAGATAGAGCAGTTATAAAGCTAAATGTACTAACGATTACATTGTTAAATTGAGGTGATGGTGGATGGTTTGCTGTTAGAACATTTATTTCCACATTCTGCCACTGGGAGGCGCTAGAGACCACACATTGGTGTCCGGTCCAGAGTTTTGGTTGTTTGAAGGTATTTTATTAACTTGCCTTGCAAAACAAGAAACAGTTTTTCAAAGCCTAAACTGGATTCCAATAGATGCCACTGCTAAGAAGCTGCTCTTGGTGGTGTCATATGTTACAATAGATCACAACTAATCAATATAGGTATTTGCCAAGGTCTTGTTAAAAGCCGTCATCGTCATGGAACTGTATCCTCTTTCAGTTAATGAGGGCGCTTCTTAGAGGGCACTCATAGACACTTTGTCCCCCTTTGTTTGTTATGCGTTTTTGGACATGAATAATTAATGTCCACTGCAGCTCAGTTGTCACATTAGCTTACTTAGGGACAAGTGGATTTCATTTATCATTGTGTTTGTCCACATTGCACGTTACGTGTGACTTTAGTCAGTAAGCAATTTTGGTCAATAATCATGGGAAACATAATACGTTTGCTTTTAAAGTCATAATGACCACACATATACTATAATTCTTTAAACTGTATTTTAATGCAGTGCTGTGAGGTTCATATCCACAGTCAGCGTATTACACTCATTATAAAACGTAATGTACTGCTGTGGGGGCAGCAGAAGAACGTATTATGAGAGTGACCAAAGAGTGAGCCCCTTTTCATTTGAATAGGTTCTGGAAGTCATGTTTTCCAGTAATTTCAAAGGGGCTGCAAGGTGGTTTAGTGGCTGGCCCTGTCGCCTCACAGCAAGAGCCAGGTTCGATTCCTGGGCCGTGTGCTTCCTGTGTGGAGTTTGCATGTTCTCCCTGTGACAGCGTGGGTTCTCTCCAGGTTCTCCGGCTTCCTCCCACGGTCTAAAGACAAGCAGGTTTGGTTAATTGATGACTCTAATATTGCCCATAGGAGTGGATGTGAGCGTGAATAAATAAATAAATATATATTGAGCTGGCCTTCGCTCAGTCAGCTGGGATCGTCTCCAGCCCCCCTACGACCCTGAACAGTATAAGCGGTGAAAGACAATGGATGGTTTGTCTGCTTTCCAATACAGAACTGTGTTTAATCATCTTGCAACCTTCACGGTTGTTAGTTTTGCCCTTGGCAAATTTAGCTTTTGCCTTTTGCATACTTGCATAGATCGGCTTCAATTTATATTTCAACCTGTCACATGCAGCGACCATTGGTTTGGTTTCCCTGCCGTCCTTGTTTGCTTGCTATCCAGTTGCATTCTCAAACAGTTAATGACACCGCCATCCAAACTGTGAGGGAACGCTAAGACTCTGGGCCTTGTTGTTTTCTCATTTTACCTTCCTTTTTGTCAGCCTGTGATGCCAGCCGAGGAGCGACTATGAGCTGTGGGATGTTTTTCTTTATTTTTTTATTATTGATAGCTATGTAGGAGTCTTCTATCTCTCTCCCTCGGCTGATGCATAAATATTTAATCTGCAGTCAGCTCTTAAAGATGAGGAGATGAGGGGATATGAAGGGCTGGGGTATTAATTGGAGCCCGTGGAGGCCTCGTTGGTGCCGCTGAGTCCCGTCTTCCCTGTGATTTGTGTGTGTGTGTGTGTGTGTGCGCGCCGGCAACACAGAGAGGGTAGGTCATCTTCAGACATCCCTGTTCAGTGTGTCTCGGCGATGGCTATCAGGCCCTCATACACAGCTGGCTCAGTCAAAAAGAGAGCGGAGTGAGGCGAAAAGGCCTGCAGGGTCAAGGAGAAGTAGCTCGAGGCGCGTTCTATGCTTCCACAAACACACACATGAACACACATGTTAAGTTCAATGTTATTATCTTCTTATCGCTGGTATATTGACAAATTAGTCATAAAATCACTCCAAATTGGACTTTTTCTGTCCATAATGTCTTTTTGGGTCAACGTTGAGAAATGAAGTGTATTTATGTCATTTTACATTACATTTCATTTAGCTGACGCTTTTATCCAAAGCGACTTACATTTTTGCTCTATACACCGTAGACACAGCAACGGGGAGCAATTAGGGGTTAAGTGTCTTAAGACTTAACCCCTAATCGACATGGACTAGCGGAGCCGGGGCTCGAACCACCGATCCTCTGATTGAAAGACGGGCATGCTAACCACTGAGCTACAGTCGCCCATTTCCTGCATTGGAAAACTCAAGAGAATGTTGTGCATTAGCACACAGCTCAATACATTTCTATTTTATATAACACACACAAAGTATGCCTGTAATTATGGACACACACACACACACACACACACACACACACACACACACACACACACACACACCTTCCCTGGTAGCCTGCACCAGTGCTGTGGTTTTGTAGCCTTTCACCCTCAACAGCCCTCCGGTTAATGCCCATTAAAACAACAGCGGGCCCTGCCGCCTTGTCCCTGCTGCCAAAGGAAGGGACCAATGCTCAATGGGAGAAGGGGACTGATGGTTTATTTTTTTTAAAGCAGGATTTTTGCAGAGGTGAAAAAATGGCGGGAATACAAGATGCTTTTAAGGGAGATGGAGATAAGGGGCCATTAGGTGATGTCGCCTCGCTGTCTGTGTGAAGACGCACCCAGCGCTGGCGCCTGGGCTCTGCTGAGCGCGTGTCAAATAAAAGTCAACCCGGACTGTTGGGTGAACACCCGCCAGCACACACTGTCCTCAGCAGCTCAGAGGTATCTGAAGCACCAATCGCACGGCTCCAGGAGCCCTGGTATCTCAAAGTGAGACTGTTTCTGTCTGTGTTTGGAAGCACTTTGGATTCATGGGTCAATTTGCCCAGTGTAGCATATGCCTCCTGATTATTTTAGAGCTGAGGTGATGTTTTATATGAGGTTTTACAGTGGAAACTTCAGTATTACTGCTGTGTGACTAAGCTGGAGCCTTTTTGGGAGGCTTAGAGTTTCAGACTTAACAGGTCAAATGCAGCCTCAGTTGTCTCCTTGTTCTGATATCGCCTTCAACCACAGTAGCAAATTCTGGCTGTCATTATGTTTTAAATCCAATTAAACATAATGTGGAAACTTTAGGGATGATAGAAGAAAGAAAGAAGGGCTGCAACAATGACTACTATTATGTTACGTATTAATCACTTGATTTAATTTAACAGTGAAAAACATTCATCCCAACCTCTCTGAGTCAAAATAATGTCTTTAAATGGTTGTTTTTCTGCAGACAGTTGATGTTTTTTCTTTGGCAGAATTTCACATTTTGAAAATTAAAATAAAGATGAACAATATATGTAACGTCAAATTATTATTATTATTTTTAGCCTGTAGGGAATAGAGAAACGGTCTATATACAGTATTTACATTAGAGGAATACAATACTGTAACTCTTGTTGGTGGAGGTTGCGGATTTTATTTTTTTCATGTCAACTAATTCTCTGAAACGATTTGCCAATATGACCACATTTAAAAAAAAAAAAAAAAAGATATATATTCATATTATCCGATATACATTAATCTCTTGAAAAGACACGCTTTATATCCAGCTCTGATGAATACTAATAGGAAAAGGAAGCCGTGTCGGTGAGTGTCTTCTTCTTTCGGCAGCAGGCTGTGTTTGTTCAGCGTTCTGTCGTCACCACCAGTGCGGGATGTGTAGAGCAGACGACGAGGGAGGAGTGGGAGGCCAGAGGTGGCAGGTGGCTTCTTGCCACCAGTCTTGGCGTGATGGTTACTGTGATATTTTGGGGCTGAATAATTTACACCGCAACAACACGTCTCCCCTCGCCACTGCGAAATGTGGCTCCTGGCTCCATGTTTCATTAATGCTGTCGCCTCCAAACCCGTTTCATAATTCAGCAGGCACTAGAGGAGCTGCGATGTGTCGCCACACAGCTCACTGACACCGGGGACACAGGGAAGGAGATTGAGAGAGGCCGGATGCAAAGGAGGTGAAAGATGGGGAGATAGTAGCGGGTGGGGGGGCGGAGTGTAGAAGTGCGAGAAAGACTACAGTTCATTGCTTCTATCTAGTTGTTTCACCACATTGTCCCAATTGGCAGGAAGATCTGGCCCACTTTACTGTGTCACTGGCAGCGACTGAGCATAGCACCTACCATGCCTGGAAAAGGCAATAAATAATTCACACTTTGTTGTGCCCTCTTATGTGCTAAATACCACTCATTCCCATTTATGTTGCCTGGGCATCGTAACTGTGCTCCTCCTAAGAACTGCTGTCCAACAAATTAATTCACTTTTAATTGACAATTTCATTTAATTGTCTATTGTTATACTCGTCTTTTGAAGAAGAGTATAACAATAGCTTATGTTTCTGAGATGCACTGATATCCTAAAAAGCTAAGAGCTTTATATGTACATGACTGATACTTTCTGATTATACATTATCATTTCTAAAATACAGTGGAATATCATGTATAGTGCTTAACCTATTTGGCATATACAAAAGTTACCATATTTGTTTGTATGGTGGTTCTCAGAATGTTAAATTGGAAGGCCTTAAATAACTGCTACCTGCAATTTTCCTTGAAGAATACAAAGAGGTGTGTAGTTGAGCATGTAGATTGTCATTTTATAGCTCAGCACAGTGTGCCAACTGAACACCAGGTCTCTGTCAGATGTTGCTCCTGAATTATTCATGAAGGTAGTCATTTCTGTAATTTTTGTGTCTGTAATGTCCGTCGAGTGTCAAACACTCGCATGGCTGAAAGCCTTTGCTGAAGGTGCTGAAGATCCGTTTGACTGCACAACAAGATTCTCTGCTTCACACCTACATCAATGCAGTTTGACTTATCAGACTGGTCTTACTGAGGCAGAAACACCTTGGTTGAACCAAGCACATTTCCTGTATGAGTGAGGATTTAGATTTAGCAAAATGGGTGGCTAGTTAGTTGAAATATTTGATAATAGGTGTCCTGAAAAACATTTTCAAGGTCTTACCAATACTTAAAAAAACATGTAGTAATTTATTATCCTGTGAACAACAACACATGGTCAAAGAAGAGGTGATAATCATGCTAACAACCACCCCCACCCCCAAAGGAACACATTGTAATGAACAGAATGGTATCTCAGATTTACCACTTTTATTGTACTCAACTTAATGTGGAGGAGTTTTTGTGTCCCTGATTCATCAATTTGTGGCCTTGGGGACAACCGCTCTTACTCAGGCCTCCTGATGGATCAGACAAAGAGTCATTCAAAGACCACTTTAGAACTCATTTATAGTAAGGAAATTGGGGGAAAGCTGCTGTTGTTAGTGCAATACCAACTACATATAGCCTTGTTAAGGTTGCCTCTACACTAGAGATGAAACTCTTTCATTCTCAATTCTGATATAGACACCTCGGTATCGGCCGATGCAGGGTACCGATCCAACACCAGTGTTTAATTAATACACCGTATGCCTTACTGTGTGGAAGAGACTGGGATCATTCTTTTTGTGATACCAAAATTTGTGAAAATAAATGCTACAAATATATACATACTTGTGGTGCACTGAATTGTGCACCACAAGACAAAGACTAGTAAGTTAGTTGTGGCATCAGCTCTGCGGCAGCAAGTCTTAGGTAGTGAAAGCCCCCTGTCCGCACGTTTTCCTACTCGGTTCTCTGGAGTTTTTCCTGCAACCCAGGCATATGGTTGATAGAGATTGACATTCCCATCCCCAAAGGGATGAGCTTTTAGTCATCATACGTTTCTTAAAAATTATAGTCTCATTTTCTCACATCAGAATAATACTTACAATTATCATTTGGCCTTTCGTCCATGGCTGCTTTGATAGTACTGGTCCAGTCTGAACGTAAACACCTAGTTTTAAAAGGTCTTTGTTACCCTGTTAAATCCAGTTTATATGATTATGGTGACTGCAAGACTGTCATTACCCTGTTGCATGTTTTGTTTTTTTATCAGTGAGAGCGTCTTTCCTCGGTACTCTTTGCATCGTGGAATCGGCTCCTTTCCAAGTGCAGCCTGGCAGATAATGGCTGTTTTGTTTAGTAGTAGATCTGCCTCAAGTACATAACATGCATTATTCATCTCCCACTTAAGATTGCACTGGAAAGCTATTGGAGGACAAACAGTTTTCTGAGTTGAAGACACACATAAGGAGGTGGGGGGGTCTTTGTCGATGTAACACTGCATATTTAGTGACTGTGCAATGTTTTATTGATGCAAAGTCCTGACCAACTTGCTTTAGGAGGAACCAACCTGATGAAATCCTCCCCATGCTTCATTTCATCACTATGAGGCATTCACACTGGCTTGCAAGGAATTATCAACACTCTTGTGTTGTAGTAAATGTTGCTTTCTGTATGGTGTTTCTGAGGAACACTTGAGTTGGCTGTTGATAAATAGAATGGGTGTACTGTTGGGAATACTCCCCACCTTCCTCCCATATGGTGGCACCATCTGCATCTGGCCCAGGCTTTACCGCTTCACTCTATCGGCCTGTTGAGAAGTTTTCTGCTGACTACAAGAAGAACTTCTACTTGACCCTTATAACACATTTCCAAGCCAGTGGAGCTGCTCTTTGATTGTGAAGCCATGCTTATTCAAGGATGTAATCTGCACGGCACAGATATGAGTGGGGCCATGCTAGGATGAGGGCTTTTAGATCAATGTGCACCGTCAATAGTACGAGAACAGGGATTTTTTGACAAAGGGGATCCAAACATATCAGCTTTACAGCAAGTACAAGTGAAGAAAATAAATCAAAGCTGTGCAAGGACACAGGAGCAAACACAGGGAGAGAAATGCTTCCTGTTCTTGGTTTCAAGCTTAATGTTTCCGACGTGGAAAGTGTCATAATGTGTTTACAGGCGTCTGACAGAACAGATATCCTCCTATTTCGATCAATCCAGTCTACATGAGCCATGTTACAGTGTACTTTCACGCTTCAAAGTCTATTTTCCTGCTCGTAACTACAGATGTAGCCACCTGGAGTTTCCCCTTCCTCCGTTATGGGGCCCAGGGACTGTCACATAATCATCCTTTTAACGATTATTATCATATTACGATCATATGATGAGGATCAGCTCATGACAATATGCTGGAGCTTCTTTTCTCTTATTACATATAGTTGTTTTTATGGAGGAAGGGGAAACTCCAGGTGGCTACATCTGTAGTTACGAGCTGGACGGCCAGGTCTAGGAAGAGTTCTGGTCGTCCCAAACTTCTTCCATTTAAGGATTATGGAGGCCACTGTGGTTTTAGGAACCTTGAGTGCTGCAGAAATTCTTTTGTAACCGTGGCCAGATCTGTGCCTTGCCACAATTCTGTCTCTGAGCTCCTTGGGCAGTTCCTTCGACCTCATGATTCTCATTTGCTCTGACATGCACTGTGAGCTGTAAGGTCTTATATAGACAGGTGTGTGCCTTTCCTAATCAAGTCCAATCAGTTTAATTAAACAAAGCTGGACTCCACTGAAGGAGTAGAACCATCTCAAGGAGGATCAGAAGAAATGGACAACATGTGAGTTAAATATGAGTGTCACAGCAAAGGGTCTGAATACTTATGACCATGTGATATTTCAGTTTTTCTTTTTTAATAAATTTGCAAAAATTTCTACATTTCTGTTTTTTTTTCTGTCAAGATGGGGTGCCGAGTGTACATTAATGAGAAATGAACTGAACTTTTTAGATTTTAGCAAATGGCTGCAATGAAACAAAGAGTGAAACATTTAAAGGGGTCTGAATACTTTCCGTACCCACTGTATTTTATTGTTTTCAAATATGAATTAATTATCTAAGTAAAGCTTTAAAATATATATATATATATATTAGTCCATCCAGTAGTTCTTGGGATACAGTCCAGACCAACGTGATGGACTGACTTTAGCATCTAGTTTTACGTGATACCTCCTGTGATTTATATAGATGCTGGACAAGTTGCGAGAACGATGGACCAACACTGGTCTCTGGGAGAAGCTGGAACGACGGAAAACCGTGATCGCGGAGCCCCGCGGTGGTGGCAAGGGGGATTTTGATGAACTGCTCCAGAGGTACTACGATGCCATCAAGTACTGTGAGGAAGAACGAGGTGAGACATGTTTCCGTCACAATGACCTTTGGACCAGCTGATGATTTTGCTGTCCCTCTGTATAAGCTGATGTCTATTAATTTGTGCGAAATTACATTAATTTGATCGAGTTACAGCAATTATTACTTTTCGTAACAAGAAATGCAAGTGGTGCTACTTCATCTGAACTTAAGTTGTCATTTGTACAGCTGCAGACATCATCATAGTTTTCAATGGAAGAGTTCTTGTTCAAAGTTGCACTTTATATTGCATTATATTTACAGCGTTGACACATACTATATATGATGTATTTGTGATAGATGGAGCGCTGCTGATCGCTGTCTGTAGGGGCAAAGTGAGTGAAGGACTAGACTTCACTGATGACAATGCCAGGGCAGTGATCACCATCGGAATTCCCTTCCCAAACATCAAAGATCTCCAAGTAAGTCTTTACAATGTTAACACAACAAAAAGAAGTACTTCCTGGTATAAAGGAGAGGGACTAAATATCCATATATGGTATTGGGCAACCTTTAGTATCATAAATGGGTACTCTCACGCTTGATGCAGCAAAGTTGTGCCTGCCGTGACCAAATGTTGCACACAAGGTCAGGGGTAGTACTCAGTTACATTTCAAAGAGGTTCAGTTACTAGAATTTACTCCCAGCAAATATCCGAAACTCAATGTGTGAATTGGGTCCTATAGCCTTCCCAATCGAATAAATCAAATCAATCTGCATTTCCATATCATTGCAACAATCTTTATTGTTCATTTTCAAAGTGTGATTCTCTTGACATTGTGCCTCATTCATCAACTGTTCTCAAGAAGAAATATCTTCTTAAAACCCACTTCCAAACTTTTCACGAAGATTCTGACATTCACCAATGAACACATTTGAGTGCTGATGTGGGCAAACATCTTCTTCAGTTGTACATTAGATGAAGAATTTTAATTACAATAATATTTTTTTCACAATTTATGATCAGCATGGTTAATATGTAAAACGTGTTTTGCAAAGAGCACAATCGTGTTTTTGGCTATAGTCTAATATTTTGAACTACAGTTAACTATATTTTAAATACAGAACTGTATTGTACTGTGTTTGAATTATACAGTGTATAGTAGTTTGAAAAGAGCTTGATAGATAGTAGATACTGAAGCTGTCTGTTTCAATACTTTATAATCATCATGTCAGTGAGATGGTAATCTGCTCTGATGAGAAATAAAGAAAAACAAAACAAGTTATAATAATCCGCTCATAGTCATTAATTTGATCCAGACAAACGTGATTACTATAAAATAATCTGTATTTTAAAAGAATAATGTTTTAAAAATATATAACAAAAAATGCATTACGGATATAAAATACGACTTCCTTTTTTTTGCTTTAGAGTCCGGTTCTCCACCCTCTTTTAGAATCACGGTCCTACAGTCTCATGCCCTTATATGGAGATTGGCTGGGCATTTACTTATGCTAATTAGAATCAACTGGCACACGCCTTCAATTTACGAGGACAATGGGATTCATCACCATAAGAATACAGGGACAAACAATATTTGTGATATTGAATGGAAAACAGATAGCTGTCTTGCCCAGCCATTGAACGTAATACTACAAGTAACACAAAACTAAACTGAATCTTCTGAATGCATTAAATAAAAAATGCCTCTTTTAGAAAAAGTGCATACAGTGCTTTGAGCAGTCCAGTCTCTATTTATTTGTTCATATTTGTTCTACTTCCTGAGAGAAATGGGCCTGTGACTGCCCTTCTTGTCACATGTAGGTGCTAATTGGGGAGACTCATACTTGGATTTATAAATTTTCACAGCAGACCAAGGTGAAAGGTCCCAGCTGTAAGTCAGTAAACAGACTCAGACAGTCAGTTGCTTCATCTCTCAAATCTCTTACGCTCTAGTTCTTTGTAGAGAACTATCTCCGCGTGGTAAACAAACCATTTGATTGGCTCAGTCAAGTGAAGCTATCGGCATATTAACTTGGTTAGCGGCCTATAGCTGCGACTGCGCGACCAACTACTGTAGACCACTTGTGTTTGATGTGCTAACCAATGGACATCACCAGATAAACGTATCTTTAAAGATACCAGCACTAATGCATCATTAAATAGAACGGAGGTTGGAAAAGAAATCACAGTACTTCCAGAAGCTGCTGCCTGTATACATGTTAAAACTGGTACTATGATAACATTACTGTCTCTTTTTGTGTCTGGAAGATATTCTTCTCTTCTCTCAACATTTTAAATACCATGAACACAAAGACATATCTCACAGACGTACACATACACACAAACGCACACACCAAATAAAAGTGTCTCTTGGTGATCCGTAAAAAAATAATAATCCCAAAGCGATGTTGCTGTGTGCCCCGTCCTTAGCAGAGAAAGTTGACCTTTAAGTTTAACTCTCTCCCCGACGCCCACCTCTGCTCCCCCTAGTCCTCCGCATCCCCCCTGTCAGAGCACGACGAAGCTTTCACTAACCTGTTCTGTCAGTGTGGCACGGCGTGTGGGTGATTGAAGCCTCCCAGACTCTTTCACCTGAGCCAAAGCTGTCAGTTTCACCACTGTCAGCTCTCAGGCCATTGTGTCTTCTTTTTGATCAGATTCATTTTTTGGTTTAGAGATATTGTATTTGCACTGGTGTTTCTGTTCATGGTCTAAAGCATCCCTCAAAGGAGGTCATATTAGAGTTTTTACCTTATGTGGTTTAAGGGGACTTTATTTATTTTATGAAGCCATGGTGGCACGAGGTGAAAGTCTTTTTATTTTACAGTGACAGGGATTTACGCTACTATGGAACACTAAAGCGCCTCACTAATATAACCCAGTGTCTAGTCAAAAATGTCCCAATCTATGATGTATGCACATTTGGATAAAACAAAATGATATATACCACTTTATAAGGTCCACATAACAATGGTGGTTCTAATAGAATCCAATGGGTGACAATAGGAGGTTAAGATAACAAATCTTATGGAAATATCCAACCTTGAAATGAAGGAAATTATTCTAATAACTAAATCTAATCGGCTAAGAGTGCGTTGTAGGATCTACAGCCAAGCAATAAATACATTGGGGTATCAAAACTCAATGCGTATATGGTATTGAATTGATATGGTATCTTTAATCAGATATCAACTTATTTTAAAGATAAGTCTGGGGATGTTTAATATTTTTCTTAATATCAACAAATCCCATGAAAAGACCAAAAGCTAAAAGTGTATCTACTAACAAGTATTTTGTTTGTGTCACTAACTGATTATTTTCTTCCTCTGTCCTATTGATCTCGCAGCATGCCCCCTGTGTTCAAGTAGTGTTCAAGTAGTCGTATGAATCCCAAATGAGTTCTAATGATTGTGTTATTTTATATGATTTTTTTCAGAATCTTTTTGCGAAAAATAGCATATTTTGATATGCATCCAGCATGATATGAGCCAGATTCCCCCAAAATGCATCCTTGAATGCCTCCTTTTCAAACTGTATGGTTCAGGGCCTTAACAACAGCCCACACATACTAATAAGACACCTTTTTGGAAAGATTATCACCTAACGAATCATAAATCACAATAAAACAAAGCATTGACAGTTAGGAAGGGGTTTCAGTCAAAAAACTGTGTCGTTCGGTTAAAAAATGGAAAAAATACTTATTTTTAGGGTTGGGTACCAACACGTCCGGTACCTACCGGACCGAAAAGCAACGCAGATTTCGGTGCTTCCTTTCGGTGCCTGAGCCGATTTAAAGAGAATTTTTTTTCACTACTCTGTAATGTTGCACGGTATACAGATACTAAAAAGGTAGCGCGGTACCCGTACGTTTAAAAACGATAAGATTTTGATGTATCGATACTTTATTAAAATAGAGCGCTCTCTGTCGTCCGCCTGCATGCAGAGCGGGGCTCAAGGGGGCGGGGCTTCCAGCGCTCACACACCACACGCAGTGCGTGCACACAGAGATCGCTGGAGACACGAGCACAAGCTTTTGAACGTCCGTCCTCGGCTTGCTGGAACAAACCTCTCCCAGTTGATATTAATGATGACGTGTAGTCCAGTAAAGCAGCAGTTTGTAGAATCCAACCGTTTCTGAGTTCTGTTGCACACGTTCCCAATCAGGTCACCTGATGCTTTTGTCTGTTCTTTTTTTAAATATATATTGTTTATAGTTTGAAGTTAAAAGGTTTGAAGCTGTAGTTTGAAGTCAAGTGTTTTGTATGTATTTATTTATTTATATTTATAGTATACTTTAAACAGTTAATATATTGTTCAATTTGAAGAAGAAAAAATTGCCTTGGCAATAAAAGAAGTATCGGTTCAGGCACAGTTTAGGCACCGATATCGTTTTAAAAGTATCGTTTTAGCACCGGTATCGGGAAAAACCCAAACGATACTTATTTTATGGCAAAACATTGGCCGATTTGGGCATGCTGGATACCAAACTGTTCATCAGCTTCCACACTTGCTGTATGACTCGGTTTTAGAAATGTGGGCGGACCAGGAAGGCTTCAGGACTCAGAAATGTGCGCCGAAAAAAAGCTCCTGGCGTTTTGTGACTTTACAGGGGGTTTATAATGATGTATATTGCTTTGTTAGACTCCCACAAGTCCGTAGGGTTACGGGGATGTGTGTTTTTATTGAAATCCGACGTTGTAAGAGATACTTATTAACGTTTGAGTGAAACGTTACGATCGGCGCGGCAAATTTACGGAGTTTACGTAAGTACTTAACCGTAACGGTTACTTTAACCGTTAATGTAACAGAGAGCAGAGACTGCATGACCGGCCTCAACAAAGTTATTTAATTCATTCATTGTATTTATATAATTTAAGAATTAAAACAAATCTTAATTATTTTTTTTAAACAATCCATTCCCCTCCAGAAAATAGCATCATTGTGTTTCTTTTTTTACATAATAATTCTTGTATTTTAACAACCGGGCTCTATTTATTCACTTCACTACCATCACAGTGAGCTAGACGGCTTTTTCATGTCACGAATATATGTTAATGAATGAATGAATCATTTAAATGCACAACGTTCAGCTGTGTTTTTTTTATCGCAATTCGTGAAAAAATTCGATATCGTTCAATCCCAAGTAACTGGAAGTTATGCTTTGTTTGTTTTTATGCACGTTTAAATCAAAATAGATCAAATAACAAGCTTTTCATATTATCCCTATTGTATCCAATTTGCCAGTACCACCGCGGCCCACCAGATGGCGATCTGAGGCCCACCTGTTGCAAATAGCTGATTTAATAATTAGTAATTTTTGTGGCAGTGCTGTTGCAGAATTAAGTCTTTGTGAATAGGGTTGACCTCTGATATTAGTTTATAAATGACTATGACGGTGGCCATGGTTACGCTTTTCAGTGCGACTTTTGTCACCTGATCGTCCCAGAATGCATTTACTGTCAACTCCGTACACGCCGAGATCAGATCTCACTCGCATTGGGATCCGATCGGCTAGATCACACCAAGGGATCCTCTTCCGAGGAGAGAAAGGGGAAGAAAGGAGGAGAACCTTGGCTGGAGCACAGCGGAGTCTTGCTGTCTGACTCGTCTTAAGTTACTTCAACAGTCCGTGATTCTTTATGCTTCAAAATAAAAGCCTTTTAAATAACAAAATAAGGGGGACTTTTATTGTAAACAAATGTATAGGTTTATCACTTAGTGGAGCGTGGTTTCCACCTTTTCATCAACAAAACAAGTCTACAAGTAGTGGACACACGTATGTACTCAGTTGATGCATCTGGTCACAACATTTGCATTGAAAAGTCAAGACAGGTGTAACCACAGAGCAAAAGGCTTGCATCTTAATTCTGCAGTGGTGCTGAGATTGTTTCCTGTATCTATATGGGTCTGACCCTCTTATGAGCAGAACTTGATGACTGTTGACTACGTCTTATGATCCCTTCAAGCAACAGTAAGTAAAAATATCATCTTCAAGTCTGTAAAACTCGTCCTGCCTTTATTTCACATGCAGCTCTGTCTTTTCTTTGCATCTTAATCGTCAGCGTTGCTTGTTCCTCTTCAGTCTTCTCACTCGACTTGTCTTTTCCTCCCCCAGTAATCTCCTCTTTCAGTGGTAGAGGCAGTGTTACCCCCAGAGAAACCCTGGGGGGCTGTAAAGGTCTTTGAGCTAACCCCATTACACTGCTGAGAGGATGGAGACACTGACACTAATGACTGTCAAAGCTATGCAGCTAGCCACCGTAGCCCTCGATGCTTTGTTAAAGGAGCACATACTGTATACTGATGCAGCACTCTGTCAGAGATAAGAGGTTCTTTAAGGCACATGCATAGGCACTAACGCATGTAATGGTGTAGTCACTATTGGATAGTCAATATACTATTACATGGAATGGTCAATTCCAGTAGAAGAGGCATTCAGGAATCAGTGTACACTCTGAGTAATGATGAAGGTTCTACATGCAGTCCTCTGTACTGAGCTGATTACAAACCAGTATTGCCAAAGTAGCCACAACCTTTTATAACACAATGCAGCTCTGCTTATGTGACTTCTGCCGTCATATCACTGTTGAAACTGCTCGTTCCTGTTTGTTTATTCTTTTTGCTCGTCAGTTAAGCTGCAAGTTATAACACTGGAAGGCGAGCCTGGACAGAAAATGCATTGTGTGCTTTAATATTAGCGATAGACCGGCCAAGTGATCAGGCCGATAAATGCCAGTTTGGGATAATCGGCATCGGAAGATGCCTGCGATCATAAGGCCAATTTAAAAAGAAAAATCAGCAGGCAGCGTTCTCAGTGTGGCTGCTGTGGAACGAAGTGAGTAAACACCAGGGAAGCCGTCGCTACAGACGGACCGTCAACCGAAGCCTATGTGCAACTAACACAACATGAGATAGGGATTTCTCCTTCCCTCTCACATACTTCATAGCTCTCTAAAAGTCCAACAGCTCACTAGCTAGCTCACACACTACCAGATCTACTGCCAGCGACACAGGTAGAAAGTGGAAGACACTTAGCGTCTGTGCCTACAGTGTGTGAACGTTGTATGAATGTTAGATAGTCCTGATAAGCAGGTGGCACCTTGATGGTAGCTCCTCCCATCAGTGTATGAATGGATGTGAATGGGTGAATAATGACGAGTACTGTTAAAGAGCTTTGAGTGGTCGGAAGACTAGAAAAGAGATGTTCAAGTCCATTTAACATTTACCATTCACGGCTAACTCGCCGTACCAAAGGACAACCAATAGTTTTGCTGGTGGGTGATTCATTTGTAGTGGCCCGTCTTGATTTAATCATCCCCAAAATGCTGTTGGAAGTGCAACAAAAAACAGATTCTTTAAGATGTTTTAACCTGCTGACCAGCGGTGCTACTTGTGCAGTGACTGATGCTGCTATTCTTCGTGCCTAAATCTTAGGTTTTCTTAGTTGCTGGAATGGCCTTATGTTGCTCTCATTAATTACTGAAAATATACATTGTGATTGATTAATCTTTGTCACCTGCTGAACTAAATCAGAGAAGTTCTTCTGATGAATCTTTGCTGATCGATTCAGTGACTAGAGCTGTTAAAAAGTATGAATTTTAGTTGATGATTCATTATCATACAAATATTTGCAATCAACAATTTAATTATTTATCTTCATTTTATACCACACAATGCTGCTGTTTGGCTTAGCAGTAGATCGAAACACATGTTGTTGACTTCAGTGGCTGCTCATCAAAATGATGTGATCGTTTGCAGAGGACTGTCAATTCAGTGTTTCATCAGTTAATAGTTTGCTGAAACGGTGTTCCACCTCTCGCTCTCCTGCACAGATTTATTTCAGTAACCGTTCTAAAACGGTTTTGTAGGCCGACCTAATGCAACAAAAAAGACATTCAGAACGTAGAATAATGCCTGATTTCTGTTTCCAATATTATACCGAAGGCCGGTGTTACCGGTCCTTTTTCAGGGAAGACTTTGTTTTGCCTCCAGGGTCAAAGTTGATGCTCACTTCGTGGTTACACTACATTTACTACCAGCCGACAACCTCGCTGCTAATTTCTGCTGCGATCGCCATCACCTGTGTTCTGTGTGCGCCATCACCACTGTCCCTCTCTCGCTCGCTCGCTCTCGGTCTCAAATGAGCTGAAACAGAAGAACAGCAGTGAGATCTAGACAGCCAAGCTTCTACCTGACATTGAAACCATGTGCTCAGGTAGACGCTATATTTAGCCATCTAATGACCTCAATAACTTTTGTATTTGTCACCTTATTTGTAACACAGGCTCTAAATTCCCTTGATTAAAGAATCCAACTATTTCATGCAAAATGGTCATGGTCCGCTCAAATGGTCAGGCAATTATTGATGATAATAGTGACGGGCCTTACTGTGACTACATGATGGTCTGAACAACGGATAAATGGCGAGTATGATGTGGCACCTCTGCTATTTTTCTCAGCAGGGTAACGTTGTATTTCACAATGTAAGTGTGTAATTTCTTCCGGCTTAAGCGGGGGCCAAGCAGTGGGCCTGAGCTATGGTTGTGTTATTGTGTTTACTTTAAACACATCTACCCTGGCATGAATGCTTAGTATTAGCACCATATCGTATTTACACCATCTGTCTCGCTCTGAAACTGATTCCCTCAGTGCACACGTACGACGCACACATACGTGTACCTGGCGTGACGTTGTTCCTACGTTGTCACTTCCATGCACCAGTGCTAACATGTGCATATTCTCTCAAGCGCACACAGGGACCCAGACATATTAATTCATTCGTCGTATGCCACACTCACACGGCAGCACCCCGTTGCTAGGATAAGAGGTGTAGGCCCAGCTTCTCTCCATTTAAACTACCTCAGCACTTTAGAAGGCTGCATGGCCTGCATTCCCAGACAGGCATAACTCTTAGAAGCTACAGCCTAAGCACATAGCATGGCATTTTACTGGCCTGTTGTGTTATTGTGACAAAGATCAAAGGTTGAACTTGAAAAGTCCTCTGCAGAGAAAGGCCTGCCAAAGGTGGTATTGCATTTATGTTGAGTTTTTCCAAATGGTATGTTTTACAGTGAGCAGTCACGTCCTGCGTGAGTGAGTCAAACAATAAGTGGCTTTAACAAGCAATAAAAAGACACTTACAACTGATAAGGCATCTCTCTTAGTTTAATGACGGGCTCAGTCAACCTCTTGCTGCTGCCCTTTTATTAAAGACAACCACGAGAGCTTTTTAATTCTGAGGCCCGCAAGCATGTAAAACGGATGGATAAAGGGGATTTCGGAGGAATGTTGAAGAGTTCATGGAAATCATAAAGAAGAGGGGATGATGGATGCTCCAGGCACTCAAGACTGTACATATGGCTTTATCATCAGCCACTGAAGGGAGGCTATATAATGCATGATCACCACTTGTGCCGTCCTTGTCAGCACCACAGGTCAGCTCTAGAAAGACTTCTTAGTCAACATTCTTTTTTCTTAATGCACGTTAAGCCCTGCAACCGGCCTCTGTTTAAAAATTTATCAAGTCCAGACAGGGCTCAAAATGGGGCTCTAGTTAGAGTAAAGACTTGAGTCTAAACATGGGTAGGCAACCTTAGGCTTAGGCATGCGTACCAATGTAGCTTCACCAATGTAGCTCAATCAGTGGCACACTAGTGTGCAAGACAGTTTTTTTGGGGGGGAAATGTTGAAGTGTCCTATCCACATGCCAAATTACCTCTTCAAAAGCCATTGGCAGTTGTGCGCCGTGTTATTTACGATAATTAGATTTTTTCCCCCTCCTCTGCAAAGACTCTGTCTCTGATTGGCTATTCTGCCTTTAAGTTTATTGCTGATGAGCAAGATTTGTGGAAAGTTGCTAGAGTTAATGAGTTCAACTCAGATGTGGATATTTTCGTGAATATGACGGCCTTCTTGCTTACTACTCTCATTTGTAATATCGATATTAATAATTAATAATTTTTATGTGTTGTCATAATTAAACTTAATTTGAACCGTAATGAAAAAGTTGAGTCAAACACCCAATGAGACAAGACTGAAACATGACTGAGGTAATAGAAACATTTCCTTAAGACAGATACCACACCCCAGTACGACAGCCCTGTTCCCTACTGATCCATATCCTTTTCCCATACAGAACTTCCAATACGCCTCAACCTTCATTTATAAGTAATAGTTACAAACCTGTCTTTTACATGTATTTATGTTCTCAAGTTAACTTTTTAGTGGAACATAAGAAAGCAACTATCAAGGAATGAGTATGATTCTGTGTGTAGCCTTGCTGTGTGCTGATCCATGAGCATGTTTGAAAGCAGTGTGATGCACACGCGCACACACACACACTCACACACACGCACACACACGCACACGTGGATACTGTCTTCCAGATGAGCCACTCAGCTGTCAGCTCGGCCTTATGTGGCAGACGAGGCGCTCAGCAATCTCCGTGACAAGCACAAGATGTCCCGGACTGCTAGAGGCGTGCACACTGACACTGACGCGCACATACACACACCCGGCCCAAAATGTAGCTCAAACAGATGCGCTCAGCTGCGAATCATGCCTACTGGTCAAATATATGTTTATAGGGATGAACAGGTTGCTGTAGAGGACGAGGCCAAAGCAAGCGAGTGATCTCTTGACATTTTAACTAATCCCTTCTAGCTTGTGGTTTCTTGCACATTTGCTAGCAGCCAGAATTGGCTTTTTCACATATGCAACCTGTCATGTTAGATCGGACGATGACATGGTACGCACCGGGGATGTGATGGCTCCAACGCTGAAATGGACTGTGATTGGATTTAGATGACACCGGCGGCTCGAGGCTACTGGCCTTTCCGTTCAAGCTGTGGGTTTAGAAGTGGATTCTTTAACTCCTCTGGTGTCTCATACATTCAGACAATGAAATCTCACCATGAAGCCAGCAGCATTAACGAGGCTTCCTGTGACACGGCTTTATGAGTATGAGTGCCATTGACAGCCTGCACTGCTATCGCATCGTCGCAGATAAAATCTGTGATTTTAAAATCTCCTGACCCGCCTGGAGCTGCATCACACAACGATAAAAGTTTTCCAGCGTGGCGGTAGCTTCTCCGTGGTGTTGCTCAGTTGTTTACATGCTTCTTGGGTGAGGTGTTATTAGTCATAGTCCAACTTTGTGGCGACATTTAGGAATTCCTGTGACTCTGCTTGTTTTGTTTATGTACACAAGCCCAGGCAGGCCACAGTGGCATTGCGTGATCCGCGTGAGGGAACAGGCTGTACCTGCCACGGCCCTGTGTTTGGTGGCTCAGGGCGAAACACACGGTACCTGTCAAAAGCAGTTAAAGCCCCGTTCAGCAACCTGCCCTGCATGGCATCCCGTCAGACGGCAACTGAACTTTTCACTTGTCAATTCGGAAAGGTTAGCGCTGAAATCAGCAGCGACGGATGCAAATGGATGGATGCTCTCCTGGCATTTTTGTGCAGGGATGCTTCATGTCACCTCGGCCACCTTGTTTGTCCCCCTCCTACCTCCACTCTACTCTGGCATGGCCTCTCTTCACATTGTTGTTTAGTGGCTCGTCTCAAGAACACATACAAATATGAAGTCAGATAAAAGGAGTCTGTTCACCTTTCAGAACACATGTCCACGAGGGCAAGTAATACCAACCCCTTCAGGTCCTGAGACCTATTTGTTTGGTGTTTAGTTTGCCCTCGTTCATCGTACACCTGTTTTCCCCTTTATAGCCAAGATTAGAGCAAAGACCCTCTTTGCCACGTGCTGCCACAGTTATGGCTTTTGTTTTGGAGAACAGGTTTTTAGTTATGTTCAGTATTCATTTGGTAACAGTCACTTCATTTTATAAATTCTTTTGGGCATTTTTCCTTTTTCTTCCTTCTTTTTTTTAAACAATAGAGACAGCGAGAGGAGGTGAAATGCAACATAGGTGCCCGACTGAAACGTAACCAAGGACGTGATTACATGATACATGTCTAAACCACGAGGCCACCAGGATGCCCTGTGATTAATGTTGATACCACAAACCTCATACTCCTTTTATCTGACTTCATATTTGTATGTGTTCTTGAGACGAGCCACTAAACAACAATGTGAAGTTTCTGAAATATAATGTTCAATAATGTGTCACAAAAAAAAACGCCTCTTAAACAACATTTATAGTTACTAAAATGCTTATGCAGCTTGAAATATATATGACATTTTATTTTTCCCATCCTTATCAAAGTCTTTTAAAAGAAACCATCACCATCTGTCTTTTCCAGGTTATTCTTCAGTGTGACTTACAAATACTTAAGAAAACACACAGTGAGGCGCAGACCATTGTGCGTTCAAGCGAGTTCCTCAATTATTACGCATCACACAACTCTTCTTTAATTTATTATATCAGCCTTATTCCCTAAACTGTTTCAGTTTGTGAAAGCCCTAACAAAGTGAATCACTTTGTAGCCTCCACAAGTCTCTAAAGATGATGATAATGTTGTCACATGTACCTGTCTCATTACTCTTGGATGGGCTGAAGGTACCAGACACCACACTGACAAAATGGAAAACGGTTGTGCAACATGTTTAATTTTGATGGCCTTGAATCCAAATACCGTCCCATAGCAAATTGAGGTGACAATTGCTATTTTTGAGGTACTGCTCTGTGGTTTCAGGTGGAACTGAAGATGAAGTACAATGACCAACACTGCAAATCCAGAGGTCTTCTCCCAGGCAATCGCTGGTACGAAATTCAGGCCTACAGAGCTCTAAACCAGGCCCTGGGAAGGTAAACCGGACTGCTACGGCTAGACTGTTTTTGAAGATGTACTTTTTTCCCTCACTCATACTCTGAAACCTTAAAACTTAATTTCACAGGTGTATCCGCCACAAGAATGACTGGGGTGCCCTAATTCTCGTGGATGACCGATTCAGGAATAATCCCAATAGATACATCACAGGTACTCCATAGTGTGTGCTGTGTGTGAACACTGGCTGACTAGCTGCACAGCCTCTCGTCCTGAACACTAGATGGCAATGGTTATCCACTGTAAGATATATATTTTTTGTCTCAAATGTGTGCGTTTGTGTGATCTCAGGTCTGTCGAAATGGGTCCGCCAGCTCGTCCGGCATCATGACACCTTCAACAATGCCATGCAGTCTCTGGTAGCATTCTCTCAGGTGCAGCAGAAGGTGGAGGGGCTCAGCTCTACTGTCTCATCTCCAAACGGGGGACAGGGTCTGCCCAATGCTTCAGACCCCCAGACACCCCACTCGTGTGTCAAACCGCCTGAACCCCAGCAGGACACGAGCCCCTCGGCCAGCCACTTCTTTTCTCATACACAGTTGAAAGCGGAGCAAAGGGAAAAAGCAGGTGAGCTAAATTGAAAGCTGAAAGGAGAGTGTTGGTGCTGCAAGGTCAATATCTCTGCCAAGTATAATCCAAGGCCCCCCAAAATTTAGCATTTTAATATTTATTTCTGTGCGTCTACCTTTTTATTTGGGTCCATCTAATAAAATCACTGTTGAATTGATGATGAGAGTTTTGAATTTGCAGTTTTATGTCACAGAAAGATAGGGTGAAAGATCAGGCTGGCATAATTCTGTATTTTCCTCATTGTCAACAAACCACATTGAAAAAGACCAAAACCATGGCCGGTCTCTTTGTTACTGGATGCCTGCATCAATACCAAAACAACTTAAATAACCTAAATGAAATACACTCAGGTCACTGACAGCGTTCATAAAAAGCATTTGACCTATTTCTTTATTCCTGAAAAATTAGAGAAAGTCAAATGTCCATAAAAAAGGTAAAGGTATAAAGGAAGATGATTTAAACATTATAATTAAACATAAGAATAAACTGCATTGCCATGTGAAATGGCCAAGTTATGTTCAGGGTCATATTAACGTTCAAATGGTAGTTTATGGATGAGAGTATTTTGAATTTTGTGGAAACGCTGTGAACACACCTCCACGTCACGGAGCACGGTTGCAAAAGCAGGTCGGATGACAAGAAGCAACATTGCTTTCTTTCCAAATGGTTTAATAATGTTTAATTGGTCAGCATTTTTGGTTCAGTCGCTCAAGTTGACACGCCTGCTAGCATCTGCATTTATTTTTTTCTTCTTCATTATTCTATGATAATCTTGTCATCATTTTTAAGCATGCAAAGGGATGATTTAAGTCATAGCCATAGAATGCATATCTTATTAAAAATACTTCCACATAAAAGAACATGTTAGTGTATGGTACGATCCCTGTATGTCATAGCAGCTAGATTAATATCCTGACAAAACGCCCTGGAAAATGAAGAGTGGGAGCCCCGCTGGAGAACCAGAAAACATTACTCAAACGGGAGGAAATATGTATTTGATGGGGACTATTTTATGCAGCGGATTGAAATATATTGGCTGCTCTGGGGAGTATTTCCTGGAGCAGGATGGTGTATGTTGGATATAGTCAGGGGGGGGGTGTTCATAAAAAGAACATTAATGTGTTTTTAATAGTTTTGGGATACAGAGGAAGGAGATCTATTTAAAACCACACTTTAGTAAACCTTGTTAGTAGGATACATTAATTGTTGCTTTTGGTGCTTTCATCACATTTGTTTGTAGAATACTATCAGACTAATCTTTTAAGCATTAGTGTAGAAGTGGATTCATCTGTTTTTGGTGGAACAGCTAGTAAATCAATATCGCATTATTGTGTACATTTCACTATCTGCTTTCAGTCTATTCAATTGATGATATCGATGCAATGAGATCTCTTGTTCCTCTATTGTGGCTCAAGCTCTGATAAATACATGCATTTAAAAACAAAAACAAATGAATGGAACCATGTTTCCCACTGTCTGAGACCTGGTGCTTCTCTCCTGTCTTCATGAATTATGACATTTAAAGTATTAAAATGTCCATTTAATTTTTGTGCTCAAGGATGTATGAGCATGACATCACCACAAGACAATATCGTTAGGTGACGTGTTTGCACATTTCCTTGGCTAGCACCCATTGTCTTTGGGGTCATGACAAGGTTGAGCTGTTTGCCCAGTTGGGCTCTGTGTGGTGGATAGGGGTGGCAGCAGCAGAGCAGACCCCTCCCCCTCCCTTTCCTTGTAGTTGGGGGTGGGGGCCATGGGATCAGTTGAGTGGCTCGCCTCATTACTGTAAGGTCTTTTGCGTGCCTGAGTGGCGCTGGAGCGAGCTGATGAGCAGATGTTGGACTGTTGCTTTTAATTAAATCCCCTTGACCTTTGAATTATATTGAGCGTAAGCCTGCGTTTATATCTTTCTTTATAAGATGGCCTTGGCAGCCATGGCGCTCTGCATACCGGGCTTACTTAAACACTTCTTTGTGAGTCTTAAAGTGTCTGCTCTGTTGTCTTTGTCAGAGTTCAGTTATGTGCCAGTAGTAGTTTGATAAACATCCACCCGAAACTGATTTTGAACGTTTTGTTTCCTTGATGCAGAATGGCTGAGTCCCCCAGCACAGCCCCCATCACATCAAAAAAAAACAGCTAACCCTCCGTACGGCATTTTCACCTTCAAGAAGTCAATCTTTAAAGAAAAAGCAGCCAGTAATTCCATCCAGCACTTGGAGACATCTAATCACTCGGAGCACCAGGACAAACAACAGATCTCCACTCCACAAACAAAGACTGGAGCAATGTGTCTGAAGCAAGGGGTGGGCGACGGGTCCATTGAAACCAAAGTGGGGCCTGCTCCAGAAACGAGCCCTCTCAGCTGTGAGAGGGAACTGCCATCAAAAGACAATCCTGACAAAGATGAAGAGGAGGAGGGTGAGGAGGACCAAAGTGTCTTCTTTACTCCAGAACTTTTCGAGGGTGAAGACAACGTAGGCAGCCCAGAGAAAGAGACCCAGACCAAGTCACCTCCCAGGATGCGTTTGGGGGCAGAGAGCCCGATCGTGCTGTCAGAAGAACCTTTTGGCTCTGAGCGGGCCCGAGGGCAAGGGCCAGCCTCTGCTTTTGATGGACAGAGTTTTATTTCAGTCAGAAAGGAGAGCACAGAGCTGTCACAGAGACAGCAAGAAGAAAGTATAATACAGAAGCACGGGGAGGAGGGAGAGCAGGTGGATAACCAGAGCAGGCAGACAGGCAGGAGGCTTCGCAGGTTGTCCAGGTCCAGAAAGCCAGATGCCTCTACTCCAACAGGTAACTAACAACCTGGACATAAGAAATATGTTTTATATGCAAATAAAGTGCATATAACATGTCAATGCATGTTCGCCCGTCAGTAGATTGACATAGAAACAGACGGCGGTGCAGCGTACCATATTCAGTTCAACCGTTGCTGCACAAGTTTCACAGTTCATCTCACAGAATTTCCTAAACACTACGTTGTAAAGATCATGTGTTACAGCTGCCTCAGGCGACGAGCCCACACACTAACCATGCATACAGTAGCCGATGATCTCACATCAGCTTCTAATGTAGTGTGACAGCACATCTTATTAAGGCCACGAAGGCCGGTTCTCAGTTAAAAAAACAACGCATAACTAACCAACAGCATTGAAATTGCAGTGCTGATTGAATGTGCCTTTTAACAAATCATTAAAATACAAAACTAATTTGTTTTCCTCAAAGGAAATGGTAATCATTTAGTTGTTTTAATGATGTGTTTGGAGATAATGGATGACGAATGCGCTTTCGACATGCCTGATTAAACCAAAACATGAGACCTTAATGTTTTTCAATTTCAATTCTATAATGTAAATGATATCTGCCGTAACTCAAATGCTGTCGATACACATTTGAGTTACATTCAGTACGCATAACATTTCTGTTAATTCACAATAAAATAAAATGTTAGCATTTCATTGATATTCTTTTTTTCATCCTTTTTTATTTTTTATTCTATGATATATAATTATAATTTTCCTGCATTAACATGAAAGAAGTACTTTACTGTTGTATCTGGTTGTGGTTGAAATCATTTAACTACTTTATATACTGTTGAATCTAGCAACTCTGAATAACTACTACTACTACTACCTCCCAATTAGACCTTTCTGCACAGTAAAGACAAAATGTGATGTAATATTTTTGCATTTTGCCCGTTATTTATATCAACGAGGGTAGACGAGAATACTCGAAACACCTCGGTATACACAACACAACACAATCCAGCAACAGGATGAAAAATGACCATGAAGTTGAACCAACCAGTCTCTAAAGCGGTGTCGGCAAAAACTCCACCTGTACGACCTTCATGAAGGCATCGTGTGTTGCAGGACAGTTCTATTAGTTTGCGTTAGTTTTAGCTCGGAAGACTTAATACACTAGCAACGGAGTGGACTCCAGCATATTTTAAATATGTGCACCAATTAAATGAATTGCATATAATTCATCTAAACGCATAAGCCAGTGATATTTATTTACAGTGTAGTTTCCGTATTTGTAGTCCTGCATAATTCACTGACATTTAGATCTTGACCTCTTTTGTATTAAATTCGTGGAGGAACACCGTGTAATCAGCAATTTAATGGCCATATTTGATTGTTTGAGACTGAGGAGCTGCGGCCCTTTAATCGAGCCAATGCTAAATGCAGAATCATCAAACAGGCTATGTTGAAGGGAGACCAAAAAAAACCAAGATTAAACATGATTACATTGATGTGATTTGTCTCATTACAGCGCAAACTTCACCAATGTGTGATTTGCGCAGCCAAGCAGAGTAGACAAGTGTTCCATTAAAGCCTTTCTCCGCTCATCAACTGCCTCCCCAAGACCCTTGTATATGTAATCGTGCATGGCCACTCGTTAGCGTCATCAAAACACAGAGCGTGGAGAGGCCGGCCAATGTTTGTTAAAAGCACTTAATAGGGAGCCCACATTACTGGAAGACTCGGTAATTACTGTGCTTTTTCCCATTACTCTAATTCAGCTTCTGCCCTCAACCCCAAATCATTAAAGCTACACTAAGACAACGTTTTTATAAAAAAAAATATATAGAATCACAAAGTGCAAAAGAAAAAGCTCTCCATCCACACAGGATGGACAGCTCCACAAAGTGACGAATCAAACATTTAGAGTGAAATGCAAACTTACCCTTTTTTCACAATCTTTTGTTTGAAAAAGGTGGACTCGCTACTCGTGTAATTGAACGCCGACCTCAGTTAACTACCAACCAAGGGTATGTGCTCACCAGTGGGAGGGGGGTAACACTTTTGTAATATAAAACGTCATTAATAAATGGTAAATTGATGGTCAAACTTTAGTTCATAGTTATTTTACTGTTAACAAACAATGAAATTGTTATTTATCATTTGTTTGTGTAATATTAAGTAATTTGTTTATATATTGTATCATAGATGATACGAGACAATAACTTTTACATTGTGGTCGCTCACAATATTTAATTGAATAAACTATATTCAGTATTTGTTTGTGATCACCAAATTGTTTGCAAACCTTTTAGAAATGGTTTTTACTTAGATTGACCAGAAACCAATTATTCAATATTGACACAGTATTAACTCTGAACAATGTTGATAGATGCTTTACAAAGTATTAATAACCCTTTAAAAAGGTATTATAGTCAACTGTTGCAACTTAATGCTCATCCAGATGATGTTAGATGTAATGTAAATGTATTTACCATTAACAGTGTGACAATTATCTATGTAATATTAATAGATGTTTACAAACAACTTCTTAAAGGTCTACAAATAATTTAGTAATCATTACCAAATACTTAGTATAGTACATAAAATGTTATAATTTGTGCAACAATATTACTAAATTATCACATTACTAATAATTGGTGAACATTAAAGCAGCAATATATGACCCTTAAATAATAAAGCAGCCAACAACTATTCTCTGTATAGATGCAGTGCAGAGGTCTTCCCTGTTGTCTGAGCTTCTCCTGGCTCGGTTAACACAGCCGGCCCGTCTTGCTCGTCTTGTGCACGTGAGCGCGCCTCACTGGTTAGTGTCCGGCCGCCGCTCTGCACTGCTGTCATACTGCGCTTTAAGGTAATAACACCGTCCGGTGGCTTAGCACCCACCCTCCGGTTCCCATGGGGTAAATCCAGGATCACTAGTTATTGTATGAAATAACATCCACCTTTCCATAATCAATAGTGTGACAGAACATCCCATTTAAAATCCATTTCACTGTTGTCTATAGTTGCCAGCTGCTCTGACTACTTCTCGAACAACATCCCTGTTGATTTCAACTCAGAGAAACGTGACAGCCAGATGTATCTATTTGCTAAAAGTGTTGATTGATGTTAATTGACAGGTGGAGGCCGTGGAGCCGAGAGTGCAGGGAAAGTCAGTCTTCAGCAGGTTGAGACCAGGAGCAGCCAGAGGAGGACTGACGAGGCCAGGCCAGATCATGAGCTAAAGGGGACGACGGTGGCTTTGAATAGCAGACCATCCAGAGCCAGACTAGTAAGAGGATCCAGCTCAAAAATAGAGAATGTTGTTTCGGCACATTATTTGAAACCAAGAGTGACTGAGTCAGGAAGGTCCCCTGTGGGTGTGGGGGAACACAAAGCTCTTAAGAAAGGGCCTGCCATACCTGGTAGTTCCACGAGGACTGAGATTGATGATGAGACTTCAAAACAAGACGCCATAGGGGGTCCTCAAGAAGATGGAGCAGCACGGTGTAGTCCTACTAGTCCAGCAGGGGATGGTCCAGGATCTCAACACACCAAAGCAAGAGGTAAACTAATCTATATAGAATGCAGTGGCGGGCCTTCAGGGCCTGCTAAGCCTTCTCTGCTGGCCTAAACAGAATCACAAAGTTTAAATTTAAATTGTTTATAAGTTTTGTTATAATTCTATTTTTGTTATAATTAAAGGTTATAGCTATTTTACAGTTTAATTGTTTTTCACAAATGCACTACATGTATTATAATTATTTTTCCCTATTAGCTTATTTTCTCATTACACACCTGCTGTGTTCCTCTGTTGCCTTGCCTTCAGCCTTGAGCCTGCTGTATGGCTCGGTGCAGCCGCTGGTTAACAGCGTTCATCCAATCACATTTCACTTCTGTTTCTGTATGAACTCGAGAGCTTATTAAACTATATGAGAAAGCCTTCTAGCATCTGTTTTGCCACAGGGCCCGCATGACCATTAACGTGCGCTGTGATTGGTTAGTGTGTCAGTATGCTGGGAGTACATGGCCACCTGTTGCTGGAACTGAAGCGCACTGATAAACTGTACAACCGCGTCACTGAACTTTTTTTTAAGGAGAGCGGATGGACTTTGTCTTTAATGAACAGCATCTGGTAAGTTTCCTGCTTTTTGTGTTTTTTTTTCATCTGCGGTTGTGTTGATGTGTCTATGGTGCGTTTTTTATGGGGTTGGGCTGGTCTGGTGTGTCAGTCAGGACGCACAACATCGCCGAGGCGAGGTTGGAGGAGTCCGACTGAGAGGTGCTGCGTAACTGTGCGTTGCTCAGCGGGGGGTCCGCTGGTGGTTGAAGCTTTGTGGGTCGGTCCACGCGCCCTGTGTGAAAAGCACATGCCAACGTTGGTTTGCACACTGGAGACGGTTGAACACAAGTAGTTTACATGACATTACACAAATACTTTACAAAAGGGAGCAATTTGGCTTTACATTGTGCAAGGCAGATCAAATAAAAGCTTATGAAACTGAACTACATCTTGACTTAAAGTGCTGAATACATCTTTCTGTATGATAGCTAAACTCACAGCAGAGTTTTAGCCTCCGCTGTATTTGTTCATATTCAGGAGTTCATAATAGTTGCAGCACTGAAGACAGTTGGGGACCTTTTCTGGGTTCGGATTACACTATATCACGTCATATAATAATGTATTTTTATTATTATTAATATATTCAATTAGTTTTGTATGTATGACTATAACATATTGTTTTAATAGAGCCCATGACATACTGTAACATATTGAAATATTCCCTTTGATGCTGTCCAATGTTTTTGGTAATATATCTTTTTGATATATCTCGCTATATTGGTGTTGTTTCTAGGCATGCACGTCATTTATGTAAAATGAAACTTAACCTACATTTCTTTCAACCAAGCTATTAAAGTACGGAGATCTTGCAGGCGGAAAAGCAGGAGATTTAACAAGACCTCTCCAAAAAGAAAGGTAAGTGTCAAGGAAACCTTTTTTCCCAGCAAATCACAGGTAAAGGATAAACAATTTCTTAAAATGGACTGTACTTTTCTATTTCATTATTTATTTGTTTTGCTATATTTATGGTTGTATTAAATGTCATAGCAGCAACAGATGTTGACACTGATCAGTGCTGCCGTACACATGCAGGGATGTAGTCACACAGAAGTGCATAAAGAAAACACAGTGGAGGGTAATGAGTCACATCACCACATTCTGTGTGAACACAGTGGCCACGTCAAAGGGTCCGACAGAGAAAAGGCTTTCTAATGTCAACATGGCCACTAAAAGCAATACGGTATGCTTCATGACCAAAGAGAGCAGAGAAATAGAAAGACGGTTTAGCACTTAGACACATTAGCATTTAGAAACAAACCGATTGTGTGTGCGTGTGCGTTTTGCATCTGTCCGTCTGTCCACAGTTAATCTCGCATAGTACTGGACCCATCAGCCAATTAATGGCCGTATGCTCAGTGGTTGCGGTGATTCACACTTTTTGAAAAACATATTTCATTGTCTGTTTTATGTCGTTGCTTCCTACTTGAGTAGAAAAGGGGCAATTCTGGCAATCAGACACATTTTGGCCTTTTGTCATGGTTCAGAAACTGATTTACTTTCTACGGAGTGCACTTTCCTGAAATGCTGCACATGATATAAAATAAACATTTTGTTGTTGTTCCACTATCAGATAGTCAAAGACCACCAGCCCTGCTCTTTGGGCCTCTACTGCTCTCTGTGTGAGAAGGAGCTACTTCCTGTGGCACATGGTAATTTCCTGTTGTTTCACTTTACGACTAAATCATCTGAGTCAAACCATTACTCGCAGTGAATGAGTTTCCTTTAATTTTTCAGGTGCACTGCAAAGTGCCGTCTGTGAATTTGAACATCTGTCTTTTCTGAGAAAATTCAGTACCGAAACGCCAACTCGCCGCTGCCAGTGTGCACCACATCAGCCATCCATTTTGGACCAGTCGGGCTCATTGCTGCTGGTCCTAAGTCTCGCATCAATGAAGGCCCTGAGGACTGCTCTGCAACCCTACTGTGATGGCAGTTTAACTGGTGGGTGCACAGCTGGTCTGATCAGACGAGAGCAGTGTTAAAGAAGCGATAATGACACATTGTTTAATACAAGGAAGGTTACTATGCAGTTAATGTGACATGTTTTTCCATCAAGAAGGGGAGATGCCATCGCGCCCACAACTGAGCATTCAAAATGAAGACTAATTAGAAATGACAGTTACATCCGAGGGTCCAAGGCCGGAGGATGCTGTACAGATTTAAAGCCCTCTGTGATTAGTGATATTGGGCTGAATACACTCTGGCTTTTCCCATCCCTGTTGTTTAAAACAGACTTTAACATTCATATGAACATGTTCACCTTTGATCCTTTTTATGGCACATTTTTCCCCTCTGAAGTCAGTGAACTTCCATGCTTTCCCACTGCTTTCCATTCATGCAGCATACAATGCCATCTGGAATCCTGAGGAGGGCTCCGTTACCAGATTTCTGCAGTGCAAAGGCTGTTTGTCTCAAAGCCCCTTTCTGTCTGCGGCGTTAATTGCAGCAGAGATCCAGTACCCTCGAGACATGGCTCAAGATCAGGTAAACTTATGAACCTGAATATGTGTAAAGATGTACAGTACACAGTGTCATTTGGCACAAAACACAATCCAAATGATTAACATCCCTGTATTTATATATATATATATATATAAATAAATACACGCGCACGCCTGGGTTTAGTTTCACAGTCTAATACTAAACTGGGAGGAAACTGTTGGGAATGGTACATTCAAATGGCTGAGTATGTGACTACATTTCTGTCTGTGATTATTCAAGGTTTCTATTTAAAAAGTGAAAATCATGTTCATGCTCAAATCAGCCAGCCATTAGTTAATTGTATTTTAAAGTGGCAATATGGAAGGTTTTCATTCAACTAAATGTCTCTAAAGTCACTTTCCTTGAAGGAGGTAAACAATGATTATTGAGCCGGCTCATTAATGAAAGTATTGCAATATTTATACATCTGCAGTATTACAAACTGGTTGTCTGCAGCGGCTGAGGAAAAATGCGATATTACAGTTTTTCTCCATTGTATACAACAAATAAATGTAACTTTGCACATCATTTTGAAAACTTGAAGGCCATGTATCAACACCAAGACTCCAGACTGCTGAGCTCTGAGCACTATTCCTTTTGGTTTCACTCAAATAGAAGTTCTAAATCAAGCAGGACTGAAATCTCAAGGATTTGTGCTGAGACATTGGGTGTTGCACATGTGTTTTATCTTATGTCTCACTGAGAAAATGCCTAGTTTGTGGTAAATATGCCGTTAAAGTTTGCCGTGTGATTTCTTTAGCGTCCCCAAGCAGTACATGACTGATGGAGGATTGTACAGTATACATGCCTCCTGTTGGTCGGACCCTGGTGGCAGGGCATGACATCACAAGGGATGTAACTTCTTCAGCAATGAGCTGTGTCTCAGAGATAAGAACACCAGAACATAATACATGTTAGAAGGATACATTCATTGTCGGTTTCTTCTTTTCTCTTTTCAGTATGTGTTGCCAATAAGAAAAAACAACAACTTTAAAACAATAAGTCTGCCAGTGAGGGTGAATGATTGAATTTGTTGCCAGTTGCAGTTTGCGCTGTTTCCAGGAGAGTTTTGAGAATGTGAGAACGCTAATCTGACAGCAGGAGGCGGCTTTCTGACTCCTATCTACACTACAGCGCTGTACTGGTAATGTCCTCAGTGATCAATGAGCTCCCAGTGGAGCCAGTTACTGTGTACTCTCCTGATATGCTGCAGGTTTCACAACGTGACGCCACTGTTTCCCCTGTTGTTTGTCACTTGTACCTCTAACTTGTACAAATTGGACACATGCTGTGTCATAAGGCATATTTCAATCAATAACCACTCCCCCTCCCCCCCCTCGCCCCCCCACACACACCCATAATCTGATTAACGTGGTAACAGAACAGGCACTCATTGATTTGTAATCCTTAAACTGATTTATTTTTTTATTTTATTGATTTGCTTCGCAGACTGGGGATGCTCCTGTGCTCCATTGTATCCATGAAAGGCATGTAGCCATGGTTCAGTCACTATGAAAATGGTTTCAACTGTGCGTAGAGCTATAGATGGAGAATAAACCAAAACTTTGCTTTTGTTGAATTATGTGTCATCTTTAAAATAATTTTGGGAAGTTGTCGCTTTTTTGCTGTTCATCAAACGATAACATTTATTATTCATGTATGTGTTATAGCACAGGAGCAGTCCGTTATTTAACAAAGATTTCTACATAATGGAAATCTGCTAATTTTGACTGAAAGTCTATTTCGGTGCAATGTCCACTTTTATTGATTTGTATCGTATTTACATTATGTTAAATATTTGTATTATAAATTGAATTTACTGTTGATTTTAATTTTTCTCCGTGACCATTTAGCTGTCACTACTCGTGTATCATTCAAATGTAATGTCTGCAGCAATCCAAACTGTTGCCAGGAGTATTAGTGTCGTCCTCTTGTTTAAATGTCAAACACTGTTGAGATTATCACTGTGACCTGTCAGATTATATAGATTTACCCCGATTGACCGGTAGATTCAGGTTAAACTGTAACTTTCCAAACTCTGTGTTACTTTCAAACCGGCGTTATCTCGTTATGTTGGTCCAATTTTTTACTTTTTCATGAACAAACAAAACACATTTCTTCATGTATTTTATAAACCGATGTGACACAAATGCATTTTTGTTATTATCAAATTGCCGAAATGAAGATACATTTACCAAGATGGTGATGCTTTTACACTAATTACTGTGGATTGTGTATTTATCAAAAACAGTCATTTGTTCTCAGAAAGTTTAAACATTAAGAGTAATCTGATGCTTTTAAAAGGGAAGCGTTGACAAGTAATACAGCATATATACTGTCGTATATGTCACACTTTGGCAATTAGTCAAACTATCTAGTCTCCATCAGGGGAAAGCATCTGTCACCTAAACACCAAACATATTCCTAATTAAAACTTGAATTGATTATTCAAGAAAAAAGAACAAAATGAATTTGTAGGCTACGGAAGTGATGCTCCCGTCTCTATCATGAGACACGTATGTCAGGCCCAGCGTCTCATACACATCAGTAAATAACTCTGGGCATGGCTGTCCGCAGCTCGGCTCCTATTCTTGCACACACATCGTTCTTGCTGTGACAAAATCCAGATCTTTTGGAACCGAGAAGAATATTCTGTTCAGTCCTGTTGTGCTTCGTCTTGTGTTGCAATTCTAGATTTTGAGATTCGACGATAGCCCTGTTTGTAAAATTGCCTCTTTAAAGTTCTGGCCATCTGGATCACAGTGTGAATCTGACTAAACCCACAAGCTGAACACACATCTCTGCCCCCCTCTGCCACGAGGGCTTTAGGACACACTTTAGTCCACCCTTCACTGTTTCTTGGACGCTTGCATGATGCGTTTTCAAGTTCCTGCTGTTCAGCTGTGAGTTTGACAGACACCATATTGCATGCAAAGCTTTGGAGTCTGTCTGGGTGCAATTGCCAGACACCCAAACTCCAGTCTGCATGGAGCCACTTAACAGTCCCCAACACTCTTGGCTTGGGGCATGACACACTCACAACAACTTTACTGACATCATCGATAAACTGCCGTTTTGACCTGCTAATCTCAATTTGTCATTGTTGTCATAAACCCCCCAATCATCGATTGCTCACTCATCTCTGGCAAAACATGTCACTCCCCACTCCTCTAACACCTGCCTTCAAAACATTCTATCAGACTCACCGTAGTTACATTTTATTTAGTAACTGTTCGTGTTCAGATAATAGGAAGTCATGCAGACACCATGTGGGTTTAATATGCTTTGTTCTAGCAGCGCGGAGATCGTAGGCCTGCAAGCTCTGATATAGTGACCTTTCATAACTCTCATGCCCCAGTGGTTATTAAAGGTGATTATATTCATCTGAGTGATTTATTTGTAGCACAAAATTAATTCTGTTCAGTCGTTGCATTTGAATGCAAGACAATTCCTCCTGTGATGTGAAATTTAAGTTAGCATTTTATTTATTACTACGATAAGTTACTTATGTCCGTATAAATACACAGCATGTCTGCTGTATGTTCCATTACACAGAATGAAACAACAAGTGGATGTTTTATAGAGATTTGACAATACAACTGTTTACATTGTTTGCTTCCCAATGTGATGCATAACCTTTAGGATATCATTTTCTTCAATCACGTATTTAAAAAAGCAAGTAAATAGCTTCAGCCACTGTGGCGCATTGGGTGAATAGCTAATGAAATTGATTTCTTTAAGCTATGTAGCCTGATAAGGATTGCTTGACCGGATCATCTGGTAGTAGAGGGTCTTTAGCAATCTGTCTGCTGGAGCAGCTGTTAGAACTTGGCTTGAGTCATAGGTTTGGAGCTCCTTTGATAATAAACCCAGATTTGTTTCAGGGGGTCAGTGGAATTAGACACCTAATCTGCCTATGTGGTTTTATAAATTGACTAATCTTGATATAGACATCCGTTGTATGGGCTCATCTTACTGTGTTTACACCATAAGCTGGTTAATGCTATAAGTGTGATTGTGGCAACCATTTATTTGTCAGCTGAAAGCCTGATGCCTTTTTAGTGTGCATATTGTAGGTCTCAGCAGGAGAGCAGTAAGTACTGGCAATTAGCCATGTATGCAACCGTACCCGGTTTATGGTAGAACACTGACAGAGATAAGAATCTCTGATCCATTAAACTACTTAACTTCTTTGTGTCGTATTATGTTGAAGTTTTTTAGTAGCTGTTGTCTAGTTGTACAGAATGTTCCACATTAATTAGTTTAGGTTTGTTTTAGAGACCATGCTTTCATGTAGGAATTCATCTTTATGGCAATTGTTCACCACTTGGTTTCGACTCTTAAAATAAAATAAAATAGTTGGAAATAATTATACAGCTCCATTCCCATTGATCTTTGAGTCATTATCCTTTTTTGAATCATTGGATTGCTTTCATTGGGGATGTAATGAGATGTGTCACTCTGCTACAGAAGTAAGAGTTAACTTAAGGCTAAGAGCATTAATTTAGACTCTACTATAATGTTCCCCTTTTCTCTGCTTGCTCTGCCTTTTTAGCCATGCTGCCGTCATGCTCTGGGCATGGCAATGTCAGCCGATCTGTCTCTCTGATGGTCGGTTGCTCGGTCCACCACTTAGGTCCAGACTGAAATATCTCACCAACTATTGGACACTCTTGGTCCTCAGAGGATGAATCCTGCTGACTTTGGTTGTCCCCTGACTTTTCCTCTAGTGCCACCAGCACTCGGCTTTCAATGAAATATTGGATGGATTGCCATGAAATGTCTTACACGCTATCATCAGGTCAAAAATGTTTGTCTATTTCTTTCTTTTTTTTTTGACAGTGCCAGCATTAAGCAATGACATTCAGCTTGGTGTTTTGTGCTAATTTGCACAATGTTTGCACACTCATAGATCAAATTAAACGCTAAATGGTACACATTACACATGCCTATCAGCAGCATGTTTGCATGTAGATGTTAGTATTTAGCTCAAAGCAACTGTACCAAAAGACAGCCTCACAGATCAGCTGATGTGGCTGTAGACTCTTATTGTCTCCAGCAAGTCCTCCAAACAAATATAGAAACATACTGTACTATATGAGCCTTTTCTGATTCGATGGTCCTGTGAGTTGAGTTACCATAAGATATTCATTCACCCATAGGTTGACATGACTGACAGTCTTGTGTTTTGCGCTAACATTATATTAAGATAAACAATGTTCCTTGTTACTATAACTTCTAAAACAAAACAAAATCATACATAAATCTTTTTGGTCTAAAAGACCATGAGAGCCTCAACTAAAATCCTACCATCATGGACAGGTCTACAACATGACAGCTGGATTAGTATGCCATTCTTTTGATTGCCTGCCTGCTCTTATCACCATATGTTTTCCTGAGCTGCATGCTGTAGTTTGCGTTACTTGAAGCGACGGTGTCTCGTAAATCTGTCCTGGGAAACATTTGCTTCTCATTTGGGAACGGCACTTGGGTTCGAGTCAAGGTTTTGCTCCGTGGAGATGAGCTTTCTAGTTTAAGCAGCGCTCCATTAGCCTGGTATGCTGTTAGAAAGAAAGTGAACGGTCTCTCCCTAAGACCTCGTGATTTATTTGCTCAAAGGCTCTGTATCTTCCTGAGTCGCAGACCTGTTTCATGGAGATGACTGAAAACCCTTTGCATGCTTCTTCCGCCTGCTATTAGATGGTAAATGACCAGAGTCCCTGAAGGTGTAGCTTGGCTGTGAAGATGGCAACTGTCCTAACAGACAGAATGGCAGGAGGCTGTGGTTCATCAGGACCAATACGTCACACAAAACAAAACAAAAACAGTTTATTTAAATTATGTCTTATACCATTGCACTACTATTGTTTATTGTTATGCATCCATCACCATGTCAAATTCTTTGTATGTGCAAATAACCCGATTCTGATGTACACTCAAGCTTTCCACCGAGCCCAGGCTTAGCGGGGCCTCAGCCTGAAAGCTGCCGTGTGTTAAACGACTGCCGCTGTGTCGGGGGAGCCGTGTAGTTTAAGATACCAGTCAACCATCCAGGAAGTCCAGTTGGAGCAACAAAATGTGTTTAAAGGTTTATCAGATGCAAAAGAAAGATGCACCATGGTTTGTAATAAACAAAACAGGATTTCACAGCTATTGAACGTTTTCACAACAGCCGCCTCATTTGTCAACGTTCCCGGATGGCATGGCCTCGCAGCAAAAATATAGCCGGGCTCAAATTGTTCAGCAAAAAATAGTCAACCTTCTGAGATAAGAGGTGAATGTGATTTGCTAAAGCAAAGTGCGGCGGGATGCATGTTTCCAGAAGACATTCGAGAATGTTATGTTATCTCATCAGCACTTTATCTCAGGAATTCCATTCATATCGGATGATTCTGCAGGTCCAATACCAACATACGGATGCAGGACGCACTGCCCTGTAGAGAGGCGGGAAGTACGGCTGTGGTGGTCGGGTCGTTGGATCGGTGTATAGTGTATCTGATTAACGCAGGAGAGCAGAGTTTGCATTCTGTTGCAAGACCAACGATAGGCTTTGTTTTATTAAATAACCACCAGCATTCTCTAGCCTCAGACAAGTGTGTTAGTGTGTATTATTCATACGTTATTTCCATAAGCATGATCTAACTTCCTCACCAATGCATACTTTCCTTGCAGAAATAAATAAATTCAACAGTGGCGGTGAACGTTACACAATGTCATTAATAATAATGCTGGCTGTAGGGTTGCATTGGATTTTGATGAAGACGAATAATATAAATGTTTAGAGTGCAGTTTTGATCCCCAGAGTTCGGGCTGACACACTAAGCAGATGTGGGGAATCTCCCTCAGAAAAGCTTTAGCACTCCTACATTTGGGAATCCTTCTGTAAATATTCCAGCAGATCAAACATGTTACTTCTCACTCATCTCCCACTAAATGCTCCGCTTTTCTCTTTTCCAAATGATGGATTGTCTTTCTTTTTGCAAAGTGAGGGTAAAAGGTGAGGTATTAAAAGCTGTCAGAAAGCTACTTCTCAGAAAGTTGGGTTAGAGTTAAGGACTTGCAGATATGCGAGGTGAAAGATATGCACGAGTGAAAGCACTGTGTGTTGGTGGTCCAGGCCTGTGTAAATATCCTAAGTGTCGTGACATTGAGTCAAAAAAGGTTCGCTAATGAATGTAAAATCCTTCAAAACTGTCTCTAGAACTAAATAGATGCCCTCGACAGATGTGGGGCTGGACAGAGCACCGGCCCTCGATGGTTGTTTTTCTCCAAAAAAAATGTTATATCCTCCCCGTTCCAATTATCTCACACCTATTCTCACCACACACAGCCATTCAAAGCGGTGAGGAAAATCCCAGCAGAGTAATGACGTGAACGTTCTTTGTTCTGGCCTCTTAGTGGAATATGTTAGTGCTGACAGACAAGGCTATTTAAGAACAGGAGCTCCTAAAATCAAACAGGACACATTCAGTGTTTAATTCTGTGGCAACACACTGAGAGCCTGCCCTGACTCATCACTCTTTCAAAGCTCGCTGGCACACCTCGCCGTGGGAATGACACTTCTCAACCCATCTCTGTTTGAACAAGTTGATTCCACTTTCTCTGTGCTCAGCTGCTTTTCCGATTCATAATGGTGAGCCGGCTGAATGCTCCAGCTCGAACTTCAAAAAGGGGTAATAAGTGTTGAATACAAGTCCTAAGTGTGCACACGAATGTCCCTCCCCCTCCGTTTGAAGTATGACTTAATCCTGTTTTATTGTTGGCGGGTTGTTGCTGGCAGGTTCCCATAGAGGTGTGGACAGATGGGCATCAATACAACTTGCTGCTGTGCTCTCTGAATTCCCCCCTGGATCCCACACGTGTATTTGGGTGGCGTGCTGCTCACCCTAAATGTGGCGCTGTCATAACAGATTTAGATTGATAAGAGCCATTTAAATTTGTCAACTTTGTGGCCAAATTGTTGTCAGAACGTGTGATTCTATCTGATAGTGGTGTGAATATAGAGAGAGAAGCTGGATCAAATGAATACCTCTGGCTCTAACTCACATGTGACATGCATTTTGTTATGAATAATATATTTAAATACATATATGTCCAATTACATCTCCAACAATTACCTGCTTATTTAATTAGTGGATTAATGAAGTTGATTATCAAGCAGAAAAGCCAAACATTCTTTGGTTTGAGCTCCTCCAACGTGAGGATTCTCTGCTTCTTCCTTTTTTATTTGAGGATGTCCTCCTTGAGCTCAGGGGAATTATAAATTGTTATTTTAACAATATTCTATTTTATAGACTAAGAAATCAGTTAATCATCCCCCAAAACATTGCTCATAAAAATAAGCATTAGCTTCTCCCATAAATTAAATAGCTGCTGCCATTCTTCAAATATAAAATGCAAACTCCTGCTGTAACTACAAACTTGTAAGGAACTCATAAATGATAATACATCTGAGTTCAAACTCACTTATGAGCTATCCTGTTGGTCAAAATGTGTCTTTTATCTACTGGAGAGTCAACATAATCGCTCCTGTCTTCAGTAAAGATATTAACTTTTTGTTTGTTCACAATTTTTTTTATATTCAGCTGTTTAAATGATGATCCGTCATTTGAAATCCAGAATAGCTTTAAGACCGACCAACCATTCAAATGTAACTCATAGGATAGTTTATTATTTTATTTGTATAGTGTATAATATTCGTATAATCAAATTAATAGATTTTCCAAGGCGCTCCACTGATGAAGCATTTGCTTTTTACCATTTTTATTCTTCAACGCCTCTGGAGCTATTTGTGTTGTAAAACGTTTTCATCTAAATACTTCCGACCTGTTTAACGGTGATGAAGAGAAAAGTAGTTGATGAACAAGAATGAGTAGTCCTGATATTTAACATGACCAGTATAAAGTCGGCTTGTAGCTCTTCATCTTAAAAATAATACATATTATTTATCATATCAGAGTTTCATTTGGCCCAATGCTAATGTGGGTGTGAACATTGGACACTTATGTGCTTGTTGTATTTGTACAGATAGTCCCCTGTGGATATTAACTTGTATCTTAAATTGTAATGATATACCACAATTTCATAATTCTTTGCAAATTATTTCAAGTTCCCCGGACCGCACCTTGAGATCCCTGATCTAAAACGCTTCGCTTCGAGGTAAAATGAAGTAGAGCTCACCTGGTAGTAAAAACAGGAAGTCAAGGTAAAAGATGCACCATTAAGCTAGTCTGGAAACTGTAATGGATGGTTTCCACAACCATTTTGGATAATCATTTTCACCACTGCCGTTGTTTTGTCTTGCAAATAAATGTGGCTAACCTGGGGATTCGTTCAAAACCTCTTCATGTTTCCTGACTCGTGTGAAGCGATGTTGTTGAGAATGTCACAACCAGCATTTAAGTATGGTAAACCATTTTCACTTTACCTCAATCACACATATTCAGTCTAAAGAGTATAGAGCTGATGTTGAATGTTTCCTTGAGATTTTTCTCAGGTGTACTAGGATGTCAGTCACGCATCACTCCCTGTTCGTGTCAGAAAACAAAGGCCGCGGGCGTCCCTGCGATGCATAGCCGCTGGGGCAGCCAGACAACACCTCTAAAGCAAACAAGCTCGCCCGCTCTTTATAACAGCCGCATAATGCTCTGCCTTTATCCCTTACAATCCTCCTCCCATAACAGGTGCCACTTGAAGTTGCTTTGTTTCTTCAATTCCAAAAGCCCATCTCTCTTTATATTTGCCCTCCCAGCTGACTTTGTAACTTTCTCTAAATGTGCTCAACAAAACAAACGGTCTTTTATTTTGTGTGGTGCAATAAACGCATGGCTTAGCTAGTGTGCATTAGTGTGTGCACTTTGTGATGCCACTTTTATGAAAGGAATCTGGTTCTTGCTGTGACAAATGACACTGCTTTATATCTGCCCTGTTTCGCCCACTGGGATGTGGATGGGACAAATATTCAGTTAGATGTGGTGGAAATCATTTTCTATGTGGAGCATGAAAGCTCATTCCTGACCTTGGAAACAGTAGTTTGACCAAACATCTTCACTCCATAGCCACTGACGGTACTAGCTTCATCCAGAGCCTTGAACCCCACCTCACTGATCACTAACTCCATACACTGATGAAGATGTGTACTGTGATGCTTGTAGTGATAAAACCAGAGAATTATCACACGTCTCTGCCGTTTCCCTTAGCTCCGAATTTTAAACTTCTTTCAGCTCACTGTCTTTGTTTTCCGGGCCACAACTTTATGTTTTTTTCCCGCCTTTCTGCTGCGCTCCTTTTGCTCGCTTTGTTTCCCCCAGCAGCAGGCAGCTGCTTTTCGAGTCCTTGTAGGTCATGCACAAAGGCCCCAGATCAGAGGAAAAGCGCCTCGCCTGGAGCCTACCTGGGTGTGCTACGTGTGTTGCCTTTGCAACACGAACCAAAGTTGTTGTAGATATTGTGTGTTTGCATGAATACACGTAACACAGTGATTGAGCTACATAGGAGAAATAGTAAAGACGTGTGGGAACATGTGAGCATGTGTGCCGACGACTACATCATCAAGCAAGACTATGCTACGCCTGTGTCGCTTCTTGGCTGTGTCGCTTTTTTTGCGGGTGTTTTCGTGACAAAACGTAGTTTGAGGACCTCTTCTGGGTTTCCAGATGAAGGATCTTATAGTGTGTGACCCCCTGATGCCGGTCCCGTCATGTCGTGTTAAAGTAAACCACAACGACTTCAAGACTCCTAATTACAAGATGGCAAGTTGCATAGCAATCTACAACTTTGAAAGTTGTTTAGTGGTAATTTGGTTTTAGTGAGAGAGTCAGTAATGAGTGTAAGTGGCCATCTTTGACAACATATCCTGTTAAAGCTCCCTCATCAGGCTTAGCTCACAGTTCAGTTGAGGTGTACAATTGCACAATTGTTTCCTTGCTCAGCTTCTTTTCCTTAATCTTTTGGTGCTCATCCATAGGTGATAAAGAATAACTAGTATTGACAGGTATTAATGTTATATTTGTGCTGTGGAAATAAGCTAGTTGAAGAACACACACACATGCTTGAATCGATATGTGGAGGTGTTATCCCCCTAACACATCATTTGACCCTTTTGCTGCCCCCTGTGACTAGGGATGCAATGATTAGTCGACATAAAAAAATCGTCGACGCGTATTTTGGTCGTCGACGCATCGTTTGTAATGAAAAGATTCAGAGCTACCGGTAATTTTCATTCGTTACTATACACCACTGTATGTGTGTGTGTATATATATGTGTGTGTATATATATATGTGTGTGTGTGTGTATATATATATATGTGTGTGTGTGTGTGTGTATATATATATATATATATATATATATATATATATATATATATTAGTGCTGTCATATTAGCGCGTTATTAACGGCGTTAACGCAAACCAATTTTAATGCCGTCAATTTTATAACGCATTTTAATTTTTCAATTATTATTTTTTCGCGAGCACCACGACGGATGTAGCTAAACCGGAAGCAAAACAATAGGCACGCCGTTTGGGCTTGGAAGCTAGGCTAACGTTACGGTTTGAAATGAATGAATGGTGAGCGCGATACGGCAAAATCAATGATATTCAGTGAACTGCGAACAGGTGCGCGTGCCAGAAGGGAGCGCGAGTGAACACATTGAACACAGCAGGAGAGAACGCAACGTTAGCCAGCTAGCTAAAGCTCCGGTGGGAAATTATTAGCTTATGCCGTGTTCACACCGGACCATAACGCTACCGTTTTTGAGGAGGTAGATTTTGAGGTGAGGGGACTGACAAGGCAGAAGGTAAAGTGGTCCACCGTTCTATCAATAAGCAGACCTGCCAACCTGTACGCAATTTGCGTAGCGGATACGCATTTTGACGTCAAAGTACGCTGGTAAAAATTAGTCTAAAATTAATTTTAGACTAATTGACCAGCACACATTATATGCAATGCAATATAATGCGTGACGAGTATTTAATGACTTATCAATATATAGGTTATATATCAAGGTTGGCAGGTCTGAATAAGGCTAAACTAGAAGTTAACACCAATACAAACATTATTTTTGCAGCATGAGTGTGTTAGGG
The DNA here is from genome assembly GCA_038501785.1 of Myoxocephalus aenaeus. Taxonomy (NCBI): domain Eukaryota; kingdom Metazoa; phylum Chordata; class Actinopteri; order Perciformes; family Cottidae; genus Myoxocephalus; species Myoxocephalus aenaeus. The sequence continues at coordinate 441,900 of JBAMJR010000115.1, forward strand.
GAGAAGGATGCAGCCATTGTTAAACAGCTGGATGCTGGATTGAAATGCAGCTGGAACTGGTCGTGACTAAAACTGGAAGGCAAGGTCTCAATAAAAGGGCAAGAGGTGTCTTTTCATCTAGGAGATGTATTCTCCAAAATCAACAGGCAGGGATTCGCCAGATGCATTCTCTGCATCAAATATATAAATGATGCTAACAAAGGCAGCCATGCTCTCCCTTACCACATTGTGCCTCATATACTGTAAATGTTAGACCCAGTGACAGGCTGGCATGAAATGGCTTGCATAATACTTAGTAAGGAGGCCATAATAATGTTTGACTCATGGCTGAAGTTTCTCCAGCTCTCCCCAGGTTGGCAACAAAAGCATCTCAAAATGCATCAGATTGATGCTTTAAAATATGGAACATTTAAATTTTTCTTACGGGGGAGCATGCCCCCGGACCCTCCTAGAGGGGTAATATCCTTCTCACCTTTTTCACCCCTGACCCGTTTTCATGCCTGGTGCACTCTATAATTTTATTTTGTAAACCCTTGTTTACCTGAAATGTGCAGTGATTTTATTTTGTACCGCCCTGTTTGGCAGTTGTTTTTCAATAAAATAAAGCAAGCCAATCCACTTTTTCATGTTGATAAGAGCATTAAAATGCCCCAAAAAAAAATTGCGATTAATCGCGAGTTAACTATGACATAAATGCGATTAAATATTTTAATCGCTTGACAGCACTAATATATATATATATATATATATATATATATATATATATATATATATATATATATATATATATATATATATATATATATATATATATTAATTAATTAATAATAATAATATTTAGCATTATTAACACTTGGAGGTCTGGGGGTCAATTTCTTGATTTTTCTTGATTTTACATACTTTTTAAATTCCCCTTTTTAAAGTCACTAGCATATGATACAAAATCATGTGTTGTATATCAAAAAATACAGAACAATTTCAGCTATCTATATAATGAGGCACCATTGTCCCAAAGGCACAAGTGTAAATATGAAAATATGACTAAAGCTGAAAAATTGAATCTTGATTTTGGAAATGTCTCATATTTGTTGTGAAAACATAACTTTACTCAGGTGGGATAGCGGTTTTGGTGATGGAAATTGGTTTGCCAAAAGGTCTTAGGTTCACAAAAGCAGTGGAATATATGAATACAATGGTAGACACATGTAATTTAATGTCTAAAACCAAATTTATTATTATATGGTGGGGATGATGAGCTGTGGCTGGCTTTGCGGCCTGCTAGGTGATGTGTTCAGGCAGGCAGACGGACAGGGAGGCTGCTGCAGCGATGCTGCATGTTGCCCTCTGGACCCTCACAGCTCTGAATCCACTCTGTAAAATACATTAATACAGTCAGTATGAGTTCAATGTAAGAAAGTTAACGTGATAGAGACAACAGTTGATTATGCACCGTTCAGTCATAGACACGGAAGATAACAGCCAACACGGCACTATTTACTGACGCGCTAACCGCTACGAAGCTCTCGTCAACACACAAGTTATGTTATTTACTGTCTTACAAACATATAATGGAGGTCCAACACTACTGGTCGTACTATGTTCACTGTAACAAGTTAACGTGATAGATTCAACAATTGATTATGCCCCGTTTAGTCATATATACGGAAGATAACAGCCAACAAGGCACTGTGTACTGACGTGCTAACCGCTACGTAGCTCTCGTCAACACACACGTTATTTACTGTCTTACAAACACATAATGGAGGTCCAACACTACTGGTCGTACTATGTTCACTGTAACAAGTTAACGTGATAGATTCAACAATTAATTATGCCCCATTCAGTCATATATACGGAAGATAACAGCCAACAAGGCACTGTGTACTGACGTGCTAACCGCTACGTAGCTCTCGTCAACACACACGTTATTTACTGTCTTACAAACACATAATGGAGGTCCAGCACTACTGGTCGTACTATGTTCACTGTAACAAGTTAACGTGATAGATTCAACAATTGATTATGCCCCGTTTAGTCATATATATACGGAAGATAACAGCCAACAAGGCACTGTGTACTGACGTGCTAACCGCTACGTAGCTCTCGTCAACACACACGTTATTTACTGTCTTACAAACACATAATGGAGGTCCAACACTACTGGTCGTACTATGTTCACTGTAACAAGTTAACGTGATAGATTCAACAATTAATTATGCCCCATTCAGTCATATATACGGAAGATAACAGCCAACAAGGCACTGTGTACTGACGTGCTAACCGCTACGTAGCTCTCGTCAACACACACGTTATTTACTGTCTTACAAACACATAATGGAGGTCCAGCACTACTGGTCGTACTATGTTCACTGTAACAAGTTAACGTGATAGATTCAACAATTGATTACTCACCGTTCAGTCTCACAGAAACGCTGTGGCCATCTATCTGGCCCGTTAGCTCCGGCTAGCTCCTTGTTAGTGAATCCTTCAGGCTCTGAAGCTGCACCGTCAGTCCCCTCCAATATAGCTTTGCTCAGGACTCTTTGCTTGGCACCTTCTTACTCACAGTGAAGCTTTGCACGCCTCATACATGTCCATGTTTAGATACTCAGATGCGGAAGTGGAAACCATATCCGCCAGATTTTTAACCATATTTATGTGACGTATTATTGTGATGATTATAATTTTATTAAACATTTAGACACCTGGTGTAACGCTTCGACGCGGGCGCCGACCTCAGAGGGTTAATGTAGGTAGATATTTTTGACTTGGTCATTTTAAAAGTAGCTTTTAAAAAGTGTGGGCACCCCTGCTCCAGAGCATGTCAATATGCTCACGTTTCTGCATTAGAATTTAAAACGTGTGTAAATTGTGTTCCCCTGAAGGAGGGAGCAGCAAGACGTGGGACTGCAATAAGTCATTTTGATTTACTTTTAAACCCTTGCACTTTAATTGTCGGGTAGGATGGACAATTTTTTTACTTTTGGACTTTGAATGTCAGTTATTTTGCACTTTCAGAGGCTTGATTGCTATTTTGAGTCACTTTTAAAACTGTATTTGTACTTTTTCTTTACTTTTAAAGCATATTTGCACTTTAATTTGTATTACTATTTAATTTATTTGTTATAATGATGTTCTGATGTTCAGATCTTGTTACTCAAATACATTTGACAAATACAAGTTCAAATTCCAACATTTTGAGTCATTTTAATGGGAAATAGTCATTAGTAATCGAAAAAATAGTCGATAGATTAGTCGATTATGAAAATAATCGTTAGTTGCAGCTATGACCATGAGCTTGGGGTCACGGGTCATATAACTGTGTCACTGCATCGTAAACCTTCATTAGATCTGCAACGGTCCTCAGGACCTGTTGTATAATCTGGGTGCAGCCTTAAACTGCTTCTGTCCATGAAGCCATTTTATCTACACTTTCAAAAGTTGCACAATAGTCAGTCATATGCACTGCATTTCATATTGTTGGAAAGAAACAGTTGAGGTGGTAAGTATGAGATGGCCACACATCTATGTTTACAAATTCAATATATCCTGTCAATAGAATTCCAACATTAAATCTGAAACATGCTCATATGTGGCCATTGGAAACCCTATGACACAGTAATATATTTCTTTTACGTTTTTGCCTTTTCATGCGTTAGAAAGTACAGAATTTACAGGAAATGAGGGCTGCGAGAGAGTGAGACATGACATGCAGCAGAGGACTCTGGCCAGAATCTAATTTTGTGGCATTGTCATCATAGTGTATGGGAGCCATCCGAACCACCAGGACGGGAGCCTTGAGTGTAAGCTTCTTGAATTTTAATATTGTAGGTATTTGGGTGGCCTGTAGCATTTCTTGCCCAACACTATGCCTGACAGGTTAAAAGAGCATTCCCAAATGTCTTTGTGGCCTCCAGGTTTCAGTCATGTCATGTGGGCCCAATTTGAATTCAGGGCATGAGTCCCATAGGCTCAAATAGTGTGGTTGCCATTGCTCGAATAATTTCTCCTTCTAAATACAAAAACTCTGTTTTTAGTCTGAACTCTTTTCACCATGTCCCTGATTGTCTGCCTTGGCACTGAAGTCTGAAAATAATAGATTTAAAACAACTTGGGACACAATTATGGGTGTTAAGTACAAATGAAACTGTAACATGGCCAGTGTAGACAGCTGTATTGATTAAGTGTACTTTACATCACAAGCTTGGAGATGAACAGAAAAATGCAGCTGAAACACATCCGGTGTAAGAAAACCTGTGCAGCCAGATTCTATTTGAACTTAACTAAACATCTCAGTGACACACCTATCTTTAGGCCTAAAATGTATTGCATTCGTAGTATTGGAATACAAAAAGATGGTCAAGAAAATAAGGCAAGCAATGCCAGTTTAAACTTCAACAAAGAAGCATCTTAGTCCCTTTTTTGTTGTTGAAATTTAGTTAGTGGAATTTAGTTAAATTTTCACTTTTAATTTGTCGGAATCTTTCAAATTGAAATCTGAGGACGGGTTCTAGTGTTTTAGAAACTGTTTAGCAGTTACTTAGTAATAGGTTACTTTTTAATGTTACTTTACTCATGATTCATTACTTAGCACCAAAAGTAATTAGCTAATAACATGTTATATTATAATATTTATATTACTATTTACACTACTCTAAAGAAGGAGGTGAAGTGACCTTATCATGGTGTGACAAAGGTTGGGGTGGATAGTTGGATAAATATGGGAGACCAATATAATAATAAAACGTTGCATTCCTAACGTTCTCAAAACGATATAATCTTAACGATCTCAGAACGTTCTATTCCTGAACGTTGTATTCTTAACGTTGTCAGAATTACATTCCAAACGTTCTTGGAATGTTATATCCCTAACGTTATCAGAAGGTTCAATCTTAACGTTCTTGGAGCGTCGTTCTTTTCAACATTCAGCGTTATAGTTTTCAAAACGTTTTTACTAACGTTTACAAAAAAGTTATATTCTAAGTGTTCCTGGAATGTTGTTTACCAAACACTCTCAGAACGTTATATTCCTAACCTTTTTCTGAACGCTGTTTTAACGTTCGCAAAACATTGTTTTCCAAATGTTCTCTGGACGTTTTATTTTTTGTTTTGCCTAATGTCATTTTCTGAACATTGTTTTACTTACATTTTTGAAGCGTTACATCCCTCACGTTTTTGGAACGTTCTATTCCTAACATATTAAGAATGTTGTTTCTTTAACAATTACTTTTAATTTGCCCTCTTCAAAATCTGATTTGATGAAGTGATCAAAATACAAACCAAATGTCTGTATCATTCTGTATTATAAATGCAGTCACTCCCAAGTGTGACTACAATATAAAGGCACTTGTGTTGTTGATACGTATGAGCTTCCAAGCTTTTCTCCTTTTATTTTCACTCGTACCATTTTTAACATACATTGTTTGCTTAAATTCTGTAAAACTGGGAGGCAGAATAAAAAGATGAAAGGCAGCAAAGAAAAGAAAACATGTCAGTAACTGCTGTGTTGATCCCTGTGTGCTATAAAGTCAGACATCAGTTAGGTGGTAGAGGTGCAGCAGCAAATAATTTAGCAGCGCTAAAGCCGTAGGATCATGAGCGTGCAAACATGATTGTTGACAGAAACACAAAAGGAGGTTTAAGGTAGTCTCATCCAAGCTGTGTGAAATGTCGTCCACACACAGCCGTGTGCAAAGAGGGTGGGCAGGTGACCACGAGGACCTACCCCCCACAGACCAATTTGTAAGCAGAGTCCTCTATTCTCTCTCCTTGTGGTTTTCAATCATGACCCAGTTTTGGGGGGACAAAGCACCCCTGTTGTGCTCATAATAGCTACGGCTCCAATTAATAGGGCCGTCTGTATTTTCCTGTGCGTGCATCTGTGTACACTGATCATGGGAAACCTTCTAATCCTTTTTCTGTGACGCAAAGGTGTTGCAGACATGCTGTCTTTGCCTTTGCCCAACTCCTGCTCGAGTCTTTAAGCCTTATTGCCCTTGACACTCTGCCCTGCAGAGAACCAAGTCATCCTGTTTGTCTTCCTCACTGCGGACAGAGTGGGGCACTGTTTCCCTACTTTGCACGACCAGACTCCTGTGATTAAGTGGTGAGTAGCATTCTAGCCACCGAGAGCTCACCATTGGGCTTTGTTGCTAGGTTTTGCTCACTGTGATGTCTATTGTGTCTGCAGCAATGAAGAGACATCTGTTTCTTAAGCTAATTCTGCTCATTTGCCATCAACAAAGCTCTCTAACGTGAGTGGCTTACCCAGAGAGAACAAGACACTGCCATTGTTCAGGTCATCTTGTCACTTTTGTTTTACCAATCTGTCCAAACAGATTTACTGTCGCTGAAATTAAGCACATGAAAGAATGTCGAAAGAAGTTAATGAGACGGCCGAGGTATGGAGACACCATTTATAATGACACAAGCAGAGCAGAGCCCAGCCTAAACCAACACTGGTATCCCTGGGGACGAACCATTAACAACACCAGTTAGCAGGAAAAGATTGGTCACTGTTGTGTGTGTGTGTGTGTGTGCAGCTGATCCACAGTGTGGACCCCCCCCTAAAAAAAAAAACTTTATTTATACTTGCACCATCTGCGGAGGCTCGCACTGCGGTGCCACGCGCAAGCTCCAGCACACAAAGGTATTTATACTCTGCGCCGTTCGCTGTATGATTCCCTGAAGCACCAGAGGGCGTGCAAACAACGTGTACTGTGGAGAATCAAAAAGAGTAATCCAACCTGCAATGGCATGAACCAACCTCCACAATGCAGAGGAGGAATTGTAATTATCTGGAAACTCATATCTCATATTCACGGACTACTTTATTGCCTTTTGTACAAGCCCTGTAAAGAAACGAGTCAAGTATTTAATGCATTTAATGTATTATAAGAAAGGAAGGTTTAATAGTCTGTAAACTATTTGATTTGGCTGCAATATACAGTATATATTTAAGACCACCTGTTAGAATCATTTTTTAAACGTCTTTGTAAAAGTTATGAGTGCTCTTACCAGTGAATCATTTGTCATTATCGCCTCTGAAAAGCATTTTTTAAGACATTTTGAGATCATTTCAGAGACGACCGAAACACTGCGTTGTTTGTTGTGTGCGAGAGAGAGGAGGGTAAAAGAAGGCAAAGTGGACGTTGCAGGCAAGGTTTTTGTTAGTTCTTAATTATATTAATTAAAATATCTTGTGTTCCAGGCACAACTTTTAACCATGATGAGCTTGAAATCCACAGAACCTTGAAAATGAATAACATCTGAAATGATTGCATGAGTCTATCAGGTGAGAGAGTCTGAGCTGGCTGAGGCTGCGCTATGATTGGCCAGTCTGTGTTCAAGGCGCGGGACTTAGCAAAGGGTCAACTGGCCGGGTGTGCAGAGGTGTTAAAGTGAAGCAGGGTTTGAACTTCTCCCCTAAGCTTACTTTTTTCATTCTTTTTTGCCTGCGTCGGCAATTGCAACACCATGAATGCCGTCTTGCCGAATTTGAGGATACCGTCCATGAATTTGTGCTTCATTATCCTCATTTGTGAGGAGATTACATAGACATGCAAGCGTGGCCGTTTGGGAACCGGTAAAGACACATTTAGCCTTTTAGACGTGGTCGTATGGACATGGTGCACAATTAATTTGAAGCAAGTTGTGACCTTTAGACCAGTGCAATATTTTGTAGCTTTTGTTATTCTTCTCTTACTCCTGATATGTAGCTGCCTTCCAAAGTCAGGTTTGATTTTTTATATATATATATATATATATATATATATAATACATTAACATACTGTGCTGCTGCTGAATTGCTTTTTTTGGTCAATATAAACCTATTCACGTTCTACTTATGAGGCGTAAACTTTGCCAGCAACACACATATTTTGTTTTAATAAACGTACTGCTTGATTTAAAAAAAAAAAAGAAAAGAGAAAGTAACGTCACTAAGGGTGTCAATACCTGACCTGTACAAACAGGGATTCCCCAAAATATACACTCATGTCATTGGAACAAAAACATCCCCACACACTCTCGCCTAGTAGGCACACACTTACAGCACAAACAGCAGCGAGTCAAACAAACAAAAAAAACACCAGCGAGAGACGAGAATAAGCTGCAGAGCAAACAAGGGAGTGGAGCCTAGAAACATTCTCAGGCAGCCGGGCCTGTGGGTGTCAGGCCGAGCTCTACCTCTCACCTGCTGAATTGTGTTTGCACACACATGTGTTTGCTTGCCTGTCTGTGTGTGTCTGTTTGCACGTAGGTATGGTTCAAGGTGTAATGTTTGCTCTTTTAGGCTGCCTGACAGGTGTCTCTCAGCCAAAGCCTTATTCAGTTATGCCCTTTCAGCAGCACTGAGTGCTAATGGAAAAAATAAGCTTTGTAAGGAAAGTAAATCTGAGAGAAGTCATTCATTTGCAGTCGGGCCATTGTTTCACTGACTTTGAGAAACGGGCTGTCACGGATCGCTGCCCTAATACGTTGTCCTCCACCCATATTAATGTAACAAAGGTTATTTCATGAATACCTAAACGAGACACTAATTTGCCTGTTTGATCACATGTGAGCTTGATAATGTTCAGCATCATTCATCATGTTTTCACTTCAGCCTCCAGTGGCATTGTCTGCTCGGGTGCATGTCATGGGACAAATTAAACGACAAAATGCACCGTTTATAACTGCTCCTAGAGCTACACATGACAAGTTAAGATCAATCTGTTTCATGATGTGCTAAAGTTAAGTTTTGCTTTTGCTTTAGGCATAAATACGACTTAGTTTAGGGACACACATGTGATAATTAACAGCTGGAAACAGAAAACGAACAGAAGCCTCCCGTGTTCACGCTCAATATTTTATTTGTTGCATCCATCCACCCGACTTCCTCCCAGTCATACATATATCAACAATAAATGACAGATTATGCAGAACCCGAAAAGTTTGTACAATGAATTTAGGACTTCTCTCGTGCAATATCGTCTACGATATGCCAGAGATGTTTTGATGTAGTTCAAGGTAGGGTCATTTTCTTTTAAAAATTCAACTAACTGACCAACTTTCAATGCTATTGGCTGTGCTGTTGGAACAGCAATAGTGATACAATAACTTTAATTAAGCCATAGAATCAAGGACCTTTTAACGTATGGATTCATTTTAGACAGTTGTAAGACGTGTTGGGATAGAATGGCAGAGGATTGATCCTTTTGATCCAAGTTTCCTTCTGAATGTTTACAGAAATCCCAGATATACATAATATAAAGTGCATGTTTCTCAAATGTATCAAGTATCTTTCATGTGAACCTTTCACTTTTAATGCAGCAGTAATAATAACACTCTAACACAGGAAAGGGTAACTTTTTGATATTTAAAACACCTTACATTGTGCCATTCCTATTTTTACTTGTGTAATGGATCTGAATATTTCTTCCACAACTAGTGGCTGTCCCTGTTGTCATCTCCAGACCCAGCCATAGGGTGTCTGTGTGGGTGCACCTCAGGGAACCTGCACTCAAAGTAGTGTTCCACCCCTCCTCCCCTCTCACATACAGTGTATGGTGCATGCTCCTGCTGCAGCAGACACGCTGTCTTGTTAATTTCCTGATTGTGTAATTATATCAGGATGCTGTTCGTGCTATCAGTAATGTTGCCTGTTATTGTTTGGGCTGTGTGTGTTTATGTGAGATGAGGGCCAGTGATAGCAAACCTCGGCTCCATTCTTGTGCTATCCAAGTCATCTGAGATAGCAGTTCCTACACTGACGTCTTCACAGACAAAAACCTTGTTGAAAATGATTCATGTGGTGTCAGGAAAAGCGCACATTTAAAGCAGTTAGAATCTGATACACCCTGCAGAAACACCAAGAGAAAGTGTGTCTGCGGGGTGAGTGGATGTTTTCCCATGGCAGAGAGAGGACATAGATCCTATCCAGCCCACTAACTGTAATTGCGCTTGTTTAGAGTTCATTTAATGAGGAGTGGGGCCTGTAGGAAGAAGGCAACGGAAGGGGAGGTGTCATCCTCTCACATCAGACATGAGGCTCTGGGCCCAGAAGGAGAGGAGGTGCAAATGAGTTTAGGTCACAAGGAAAAGGGACTGGAAGATGAGCATGATAAGATCCACTGCGGTTGCCCGCCCTTCCTGTCCCTGGTGATGATAATCACTCACCTTGTTTTGCCTTCGCTACCTCATGATAGAAGCCAAGGGCTACGTGACACGTCTCTAAACAATCACTTGAGATGATAAAGGACAGACGGCTGGTTCGCACAAGTAAGACCAGCCATGCTCTAAAAAGGCTTTTTGCACTGGAGACTCTGAAACTCGTCGCTTCCACTGCATGACCCTACGTCCTTTCCTTTCTGGAAATCATGTAACACAAATAATCCTGTTAATCTGCAGTGAAGATGCCATCCGCTTTGTTTTGTCAGGAACTTGCCCTCGAAGTCCAATGCGGACTATCACACTAACAAGCGCAAAACCTCTTTTTTGATACTGAAATGAAGACTGGGTGAAGGGGCTGCTTCCAATACTTTTTTTTTTTTTTTTTTAACAATCCGATAGTCCTGCTGACGGGCCGGATGTGTGGAGATGTGAAGTAGGCCGTGTTCTCTTTTAAGATCTCTTTTCCAAACACCGTACCCTCTGCGCCTCGTCAGACTCCGTCACTACAAAGTGAACAAACCTTGCTGTTAAATATCACAACCATTGGCTCCTGTTATGGATCACTCCAGCTGGAATCATATTGCAATCGGCACACCTCATGTAGGATGTAAGGCAACAGATTGGGACACAAATCGTCTTGAAGTGTGAGCAGCACATTTTGAAAAGTCCAGTGGTCTGCAAATGGCTCCTGTGACCTCTGTTGAACCTTCTCTCAGACCAACACCACGGCCATTTACTCCGTCCTACATGATGTAAACACATTGATATGGGTTAGCATGTGTTCAGTAAATGTTTCCTGCCAGGAGCGGCTGTCAGAATCCTTCATGGACCTGCTTTGGAACACATCATGGAGTTTCCAATCCAACATAATGGGATCACCCTTTAAATACCCTTTCAAACAGCTCCACTAAAAGGATGTGCGGCCCGTTTCTTAGCCATTTCCTCGATCAACCTGGCTGCACTGCGTTAAGTAGACACCTGATTTGATGGTCGAGCTTTGTCAGATCGTCACAGCCTAAGCTCTCAGGGGATGAGCCACAAATCACCTGCTAAGACTCTTTAGAGACGGAGCTGAGGACTCAAATCCCCAAGTGTACCTTTCTTACCTGTTCTTAGTCCTCTTACTGCACACTCGCACAGACCTGCGTCCTGAAAAGGCCAACTGGTAATCCAATCCAACACCTGCTGTAAGGACACCTGGTGTCCAGATTGACTGAGATTGCATTGCAAGGGCAAGGTCTGTTTTGGTTTTTACACCTTAGTTGCTTAGCTTTAGAGCCTAGGTTTTGTTGTATTCGTTAGGAAATGAATGCAAATCAAGATGTAGCATAAGTAGGCATTACTTACAGGCTTAAATGGCATGGCTTCCTTGAAGTTATTGGCATTGGTTATCGTAGCGCTCTGCATAATTGATGCGCTGTTTGAGATCTCATTTGAGGGTCAAGGAGGGAAAGTTTGCTGTGATTTTCGGAGTTTCTGGTGTCAATGTAACAAAGATCTACGGTATTTTTGAAAGGGAAATCTAGTCTTTTACACATCCTCTCCAAGGTTTTATTTGAACAACATTATTGGGAATTATTTTTGACCAGCACTACGAGGAAGATTCCTTTCCCCTTTTCATGACACGTTTTGTAAATGGCCTTTTCTAAGTCGGTGTAGCACCTTTCATCAAAGAAATGCAGCTCAGAGTGCTCTACAAAAACGAAAGATAGACATAGAATGAACATGAGAAGACAAACTAAGAGCACATTTATTAACGTCGTTTTGTGCACAATTCAAAAGCCATCTGAGTCCAGAACCAAACAGAACCCTCCCAATGTATTAATAATGAATGCAGGTGTTCTTCAGTCACCTCACAGCGTCTTCCATGGGGTGTACCTCACTGCTGGTCTTATCTGTGTGGGGTACCGCCAGAAAACGGCGCCGTAAAAAACACCAGTGTGTACTTCTCAGAACACACACCACCGTCTTTGCTCACACATCTACCAACAACTGATCACAATGATAGCGATACAAAACAAAGTACTTGTATGTATAGCATGCATGAAATCATGAAAATAATTGCAGAAGTCAAAATAAAATGGAAAAATAAAACATGCTCGATAAAATAGGTAATTTGGTAACTTGACAGTTATCGAACATTAACTCTGACAGTTCAGAAGCCTGGAATGTGTACAAGGATGGAAAGAACTGAGGAGCTTTGGTGTAGCCAGTGAATCTAGTTTATTACCACAGTGCCTGGTGGGTTTCATTTCCATGACATGATAATGAGGCATGCACGAGCCGGAGACAACTACACATAGCAAATGGAATCAGAAGACGTGAATCCAGCCCCACGGGGAGCATATTCACGTGTTATTTGACCACATGGTGTGTAACATTTTGAGAGCAGAGGAAGCAGGTTGGACTCTTGTTTAGTTTGATCCCATTATGAGCCTACATGCCTAGAGCGTGCAAAATGACGAACTTAGTTGTCTTGCGCCTCTCACCCAGCCTTTCTTTAGGTACTTAATCACCTTTAGGAGGATAGTTCCTCCTTTGGCTAACCTGCCCGTCAGCAGCATGTGATCCCCGGTAAACCGTACTTATCAAACTAAATACTTGATCCGGACCAGGCCGGCAGCTAAAGATGAGGCTAAGGAGCCGGCTCAGAGTATTGTGATTTCAGACCTAAGAGAGGACAAACATCTTAGTAGGATAAATGTGACTGCTCTGTACTCTGTACTTAAATCCAACCTTTACTTGACCCAGCTGGATCGTTGCTTAACTGGCTCTTCTTCAGGTGTCCTGTCTTTTTCTCAAAATACAGTGATATTGGTGTTGAAGATGAGGTAATGCAGATTTTCATTGGGCTAAAACGAAGGGGGGATACCCCATAGGGACTGATTCATATCACTACCACTGAGTAGTTTAAACAATCAACAAAGCTACAAGTAGGTACAGTATTTCATGAGTATTCTGTATATACTGCCTTGGAAAATCAGTTTTTCTAAATATATTTAATAATTTTTTTAAGATACCAAGTACGACTTAAAGGATATTTTGATTCGCTGAAAAAGGTTTCATAAAGATCTTTTGAGTGGGTTGGTGTCTCAGTCAGTATGAATGTATGAAATATGAATGGACAAATACCACTAGTGCCAAGTGAGAAAATAGTACTAAAGTAATGGAAAAAAAGAAATTATTCATGCTGAAAACATCTAAATAAACCTATTGCTTATTATTCAGTGCTTAATAAATATATATATTGGGACATTTTGTCATCATCAAAGACAAATGCAGCTCCAATTCCACCTTATTTGGTTTACCACATTTCAGCCAGCAGAGGGTATCGGTACTCCAAGAGGAGATCCTCCTTCTCCAGGTCTCATTGTCTCAGTACATACCTTTACCATGCAGTTCCATGTCTCCTCAACCTATTTGTACTGTGTGTGTGTGTGTGTGTGTGTGTGCGTGTGCGTGTGCGTGTGCGTGATGTCATACCAACTTCCAGCGAGAACAGCAGGAGTCGCTGTCACACTCTGTGCTCCAGTCTGTTTTTTCCCTGTTCATACGTCATTTGTAGCTGGTGAAATAACTAAGCTTTGCGAGATGGATCTATCAGTGGGTGAACATACATTTAAATACCCTTCAGGGCGAATACATGGGAGGAAGTTTCCTTCACCTTGTGGAGTTTGTTAAACAGGGGCTCGTACTTTGAAAGGACCCACTTAGCCTCGATGAATGTGGTTGTAGTGGGGGTGGGGGGGTTTAGGTCTTTGTGTGCGCTTGCCTAGAAAGCCAGACATCAAATAGACTCCAGCCAGAGGTGAAAGAGGGCTGAGCGGGTTAAGAGAAATAATTAGGCTTCCAAAGGGTGCATCTCAGAGCTCATGTGGTTGATGACGAGGCAGGCGTGTTATTGAGGAACATGGCTAATTGTTTTTTGTTTTTGTTTTTTTTTAACATGTTTTCCATCATTAGCATGGAGCAAGTCAACTTTGCTTCACCTTGTTGTCATTGAAATGTTAATCAAGACCAGAAGGTAGAGCAGAAGCAAGCAGAATCCAGTGGTAATGTAAGTCATTTTAAGTCTCAGTCAGAAGGGCCAACAACAGATCAACACTTCCTGCTGATGCATTACATGTACTATACTGCGCCTGTGTCTCAGGAGAAACTCTCATTTGCCCAAGACATGAAAGGAAATAAATCAACTTGCTGAGCCACTTGGACCTTCACTTTTATGTTCAATAGCAATAACTGCGTCTTAACTTTAGTAGTTGTTTGACCGATTGTACCTTTCTTATCAAACTGTGGTATAAGAAGGAAGTGTTATTGTTAACAATAAGACTTGACTTTGACATTTACCCTTTAATTACTCTTTGACCTCCAAATGGGATGTTGTTAACAATATATAAGGAAAGCCAAACAGTAAATAACCAGATAGGAAGGTCAAGAGGCAAAGAGCTGTTTAACTTGAGTTTGATTGGAAGTGTTGAACAGTTATGCCGTGTTCACACCAAAAGAGTTGCGAATTTTCGCAAACATTCGCTGGGGAAAGGGGGCGCGGCTTATCTCCATGGCTTTACTCCGTGAAAACATTTACCATTTCCGCCATTCACCATTGAAATAACCACTAGTTCTGCTTTTCGTTGAGAAAGTCCCACAAACGTCGGAACATCAAACGCCCCCGTGTCTGGGTTCATAATATTATCCGTAGTCGCACACAGCTCCGACTCCTCCAGGACAAGTGTCTGAATGAAGCCGCTTCCAGCGCTCCTTCAGCGGACCCACAGCAGTTTGATTCAGCGACAGCAGGACGGCGGTGACGACGGTGTAGCTTCTCAACGCTGATTGGCTTTCGCAACTCCGTGTCGGGCGAATTCTGAAATATTTCAACTCCGGCGGAAAAGCGAATATTCACAATGCCTTTTCGCCTCTATTGCGCCGCCCGGCGAAAAATTTGCTTTTTCGCCGGGCGGCGCGTCTGTGCATTGACTTAACATGTAATCTACTCGTGCGAATATTTCGCAACTCTGGTGTGAACACGGCATTACAGGTTACCAAAACCAGTTAACATGCTGGTGGATCAGCAGTCAACCCTTGTTCAAACCCTCACAGCTATAATCCTTTGAGAATTATGCACTTACCTGAAGCTCGGTGGTGGTGCTTTCCCTTGTGCAAAAACAGCACATTTCAACAACATGGGTCAGTAGCTTGCATGATTTGTCCTCAAGTAGGTCAGGGTCAAAGGTTCACTTTCTATTACAAGATCAGTGGAGGCAATGTAACTGTGACTCATCAGCGTGAGACACTATAGTTTACTAGTATCTTTACACTTGTGTGTGTGTGTGTGTGTGTGTGTGTGTGTGTGTGTGTGTGTGTATATGTATGTGTATATATATATATATATATATATATATACTCGTATGTATGTATGTATGTATAGATACACTTTTTTGAAGGTACGAAGTACGACTTAAAGGATATTTTGATTCCCTGAAAAAGGTTTCATAAAGCTCTTAAGTGGGTTGGTGTCTCAGTCAGCATGAATGTATGAAATATGACTGGACAAATACCACTAGTGCCAAGTGAGAAAATAGTATATCTAAATAATTTCATCGTCCTTGTGTTGCCCCCATGATGAGATCAAACCTTCAAGTCCTTCTTTAAAATATTCTTATTTAGCATTATACAGTGCCTTGTTAGGCTAGGCTAGCAGCTTCCTCAGGGAACATTCAGAGCCAAAGAACAGTTCCTGCAAAGTACAACAAGGCTGATGAATTGCAAACAATGCACAACAGACAGATGTGGAAGTAGAGGCCTGGACCGGATCCAAAATGATACCTTACCCAACCTGACATGCATAAATGCATTTTCTATCCAAAAGGAACCTGAGGACGGTCAGACCTTGCTCTGATATCAGTAGTGAATATAATATTTCTAATACCACAGGAAAAATTGGGGGCATTACTTTAATATATATATATATATATATATATATATTAAAGTAATGAGAGAGAGAGAGAGAGAGAGAGAGAGATATCTATCATCTCTGGTATACTTTGATAACCAAATGAAGAGGTCTAACTATGAAGAACGTTGTGCTCTTGTACAGATTTAATCATAAGCACAATGGTGAAAGAAAGTCAAACCCACAAAGCTGTCCCTGCTGAGATTTGAAGTGTAAATATATTTTCAGTTCATAATGAAACTGGCCCAGACTGTATTGGTAATTAATGGGACACACTGAATGCTATAACATAATAAATATAATTATAAATAATGGTTTACACCTGGAGTGAACCATACGAGTGAGGTGAAGATGCAGGCGGGGCCATGCGGTACAGCAGCGTTGTGTGCCGTCTGGATCATTACCATACACATATACTGAATCAGAGAGGAACATACTGGTGTATGGCCCAATCCCCGTCTGTCATACCAGCTAGATCCTCACCAGAAATGTTCTGGAACAGTTTGGTTTTGCCACAACAATCTGGCCTTTAGGGCTACTTTGACTTTAAATAAATTTGCGTTAGCTATTTCTACAGATATCATGCATTCATTCATATACAAATGTGAACGGGCCTCGTAATAAGCCACATTTCTGGAACAAATGGACGGTGCAGATACTGCCTCTCTGCCAGCGGTCAATCCATTTCTACACAGTTTGGAGTTGTTTGTTTCATGGAATGTGTTCCTTTAGTCATTTTTCATGCAGTAGTTTTGGCATAAAGGTTGTTGTGGTCAATCAGCTCTCGATCTCTTTAGATTCATGTTGACGTCTTCACACAAATCCTTAATTTTCTCACTCGGATGACACTGGAAAAAAAATATAATTTCATATATCATTAAATGCTATTGCAATAGGGGTTAACACACAATCACGAAATGAAATGCGCCTTCGTTTTGATTTCACAAGCATTTCATGAAACCTTTCAGAACGTTTTTCCTCCCAAACTACTCCTGCTAATTTATGACCCTGCTTAGAGGAGGCCGGGCATGGCTCTCTTTGTTTCGCCATCTGCAATATTTCACGCTATTTCTCCACAAACTCGTGTGGAGTATCTGCATGCTTTACTTTGCTGTTGCTTTTGATAGTAGTTTGGGTTTGATGTATCTTGATCTTTGTATTGTTTCATTTGAAAGTCTTCAAAGTCCAAAGACTACATGTTGTACCTCATGTTTGTCGTCTCTGCTCTACTGACGTTGTACTTCACTTCCAAAGAATGTGAGTTTTTCCAATATAAAATGTTTTTGTCCAGCTAAAAGTAAATAATCTGTGCCTTTCCTCTCTTGTAATGATTTTTAGTTTTTACAGATGCTTTTATCCAAAGCCATTTTGAAATGTAGGGATCCTGTTTTATACAGTAGATTTAGCTTTGGTTTATACTGCTGCCAACCAGCTGTATGTTTGATCAAGGGACACAAACACAATTTAATGTCCCTCCACCAGAGCTTTGAACCCACAGCGTGCCCTTTTGGCCCGGGCCCCGAGCCTCCCACTCTTCTGAGCTGTGCCCACTGTTGGTAATCCATCTGTGAGGGTTGTGTTCATCTGGTGTTCCTGTCCACAATTAATCATGTTTATGAAGGAGAATAAGAAAGAATACTTGAAACACCTTCGCAGGTTCACTATCCTTTACTTCTGTTCGTGCACAATGTCACGCTGTGCTTGTGGCACACGGATGGTAATCTGGAGTAAAACTCCCAGCCTCCTCCTTTCCATTGCTGATCTCTCTGCATGTGGATCAAATCAGAATTATCCGCTAATTGACAATTTACAGGGCTCGAGAAAATCCCTAATGGACTTGATATTAAATCCCCTTCAGATATTTAAAGTGTCTTTTTGGAGTGCCTTGCCGAAAAAGCAGGCTTTTTCTTTTTTACAAGACGGCCGAGTTAAGCCAGTCAGTGTGTCGGAATGGGCCAGCCAAGCCCAGGCGGCTGTTGGATGGGATTATGGGTAGACAGTAGGGAAGGGCAGTGCGACGCAGGGGAGAAGGGAATGGCCAGATCTCCGTTCAATGACTTCCAGATGGACCGCAAGCCCAGGTTCTCTCACTGGAGATACACACTCAGCCTGGTTAACGTGTGCACTGTGCTTCTTTATAATGAGATCGACTAGGTTTTATGTGGAAAGTTAGATAACATAAATTCTAATATGCCTGCCCGGCCCTTTAATGTACTATTAAGGCTTTGATCAAAACAACTTGAACTATTAAACTGAAGTCTGCGATCTTTGGTGTAAATTTATGTTACTTTTCAAGAGAACCTTACTTTCAACTTTTACTGTTAAACTAGTTCAAACCTTGTTCCTTTTCTTTACAGATATGGTTGTCCCCGGCAGCAGTCCAGTTCTGCCCTCTCACCACCATTTAAAGAAGGGATCACCAATGGTCATTGATATGTGTATAAATTCTCCTTTTTTTTTTGGTGGCAACAGCCACATATAGAATATGACCTATGTGTAAAACTGTGCACTGTGTTCTTCTGTTGTCAGTGCTTACTGATGTTCAAATAAATGGCATCTCAAGAATAAATATTTTGGGACCTTTTACCTTGTTGGCAATGACTTAAATGACTCATTCACATTATATTTTCACATATTGCAAACATTGTTTGTTTGGTTATTACAGAACAACCCTACTAACCCAGTGTCTTGGAATGCAGGTTTAAATTCTACAAATCAACAGCAAATACATTTGGAGAGAAACGTAATGCCCCCAAACCTTTTATTTTATTCAGCATGTGATGTTTATTCTGTAGTTATGTTTAAGCAAACCACAATCCTTCCTTAATCAGCATTTAGATTTAGTTGCTGAACCCTTCCCACAAGCTAGACTCGGGTCTCAGCCCTCAAAGTCCTCCACGTTGTTCACCCTCCACACTGACCATCTCCCTGTAAGATCGTAGCGCTTCCTTCAATGGAAAAAACATTGCGAGTGAACATAATCCAGGCAGCAATTATATTTCCCTCAAACATTAAGTAGCATATGAGCCTAATCGCTAGGACACAAGGTTCCCATACCAGTGTTCACATACTTTATATTTAAGCTAACCATTTTGCAAAACAGGCTGATGTGTTTTAGATTTTTGGATGTAGTCGTCATTCCATTGGTTTCCATTTGTTTCTGTATTTTGCCAATCCTCTTCAAATTTAGAAAAAAGGTATTACAAAGAAATCATCCATCTCAAAAGGTAACGCAGACTTCATGTTCCTAACTCAAATAAGTGTCAAGGCTCAGCCAATTGATCTTAATGCCTTATTAAAATCAATGAAAGACAATCTAAACATCAAAAACCTCACAGTATTCAACATATACAATTACCAAAAATACTGGTA
The DNA here is from genome assembly GCA_038501785.1 of Myoxocephalus aenaeus. NCBI lineage: Eukaryota > Metazoa > Chordata > Actinopteri > Perciformes > Cottidae > Myoxocephalus > Myoxocephalus aenaeus. The sequence goes on from JBAMJR010000115.1 coordinate 461,377, forward strand.
TGGCCCTTTTAAGCAAATCACATTAAATAACACTAGTGACCGAAACTGTACTTTGACAGCTAAATGAATGTCTAATCACTAGTATCAGGCTTATGGCTCAGGATTTCAAGATAACTGGCTGGTGATTTGTTGATTTGAGTGAACGCTTTCTGTGAAGTGCCGCCCTTCATATGAAATGCAGCAACGGCTGAGAAAAGATAGAGAAAGAGGTACTGACATGAACCAGGACCGAGCCATCAGCATAACTCATGATCTAATGAGAGCTGTGTGTGAGAGAAAGCTATGCTCGTGTACTCGCCCCGCTGCCTCCACATTCCTTTCAACCAATGGGCCTTACCTCGATTTTTGTTTGCGGACCTGCATTTGCTGATTGTAACTCAAGCGGATAGTCTACTCTAAGGGCTTCTTCTTCTATTGGACAGCATCATGTAATGGCCAAGTAGTGGTCTTTATATAATTGTGTGAGCCAAGTAACATATACGGTAGTACAACCAGAGCAAGCAGCGCAGTGAGCGACCGTTATTGAGTTACGTTGTATAGTAACGAGTGCAGCCAGGCAGAAAAGTCCACGAAGGGCCGCTGTTGTTTATTTACGCTAGTTACTTTTTACGCTATTATTATAACAACACAAACTATGATTTTTTTCCTCACTAATGCTAACCAAGTAGTTTTGGCTCCTAAACCTAACCTACCATTTCACAATGTTTACCACGTGGCATTGTGCTTTTCTACTCAAAGCTCTTTAACTTTACATGTCATCATTCACACCCACTCAGACACTGATGGGAGGAGCTACCATGCTAGGGGTTACCTGCCCATCAGGAATATCTCAACATTCCCATTTACACACCTCAGGAACAGACTACAGGAGCCATTTGAGTAAAAGTGTCTTGCCCAAAGACACGGCGGCATGGACTACGGGAGCCGGGGATTTCTGCTGACTGGATGCAGGAAGAATTCATTGACAAAAAGACTTCTGGACCATGGCCTCTGAAAAACAGCAACGTTTTTGAAGACTCATCAAATGAAATGGCTTCTTTAGCTTTATGAAGCTCATGCGCAAGTTCAGTAAGGAAGACAAGAGTTACGGGCTGGTTCATTCAGGAGCCAGGCGGTAGTCTCGCAGCGGTGGCTCCATCAGCTGATTAGGGGGGTGTGAATGAACCAACCTGTCAGAGCATTTACCTAAACCTATCACAGCGTTGTGTCTACTTTAAATGGTTTCTCCGCAGGGCTGTCAGTTGTCTTTGCAGCTCTAACCGAGGCGACCCTCCTCCACCCCGGGCACCACCAGTCAGCAGTTGGTCCGGCGTGATTCCTCAGAGGGGCTTCGACATCTCTCGGCTTCTTCTTCTTCTTCTTCTTCTTCTTCTCCACCACCAGTGTCTAGACTCCAGGGGGGATTCTGCTGCCGCAGATGTCAGCATCTCTACCCCCTTGCTTATCCTAGTACAGGATGGAGTCTAATCGCCAAAAAACATTGCACAATTCATTGTAGGCTATTGTGTTATATGGTGTAATAAACTATGCTTATTCCGTAACTAGTCTCTCCTGATTGAAATAGGTTTAGTTAGGAGAGAGGGTTGCATTTAAATGCTCAGCTTGTTAGCAAACACATTATTCAAATATGTTGTATGTACTGTATGTTAGAAAGTGTGCAAGAAAAAACCTGCTAATCTTGGCTTGCAGTTTCCAGTGACATTTTCTCACATGTCAATAAAACAAACCAAAAATATCTACGATGAACCGTTTACACTTGATGCGACATTAATAAAACAGCTTAAAATGGATTTCATTTTAAAGTGAGTGTTATGTAATGTAGTACAATGGCGGTCTTGAATTGAATATAGCAAACAATTAGAGGTATGAAAATGTTTATTCATCAGGTGTGCAAAAATGTCAATATATTCAAAAATATTAGAATGAAACATGAAATAAAGAGACAATGCACAAATGCATGAGGGATCTCCATCATATCTTACAGGTTCTCTCTTGTAATGCAAGTTCAAGCTGTCCTTACTGTAATGCTAGAGAGAGCCTTTTCTTTCAGCTGTCCTGCCTACTCAGGCTGTTTTGTACTTGCAGTCTTACTGGATTTCTTTCCAAGTAAGTCCTTTGGGAGTGGGATTTGTGTGCAGCTCTCTTTTCCAGTACTCACCATGGCTTAACAACGGTTCTTTAAGCCCACATCTGGTTGCTGTCCCGTTTCCCAAAATTTTTGTTTGGAGTCATGAGTTTGGACCTTTGACAAACAACTTTAAGTAGTATGGCTTAGTCGTAAGCAAGTATCACGCACTAGCATAGACCCGTACAAGGTAATTGAATAAGACCTTTACACTAACAACTCTCACGATGGACGTTCTTTTGGTGCATCTTTAACTTGCTTTTGTTACTCTGCATGTAAATCATGGGAAAAGACTAATTTAACTTTGAGTATTAGATTCTTAGATAATTTTTTCTGTCTTATATTCTGATATGATCATTCTCACTTGGACTTTAATGCACTTTTACCCTACACATCAAGGAGTAGCAAATCTCATTTTGGCACATATGAATAATTAGGACTCAAAGCTGTGGTAACTTTTTTAATCTGTGATGTCTTTTGGACATCAACCTGAGCTCCGCCTACTTCACAAGGCTGGTGGCCTTGTATCTTTTTCTTATTGTCAACAAAAGCCATGAAAATACCCAAATCACCAATGTTTTGATCTTCCATATCAATAAGCAATACCGATGCACAGGTGAAGAATACATAGAGCGTTGATATTTGCTTATTTGATGTTGAGGCTCTGATCTCATCATCCCCCACAAAGCGCTGCATAGCAGGGAGTGGGCCTGTGGCTAATGAGGGCTGCACTGCACTCATACGCTGTGTTGAAACAGCACCTCCTGGACTTCTCATTGGATTTGTTGACAATAAGAAAAACATAAAATAACATCAGCCTTATTCATGAAGCATGCTGTATCTAGGTGGTACTCTACAAGAAATGATAGAACCATGATAGATACACATCTAGGCCTCATTTTCCTCAAGGGCATCACACCAATCGTTGATTTTCTTTTATCTGTGGTATTGTCTGAAAAATGATCCTAATTTCTACTTCAGGTTAGGTAGCTAACCCTTCTTGGATAGTTGTTGTTGGTACGTTACTGTCAGACTGTGTGTCTCCCTCTGATAGACTTTGAAGTGCTGCTCAAACCTGCACTTTGCATTAGAGTGTTGAAAACCCACCCTATCTGTACATTTGCTACAATATGCAGAAGTAAAGAGGCCGGCCACTGTTCACCGCACAGGGTTGTATGCAATAGTGCTTCATGGAGAATTCATGGATATAAATGGCTTTGGCGATGAGCATGGCTGTGGTTCATTATCATTGATTGGCACCAGTAGCCCACAGTGGGGTGTTGAACCTTGATTAATTTCAGACTTGTACATTGGACAAAACTGGTTCCTCTAGTGGTCCATGTTAGCCGTCAGTCCAGTGAGTCCCAGCGCTACTCAGCCCCACTTGGTACTGATAGGATGGATCCCGGATCGATATAGTGCCTTGTGTGGGATAGGCTGAGAAATCTCTGTGAGGCCGGAGTGGGGACCCTGGTTTCTTGTGGTACAGAGGTGGATGGCCTGACCTTTCTCTGGATCCGGAAACAGCTGGAGCACAGGATGAAGGAGGTATAACAGGCAGACCTCTCTGAACCGTAGCCGAGTTGTAGACACCCAAGTCAGCCTGTGGTCGAGGCGCCAAGGAGGATGTGGGGTGCGGTACAACCGGCGTGACCGTGGCAGCGTTGGTGAAGTGAGCAGTGAAGGGCTGGTATGGGACAGCCTCCACGCTATAGCGAGGGTAGGGCTGCATTGTAGCCCACATGTTGCAATTTATTGAAGAGGAGTTGGTCAGGTCATCTGTGTCCCCTGCCCCCGATCCAGACTCTGTCTCAATACTACCGTACATACAAGCCTCTCTAGAGGTGATCGCCTCAGTGCAGTACGGATGAGACATCAAGGGCGACTCATAAGAGGTAGCTGAACGAAAGTAATGCTCCTCTGAGACCACAGATGATGACTCCAGATATGGCCGCTTACATCCAAGCTCTAGGTGTCGGGTATTATCTGCAAATGGATACAGTCAACAACAATAATATTTTATTTTGAAACAAGGGAGTACTTAATAGGCACGTCTGATTCTGTACAGTAGCTAAAAGAACAGCAGCGAAGAAAATACCTCTGTGTTTGAAGCAGTGGTACAGAAGGCCGGGATCTCTGCTCTGAGGGAAGTGGTTCGAGATTGGATCTTGGGGGTCAGAGTTCGACAAAGGAACCCCAGTCTCGTACTGATAGGAGGACAGGACTTGAGGGTGCCCTGTGAGAACTCCTGCTCCGAGCTTCCCTGCTAGGTGGCTATGTGAGGAGATGAGCCTCTGGCGCACCATGTTCTTTGAAATCATTGGATAATCTTTCCTGTACAACAAGCAACAGAAGAGAAAAGGAATCAGTCTGCCATGCCTGCAATTCCACTCAACAGTCTTTCAAGGAGGCAAGGTGACTTTTTTTTTTATCCAAACACAAAAAGAATCTCCTGAAGAGCTGATGTTTATGAGAGACTTCCAGTGTGCTAAATGGTCCTCCAGGACCGGTCTTATTTTTCCTGGTTCCTTTTTGTGTAAACATACCCCTGTAGTCTTGAAACGCGTAGATCTCCTTCTTCACTACCCCGGAATCCTTTGGCAAATGGATTGTTTTCTATCTTTAGCTGTGTGATCTAGGGAAATTATATTGAATTTAAGATTTAATTCTATTTGGTATCAACCAAATCATAGCTGAAGCAACGACAGGAAGGTTCTTTGCTGTGGGAACAGGACAGCTGGCACCAACTATGCACCCCTATGCACACTTTAAAAATTAGATTTAAGAAATCTACACCGAGAAACATGTACTACCATTCAAACTCATACTTATGTAAACATGATTCACCTTAGAAAAATGATTGAGTGTAATCCCTTGTCATCCATACAAATGTTACTTTTGTATTTGTAAAACCAGGAATATTGCATTAATTGTATTTCATAGTTTCTTTACCTTGTGGTTTTGATAAGAGGTGACAGAGATGAAGGCTGTCTCATGAAAGGCATGAGTACAGTAGGCAGTGTTCTTGGATCCGAAGGCGTTGTTTTCGTCGGCTTTGACTATGTGTAGTCTGGGCTGGTACTTGTGCATAGAGTTCAGGATGATCTGGGGAGGGGAAGAGAAGGGAACACAATTCATTCTGAACTTCTTATAGCAACGGCCTATGAACAGCCACTATGGGCCAGTACACAGTTGTTTTTCACCTCTAGCTTGCAAAGAAAATGACAATGTTAACGGCTTAAAGTGTAAATCAACTCTACATTCCACAGTTGAAGTGTTACAGTCACTGATGCACTAACAGTGTAATGACAACAAGAGAGGATCATAACTATAAAGCTCATGATAATGATGACAATTCATCAACACATTTCCCTTGAAGTTAGAGGCTATGCACATAGTGTAAAGATCATGAAAAATGAACTGCACAATATCCCATAATGTAACACCCTGTGGGTTCTATGTGTATGTGTGTCTCCCCCGTGTCTCCTGATTGTTCATTCCCTTCACCTGTGTTCCCCCTCTCTTACATATACTTATATATATATATATATATATATATATATATATATATATATATATATATATATACTCCTTGCTTTCCCTTGTCCCCTGCCAGATTGTCTTGTGTGTTACAGCCGAGCGCTCCAGCGTTATTCCTAGTTGCTATCCCTTCGCTATGGGGTTAATTCAGTCTCTTTAATGGCAAATGCGCACAGAAAGATTCACAAATGCGCACAGAACAATTCACAAATATATTCAATTCACAAATGCACACAGAAAGATTCACAAATGCGCACAGAACAATTCACAAATATATTTGATTTACAAATGCACACAGAAGGGTTTACAAATACATTCCAATGATTTATATCAATGTATAAAAAAAAATCACAAATATATTTCTGCATTTGTTTGTGAAAAGCTTCACATTTACGAGTGGCTTTTATGAGACTCCCCTGCCGTCCTTTGGATTCGTAAATGCATTTTTTCTATATGGACCTATCAACGGAGAAATCGGAGCCAGCGGATCATTTCAAAAAGTCCTGCCGGGATCAGGCTGCTCTCGGCCCGGTGCCGGCGGGACTCAGCTGTCCCACGAGCCGGACCTCAACCCGTCGGCGTATCTTTTTAAGTTGGCTGCTTCTAGATGAACGGACTACAGATTTGATGCTTAAACAACTAACTTCTCGCCTGAAAACATCCTAAAATGTCATGTTGTGACTCAACAACTGTAGTATTTAGAGAACGTCAACTTTCAGTTGTGTGTACCAGCGCCATTGTTTGACTGATCACCTCCGCAAATTCCGTAACTGTACGCTGGCACCGCCCTCGTGGGTAGGGGAGGGGGGAGCTGCACTCATGTGATTGGTTGAAAATGAGGGCGACGTCTGATTGGCTACGGATAGGTCCATGTAGAAAAAATGCATTTACGAATCCAAAGGACGGCAGGGGAGTCTCATAAAAGCCACTCGTAAATGTGAAGCTTTTCACAAACAAATGCAGAAATATATTTGTGATTTTTTTTTATACATTGATATAAATCATTGGAATGTATTTGTAAACCCTTCTGTGTGCATTTGTAAATCAAATATATTTGTGAATTGTTCTGTGTGCATTTGTGAATCTTTCTGTGTGCATTTGTGAATTGAATATATTTGTGAATTGTTCTGTGCGCATTTGTGAATCTTTCTGTGTGCATTTGCCATTAAAGAGACTGAATTAACCCCATACTTATCTGTCTGTTCTGACCCTGCCTGTCTTTGACTCCGGATTCCCTGCCTGCCCTTTTATGTATTAAGTAAAGATAAAATAATCCTTTATTAGTCAAAGTACTTTTTGATTTTGGCCTCACCGTGACACATAATTACTTATATTATTTGTCCTAGTGTTTAGTGTTCAGTTTTAACTTGTTTTAGCAGATCAAGCACAGGTGAAATTAATAACAATGATGATGGCCCAATTCCATTTGAGTGACCCGATAAGCCGACCGAGTAAACAAGCACAACTCTGTCTCAAACGTTTTGAGGGAAACACATTTTCTCTCAGATTACGGTCGCAGTTTTAAACACGTGATTAACAATGTCAATTGAAACAAAACACCTTGGTTAGGTTTAGTAACACATCATGGTTGGCTTATAATAAGTATGTTTGTCACGTTATTGAAGTTAAAACTTAATTACGTCGTCATATTACATACATACATGGAATTTTCTCTCTGCATTTAACCCATCCTTAGTAATTTAGGAGCAGTGGGCTGCTGAGAAGCGCCCGGGGAGCAACTAGGGGTTCAGTGTCTTGCTCAAGGACACTTCAACATGCAAACTATGGGGAGATCAGAGATCAAACCGGCTACCTTGTAGTTTTAGGACGACCACTCTCCCCACACGCTACCGACATAAATTAAAAATAAGTCCCTGGGTGAAAGTCCTGTGTTTGTTTGACTCACCCATCCACCACAATATTCTCCCCGTGCAGAGTTACGCAGACTTTGATTTGAGACTTACGTAGACGGAATTACGGGAGAAAATACATTTCCCTCGAAAATATAAGTTTGGTTGTATGGGAATGTCATTTTCAGGAGACCAGGCTGGTGAGCATGTATAACAGTAGGGCCTTGGAACTGAAACACTTAGATTAAATGCAGATATCATTCATGGTAATAATTGCCCCTTTTCTTTTCGTGATATGACATTTGAAAATGTCTGCCACCGAGAATCTATTTAATAGTTAAGTATAGTGTACACAAAGATGGCGGAGAGCAACTTTCTAGCCAAGACACAGATGAAGTGACTCAACAGTGGGCCTCCATCGCCGCGTGGTCTTTGGTTTTGGTGTGTCTGGGCCTTTAGTCTCTTTAATGTGGGGAGGGCCAACAGTTTAAAAGGGAGGCCCTCGCATGCAGGCACAGCCGGTCTGCTCAGGACTCCACTATATCTGCTGTATTCATGTTCTTAATCTCATATATACAGTAGCTCCTTTAAGCACTTGCCGATGTCACTTTTGACATCGGTGATGGTGAACACTGCACCTTGCCTATACACACTGCTTTTTACAATGCATTGTGGGAATTGTATTGGAAGCTGAACAACTTCCAGTTCACATGAACTATTTTTGGAATAGGGACATGCAAGACAATTCCTAACTTCCTGGCCAGTTCACTACCCGTCTGACACACCTTAACCATGCCATAACGTCAAACTATTTAAAATGAGTGTGTTTATGGCTTTCTTTTATGTTATTGTTAGCATTGTATTGTATACCACGCCTGTTGACGCCATCCATTCCCTGCTGAATTCCCCATTGAAACCGAGTCTTTCGTGTGGAAAGTTGTTCGATTGGATTGGTTCGATGCATTTTTTCATCTCCATCACACCTGATCTGGAATCTAAATGTGTTGTGTGTTAGTATAGCAGGTAGCATGTGCTGAGCGTGCATGGTGTTTAGGTTGATTGGGTGGCTGCAGGTCAGCTCACTCGCATCAGTCCGCTCACCGCAGCCGGGCGCTGTGCTCGGTGAAGCGTTAGCAACAGTAAGGCAGGGTCATCACTAGTCCAGCTCTGTCAGGGCTGATGAGCATCAAGCCCTGCACTTCGGCTCCCCTCGTCCTTTGCTAGACACTCTCCCAAGGAGCCCTGTCCTCCAGGGGTCTCTCAAAGGGAGGCAAAGGTTGACCAGGGCACAGGGAGCTAGGCTCAGGTTGAACACCGAATGGCCCTGCGCTCACATGCTCCTGTTGCTGAGGCCGGCCGGAGCGATACAGATAAGCTATTGGCTTGTTCACCAGAGGCTCTCTGTTGACCTTTGCCTGCTCTGCTGTCTGGCTATTGTTTGAGGGTGATACTGGAGACTCCTGAGTGACTGTCTGAAGGTAGTGATCAGGGAAGCCTTCCTCAGATCAGTGGAGAGCTAAAGAAGGTATTTGCTTTCATCTTCCTTAATATCCCTGATACGGATATGTGCTTGTGATGACTTCTTGAAGCACAATAAGTATTATTTTATGACCATAGCATGTAATGGACCCAACCCTATCGCCAGAACGTCATTATTGGATGATTCTGCAAAACCCTGAATAAGGTTAGGGAAAGATTGTGTTTATTGATAATAAAAAGGTGACTATCAACATAAGGTACTTAATGCGATGGGATCCAATTTTAAGTCTACACATCCATCCAGTCATAATACTTCTCTGCATTAGTACTGACTGTTGACTAAATAACCGAAGAAGAAGAAGAAGAAGAAGAAGAAGAAGAAGAAGAGTGAATTACAGTTGAATTTGTCTTTTTTTTCCCACATTCAGCAATGTGCATAATTAGTAGTGAATGGGAGTTCCTTCCCTCTACAGAGAGAAGCCCTGCCCTGCTACACACCTCCCGATCCTGGCGTCATCCGGGCTCTGCCTGGCTTTAAACTCGCTCTGTCCTCATTACTCGCCCTTATCACTGGCCAGGCACTCAACTCGATCTGACAGCAGGCCCCGCCACGGATCTGAGAGGTTATGAACCTAATGAGCCCACCCATTGATGGGATGGCTTCAGACAAGCTATCCCAGAATCCCCCTGGGGAGCGCTGCCACAGTCATACTTTTCACCTCACTACGCTGCCTCCTCACTTTCTTTCATGCTTCCTTTCAGAAATCTGCCGGTGAAAAACACCGATACCTTATTGCAGTTTGCACATGTATCATATAAAATGTTCTTACCAGCTGTATGTTTCTTCTCATATTAGGTGGGATTTTTGGCTGAACAGAGTTTCCTCCAGTTATGAAATTTCAGCAATATATTGGAGTGTTGGAGGTGTATTCCAGACAAAAATTGCCTCTAGCTCGATTTCACCTGTTTCACCCTGTTAACTGCGTTATGTTTGATTAGCGTTGCTGTGTCTACGGTGTAAAGAGCAAAAATTTAAGTCGCTTTGGATAAAAGCGTCAGCTAAATGAAATGTAATGTAATTAGCAGGCCTGTTTTTTCACTGTATTTTACAGGGCAGATCATCAACACTCTTGAAAAGACCTTCATCTTGAATAGGACTTGATTTGCTCTGGTATATTTCTTGTTTTTAGCCACACTAGCACGAGGAATGTTGGCCTTCAGCTCGGTCCACTACTTTGGTCCAGACTGAAAGATCTCAACCACCATTGGAGGGATTGCTCTGCAATTTGGTACCAATATCCATCTTGACCAGAGGATTAATCCTCCTGACTTTGGTGAACCCATAGCTTTTCCATGTAAATATCGGAGCTGTTGGAATACAATTCATAATAAATGTACTTGTACTTAACACTACATGCAATTCACCCATTTATACACTGATGGCAGGATCCTAACTCATTCATACCCCACACAGCCTACGGGAGCAATTTGGCATGCCCATGGACTGGAGATTTAAACAGTTGACCATCTGATTGGACCCACACCACTGTTGTATTATAATGTTGTATAATAATGTAATTAAATTGGTGAGGAAAATGTAATCATTAACTATTGGAATAATCCAGTCAATTTTGTAATAACATTAACCCTTTTTTTTTAATAGGTCTTGAAGTACTAATATACGCTGCAGGTACTCACATGCCCAAAAGGGTCCAGGTGATTGTTTGTTAGCTTGAGTTTCTGAAACGACACCAGTTGCCTCATCCAGTGAGCTCCTGTGGCCGGGGAGTCAGGGTGCACATAGAGTCTGCCTGGCATTGCTGGCTCGGCTTTGCCAGCCACCATCCTGAAAACAGATGGGGAAACATGCAGAAGCAAACTGTGATAAGAGAAGAAAAAAAAACGTGTGTAAAGTTGCCTCCAGCTGTTTACAAGAGCTAATGCTATTCAACATTTAAAGAATACATCTCGGTTAATCTAACATAGCTCACTAAACATATGTGTCCCTGTCACCACATGAATCACGTCTCCTTTACCATAACGTAGCCATAAAGAGGCGTACAACACTACTGCTCTCAACCCTCACAGTGTTTAATCCCTTCGACTTGAAGGAGGTGGCCTCTGCTAATACATCATTACTAATTCTGCTTCTCCAAGGTGTTGCTGAGGAACACCAGAACCCACCATCTGCAGGCCACGCCACAAGATCAGAAACAAATGGCTGTAAAATGAAGTCTTTTGCATTTCATTTCAGCTTTTCCATGCAAAACGTTTTGTCAACCTATAGAAAGAGGGAGTGCCAGTTCTAATGTCATATTGACGAATGGAGGGCTGCAATGTCATTGCCTCCAGGTTCAGGGTCAATTTGAGAAATACTGAGTTTGGTCCAGCTGCTTTTCTCTTTATCTAGTGCAGACTGTAGCCTGCAGTAAGGAGTTTGAGCCAGTGATGATGTGTAGTAAGACTATGCCAGGCTTAGAGTAGATAGATAATTCTAATAGAATTAGAAATAAAAAATACATTGGAAGTCTAGATTTACTATGATTTTGTGTGGCAGTTGTGTCTCTTATGAAAAGTAGTTTTTTTCTTTTGTGATTATGTGTGGATTGCTGAGGATTTTAGTAACTGCTCTGCATTTTTGGTGAATGGATGATGGTAACCAAGTGACTGAAGCAGCAAGTACACATTATGACTCTCCATCCCTCTATCTCATGGAGTGAAGAAGGGAGCAGAACATTGCTGTCATGTTGGGCCTTTGCAGACAAGCTAAGTGACGCACTAAGGACTGTGTTCAGGGCCGGATTAACCTGGTATGGGGCCCCAGTGCAAACATTAGCAGTTGGGTCCTTTTGCAAAATATCAATACAAAACAAAAAAGGGTGTTAAAAAACTAGATTTGACTTAAAACTACCCTACATATGAGTGCCACATCATTACTGTAGGTATTAACGCATGGCATGTCTCAGCTGATATAATACATGATATTATTTAGTGTTGCACATTCCCTAACAAACATGGAATTAATGAATGAATTTACCAACAAATTGTCAAACCAGTGAACCAATGGTTGCAGTTGCCTCACAATACTGATAAAACCTTGACCATAGTTTGTAATTTATCATCAGCATAATCTATCCATAATATTAACCAATATTGCCACGCTCAGATGTTGTACAAAAACTTTATAATTGATTGTAATCCAGTGTTTTTTACCTTTTTTGTCTGGCGATAAGGGTCGGGGAGCAACATGGCAGCTCAAGGTTTCAAGGCCTAAGCATTTGTTATACAAGTAGCTACAATCAGATACGCTGCTGAGAAAGGCTGGTCGGCCATGGGGCAACCTTCAGTCAGTAATGGCTTTGCATTTGGAAACTTACCACTTGTTATCACAGAACTTGTAGCGATGGTCATCAGCTGGGACAACGTCAATCAGTAGGATGTATTTGGTTTTGGGGTTCATCCCAGTTACTTTAACCTTGTAGCTGGGGAACATCCTCCTGTTGAAAAATGTCAAGAAATAGTGTCAGAAATGCTCTTATTTGGCTTTCATATGAAGGCAAAACTTGATTTAGACTTTTTCATTGACTAAATTCTTATTCCTAAATAAGTGTGGTTGGAAACTTTCAAAAGGATTTGATCTAAATGCGGATACATGATTGTGAGTTTCCAGAAAAAAAAAGAAAAAAAAATCCTATTGATATGCAAACAATTTAGGGGACTAATAAAAAACTGCTTTCCCCAAAGGACCGTACGATGCATTCTGCAACAATCGTTGTATTCTCACTGATGTGCAAATGAAGATCGGATTTGCTTGCTGACTGATGATGTTCAGGGATTGAGATGAGTTTGGGAAGAGTAGGATGGGAAGCTGCCTTTAAAACCTCAAATCAGATTGACCAGAAATAACCCCACCTAAAACATGATGGAATAAAACCTTCGAGGATAATTTTCCTGATGTTGTCCTCACTGTCAGAATCTCATATTTTCTGACCTGGTAATGATTTGTTTCCTTGCAGGCATTTACTTGGTGGAGACTAAAATCCTCTCATACTTGTGAAACTGAGAGGCCATAAAAAATATGGGAACACGCTCTATATCTTTCATCTTTTAAATGCCTCCAGACTACAAGACAGAATATGTTAATATAGCACTCAAAGCCATAAAACACATGAAGGGAGCTACCTTTCCTGACCTCTTCTGGGAACCAAAACTTTTTCATCCCATCTACGCCAAAGGAAATTTCGCAAAGGGCTCAGCGCCCCTTATAAAGTCCTAAGTGGTTTTTAATGGCACCCGAGATCGGACAATAGTTTAGATAGCCGACTCGTCATTGCACAAGAGGCTACGGTCAGAAAGGCCTGCAGTTTATCCGTCAGAGGTGCCCTTGGCAACGAGTTTAAACATCGGAGGACAACCTCATGAAAGGCTTTACATGCTTTCTGGGAAAATGGTGGAGCATCAAAACCCCTATATACATACTTGCTGTTCCGATTGGTGTAATTGCTCTTCTTCAAAAGGATCATAGTGCCTCACACCATCTGATCATGTTACTGTAAATACTCCCTCACTAAGAGAGAGAGGGGAGGGGGATTGAGGGCAGGTAATTTAAATCTCTCTCCCAGGCTTCAAATCCAATCAGTAGGAGAGATCAGTCCCGTATCATCCGCACTGAAAGACAGGTTAATCTCAGAGGAACATTCAAAGCAGACCTCTTCTCATCTCTGGCTCCACTCATACCACAGATAGAGCAGGAGGCCTGTGTCAAGTGTCAACACATTTGTGTGATATGGCCATAACTATAGAGACGGGCTCTGCTGCTCACTCTTCAGCTGTCAGCTTCAGCCGGACAGACGAACCTGGCGCACCACAAGCGTTTACAAGTGATGTTGCCTTGGTAGAGATATTATGAACTACGCTTGGATCCTGAATCAAATGTGCTTCAAACTAACTTTGACGTGTCAGCTGACTCCATCGAAGGAAATGCATTTATACCCGTCCAGAACATCCACACTTGAACTTTGACTATGCTCTATAAGAACCTATTTTTGCTGCAGAGGGTTAACAAGAACAGTGTTTTAGGGTTTTTGGAACTTTAAGACTTTTAAGAACTGTCACTCGCCAAAATACATCCATAACAAGTCATTCACTCCAATTCATTTGAATGCAGCCCAATAAGCAACCAATTGTATGTACAAACAGTTATTGTAAAAATTTATCTTTTATCCAATGTCTCACTTGAGGCAGTGGAGGTAAAGCGAATGGATGATGACGTTTTTTTTTCTTTATTTTTTTACATCAGCCCACGGCATTAATCAACATTGTTTTTAAACTATAGGTGTCTCTCAGGTAGTTTTTGTTGTCAGGATTATCCATCCACTTCCTCCAATTTGCCCATATTTTAAAAATAAATAAATACAATTTTAAATAAAAAATCACAGCAGTAAAAAGTAGTGTAGGAGAATGAAATGCAATGGGATTTATCGTTGTTCCTGCAGTAGCACAATCGTTGTAATCTTTGGTTCAGAAATATGATGGCATATTGAAAGAGATAGAAATTTGACTTTTTGCTAATCCGTTTGTACTGGGATAGCTTTCTCTTTAATATCTCTCCTTTATGTTGGGCCACATGTTGCAATTTGGATTAACATAGTATTTTGATATTGGAAAATAAGGTACATTTAAATGTGATCTGTATTGACCACCCTCATTGTATCTATATGTAGCTGTTCTCAGACCAAAGGACCTTCACTGTAGTCCTTTCGTTGAGCTGTCTGTCTGTAATCTTTTACATAGGATGAAAAATGGTAAATGTTGGTGTTGCATATCTGCTACTTCTATTAAAATAATAATTTAAATCAAGGTATTGCAACTCTAGTCAACTGCTTTTCAAAGGCAGTCAACATGAAGGCATGCATATACACACACGGTGGTGTGACTAAGTGAGTGAGTTTAAGAGGAGCATGAGAAATGGAAGTCGGAGAGTGTGTGTATGATATCAGTGTCAGGGCGTGTGTGTGTGTTTCTGTGCCCAGCCAGCTGTTTCTCTTAACAATCCCACATGTTTAGGCCCTCCAGTGATCCATTCCCTCTCTGGGAATCTCCAGTACCACGGCAAGATCAAAAGGAGTGTTGGGGGTTTGGGGGGGGGATGATGAAGCGCCACAACCGAGTAGACCCGGCCCATTGTGGGCGCCGGGTTCCTCTTATCAACCCGCCGCTGCTCTCTTGACGGGCTGTGTACAGAGAGGGAGAGTGAGGGAAGAGCTGCACCGGAGCTTTGAAGAGGAGGATTACGGCGCACAATGACACTCACAATAACAAGTCCACTGGTCTCAGAGAGGTGCTGCATGGGAGCGGACCGAGACAGTTTCATCTCAGAGTGTCGGGGAGATGTGGGATCCCCCGCATGATGGCCTGGCCACTCTGCATCTGTCCTCTGACGGGACCCCTCACACGTTACGAGCCCTTTTTAAACCGGGACACCTCTCTATTAAGATTTGTTTTTCTGCATGCACTACGTTTCATAAATATGATGTTAAAATAGGTTCCAGTGCCCAGTGTAAAACATTGTTTCATAACCTTACATGTATTTACACAACCTGAAATGTAATCATTTATATATATTACAATATTTTTATATAATAATATTGGTATCTACAATCATGCACTCCAGTATTTGGTTTTGGATCAAAACCAAAATTTGAGGTGAATTTCTTTGAGCTACAGTGACAAATATTTCCATTTCTCGCTCTGACACTTTGTACTTCTGACCACTGTGTGTTACTATGGCAACCCGGTAAGCGTAATACTAGCTGCATCATAACCTATATATTTAACGGGGTTTTTAATTTAGTGATTTCTATGTTTATTCCCTATTCTGATGTTTTTATTTGTTCATTTAAAAAAAACTAATATCAAAATGTAGTCAACATGAATGTTACTTTGTCTTTTATGCACTGAAACTTAAAAAAAAATGTACAATTGATGTATAAAAATTAACAAATCTTGAACATTGTAACCCCTGAAAGGAAGCGTGGCTGGTGAGCTCACATCACGTGCTGTCAAGACTTTTATTTCTTTATGACAGATTCAAGTAGAATCATCTTGGATTGTTATGAGCTACTTAAAGGTTTCATATGCAGTTCCCAGACACATCATCCACAGGCACAGACTTGCTGCTGAATACTAGCGGCAGCCTGCTAACGCTACACGGACGCTGGATAACGTTACGACCTCTACGAGTGAAGGAGAAGCCTTATCAGTGTACTTATATTTATCTAATGTTGGTTCAAGGTGGAGCTTTCAATTATAATATGATGCTGGGAAGTTTAAGGAGTAACAATGCATTGTTATATTTTTGTCAAATCTGAATCTGTTACGTATCCAGTCAGGTTATGGTATTAGTACAATGTTTTCCTCTTTTTTGTAAGTTATTTTGGGGTACAATGAGTTAGGAAAGTAACTGTAAAATGTTTTTCATACCTGTAAAACATAACAAATCTATAGCTGTTTGGGCCCTTTCATTAGGGCCCCTTGGTGAAGTGTTTTTTCCTGAACCAGGGTGTTTCCCTGGAGCTTCTGGCCCCCAGTAGCTGGGACCTGTGACGGAGCTGCTGTGTCATGACGGTGAATCGCTGAGGATGTGTGACGTTGTTTGTTTGCACGGCAACCTTGTAACAGGTTGTCGTGGCAGCAGAGCTGTACAGTGGGATGTACAGGACCACTGGACCAGAGAGCGGACCGTTTCTAAACAGCTGCTCAGTTTCACCATGTTCTCTAACCCTTTTGGGTCAGGACCCCTCAAGAGGTACAACATAAATGGTAAACTCTCCAAAATTATTAACAGGATAGAAAAGATACATTTCTGCCACAAAATATTTTTTGTCGGACTTTACCTTGCAGCTCGATGATAATATGATAAAAGTAATAATAATAAAGAGTTAATAATGAAGTAATACTACTACGTTTTGACCAGGTAATAGCTTAGAATTAGCAATGGATAAATATGGGTAATAACAGACTGAAACGTAATTAACGGGTTATAAGTGATCATATTGTACCAATTTTGACTTCCAAGAATTTTCATGTGATTTTGAAGATATTACGCTGGCAAAAACATCAACCTATAATACCTTATTATTATCAGTTTATCACCCCATTTACTACATCTACCCAAATATTGCACTGACATTACCATTTTATCGTTAGCAGGTTACTGAAATATGACTATATTATTACTAAACAGTTGATTATATCTCTAAATGTGTTTCCCCATTATTAAGCTTGGTTTGTCATACATTTGGGTGTGACAGTACTCAGATATACTCATTGTTAACGCTGCCACCATGTTATTACTGAGCTGTAATGTAAAGAGATACAATACTGTCCTCTGATTTGATTACAATCGATGCGTTTTCTTGAAAAATACGAGATAGGTGAACTTTAACGGGCCTCAATAATCAAATGAAACAATCGAAAAAGGAAAATAAATCCGTTCATCCAACACAAAGACCAACCCAGCCTCTGGTTAGGGGAGCCAATGGACATCGCTTTGTTTGAACATGCTGAACCCAGAACAAACCTGCATCATCAGCATGTTATCATGTGGCCACACGCGCATGCTAAAGTTGACCTCAAAGCGCTGCTGTTCAGCTTCTGAAAGTAGATTCTTGTTTGATGTTTATTTATGATGCGTCTTTACCCCATATAGTTCAGTTCCTCGTAAAGCAGAACACAACTTCACTTTTTTATCTGTGCTAGTTTGTGAAATAATTTGGCTCCCGTTTTATGATTTAACATCTGACACAGCTGGCACCAGATTGGACAGAATCAAACAATCAGGCACATTTTAGACTTTCAGATGTTGTTAATGATTACTTATATAAGGTAATTGGAACCTGGTTTAGATGATTTAATGTGTTACGTTTTCATGTCTGCATTGTGAATGCATTTTTGGTGAAATTAATCACTTTACTGAAAGAAAATTATATATATATATATATATATATATATATATATATATATATATATATATATATATATATATACATATGCTATGATTGACAGAATGATCTGCTCAAATGACAGATTGAATGCCCTGTGTGGGCGACGACAACATTCACATTTTCAATTGACCAATTGCGTTCTGCTACGATAACATAGCTCAAATGGACTATTCATAACATACTTGAATATTTCAGCCGGGCGTTGATATCCTTCAGAGCTTTTGCTCATATTTGTGTGACCTCCAGCAGTATGGAGGTAAACCCAGACAGGCTTCCCAGCACAGCTGCAGCTAACCTACTGCACAGCCCTTCAAAGGGCTTTAAGGCTTCAGAGCCCACTTCATCAGCTGGACAAGGGAAAGCCCATCTCTTATGGTTATGCAGCATTAAGAAAAAAGTGCGGTGACCTTTTACATTTTTTTACTGAAAAAAAAAGCATCCCATGAGGAATGAGAGGCGGAGAATGTACTCATTCTCTGGTTAATGTCCAAAGGCCTCACTATCTAATCCTCAGGTCGCATTAAATCCAACAAGCCGAGCAGTCATTTGTGTTTTCAATTATGTCGTCACAGCTGCAGGAACCTTCTGTCTCTCTCTGTAGGACAAAGTTATGACTGCTATATGTTACCACAGAAAGGTATGACACTCATTTTGTGTCATCAATCGACTTAAATATCACTTTCTTTGCAATTTTCCACAAAATTATGAAGAATATGAGCAGCTTTTGATACAATAATGTAACTCGTAACATGCAACATCGGTAGTTCGGTCCTCGGCTCCTTCAGTCCACATGTCGAAGTGTCTTTGGGACAAACACTGAACCCAAACTGCTCCCGAAGGTTGAGCCGTGTGTGTGTGTGTGTGTGTGTGTGTGTGTGTGCATGATGAGCATTGGCACTGTGTGGCACACATTTCAATACATACTAAACATGTGATCATCTTATCAAGATATGCATTGTACTAATGTGACCAGAAATTAAACTACACAGTAAATTACTTAAATCATTTACATATTAACATCAACAATGAAAACATAAATATGAAAAATATAAAGGAAGAATACTTAAAAAAAATGTGCACAACAAATACTTTTACTATATAAATGCAGGATTTTCAGTTTTTACTAACATGAAAGATCTGAATACTTCTGATTGGTAAAGTAATTTCTAATAATGGAATTAATAGAAAAGCACATATACATTTGGATGTAATCTAAGTGCATTAGTGTTGGTGGTGCATTAGAAACATGTTTTTTCTCTAATGGTTTTCCCATCGTTGGGTCTCCTGCATGTGACTGATGGATGTGTGCTGCTGTACGGACCTGCCTGCTTTAGTGATGATCATCTCTGTGCCGGCCTCATGGAACTTCTTCCACAGCTCCCTCTCGTGAAGAGCCACCTTAATGTTCTCAATGTTCTGCAAGAGAGCGGAGATCACCGTCACACTCACAAACCCAATGTCGTCACCACAACCTAAAGAAATGATGCACCGAGTGTCCTTTAAAGGATTGGTGCATATAAATACACTACAGAGCAACGTATGCATCCATATGCTCTACATGTCACATGTAATACCCACAGCATCTTTTTTACTGTAACTTATTGATTGAAGTATTTCATTTGTTTTGACACCTTAAAAGGATTCATCAAAGAGCTGTTCAGGTCGGTATGATGCACCATTTATTCTAAACAGATGTGTCCACATTAATTAAGTTCCAACTATCTGGAGAACCTTCGCTCCGCCCATGAGCTGCAGCCATGTGGACTCAAGGGTCTCCGTGTGTACCTGGTCGGGCTCACTGGAGCTGGGAACGCTGGGAGCTGTGGATAGGCCCAGTCGGGACTGGTCTGGAAGGAGATCCGTCTCCCCGCCGGACTGGACCCGGCTCATGCATTCATCCGTCACCGCTGAAAGCTTCTCCTGCAGCATCTCTGTGGGATCAGAAACATACTCAGCTGTCAGAGTTCTCTGTGAGAGCAGAGAGGAGATATAATGTCGACGATCACAGACACTGTAGCGCTGCCCCATTAGTCACTGCCAGGTTCAGCTCACACACACAATCGCATGGCTGCTACACTATGCTGCTGCACTGCCCTCTCCCAAAGAGTGAGGGCTGTTGGCCAGGAGAGTAAGCATGAGCTATTAGACTCAAACTTAACAAATACTACATTCATTTTGCCAGGGAATTTGTTTTTATGGGGAATAAAGCCAAAATGATAAATTATGTAACTCTCATGAAATAAAACAAAAAAATATTTTCCTGAAAAGCATGACATCAGCAGGGTTGAAAGGGATTATAATGTTGACTTGCCTGTGTATTTTTTAACCAGCTCTTAATTCTGCCTCTTAAACAGACTTTTATTTATTTACTTTATATTTGAAAGATATGAAAAGTTACATCCTCTGTTTAATGTAACTGTGAGTAGGGAAATGTCGATGTTGCACTCCACCAGATGTTGGACATAATTTCACACTTTTTCAATAGGTTTTTAATTGAAATATCTAATATTTGATTGTAGTTGCTCTGGGAATGTCTGCTGCTGAGGTGTTCTGATGTAAATAAATATCTCACTATAAGTCAGATGTTTTGGCTTTACTTGAATTACATTCATAAACTGAGCTGAATAATAAAAAATTGCTCTTTGAGAGTCAAAGTGGACATAAAATCCTGCAAAAATGTTTTTCTCTCGTCTCCGCTGCTTCACATATGTTTGTAACACAAGAATGTTCGTTTCTTCAGGAGAAACGAGGTAATTTGTTTGGATTGGATGTCCAGACACCAGTTGCTGCTGTTGGTAAGAAAGTCTGACAGAGGGAAACCGGCTGATCAGGTTCACTTGAGCCGAGTGGCATTTAGAGGGGCTTTTATTATGGGATGTAGGATCGAAGACCACGTTTTGAAATAGGCCGGTCACAATATCCCCCCATGATTGTGGACAATATAATACAAATCATACTATTTTGAAAATGTTTTATAATAATGCTTTCAGTCAAATCTTTAACTTTAAAATGTCTTTAACTTTGTGCGTTTTATCTATTTTTCTGAAAATGTATTACACTCAAAATATGAGTGTAGGGAGGTGGAGAAAGAATCTGAAACAATGATATGTATAAAATGATTTAAGAGGCACTGGATTATTTACTGTCATATGTGTATTATAAACATGATCTCAATATTCTATCTAAAATATCATGGTTATTGTCAATATGGTCTAATATTTGATCTGCCTCCCACTCACCTGACTACACTTTATGTTGCAATAGTGAGAGTCAATATAGATAGAATAAATTCCCACATATTAAGATGTGAACAATACAGAATCACTAATCAGATTTTAAATATTTCAGATATAATCAGTATAAATAAAAGCAATACAAAGTCACTATTTAGATTAAAGGCTCTGTAGATTAATATAATGAAACATTTAGTCCTTCAGCATCAAGGTGTTTAACTCATCTGCTCCGTTTAAACACGAAGAGGTCACAAACTCCCGCCATCATTTCCCTGAGCGGGACGGCCTCATGTCTGGAGTCCCAGCTCCTAAACTGCCTCTCTAGACGTCAGACTGCTGAGCCGCATGGCAGCGAGTCAGCAGGTTAACGTCTAAGATCAGTCGGAAAAAATGTGGAGAAAAGCCTCAGCAGTGAATCACACTTCCTGCAAACACAGAAGTGGTAACTCAAAGTACAATTAGGTGTGAGAAGTCATGCGGAGCCTCTAAAGGGTAATTTTAATTGAACGGTAAAAACACGCAGGCCAGAGATTCTCTTCCAAACTCCATGGTTTAGACTTTTGAAACAGGACAGGACCAAATCTAGTGAGAAACTGGTGAAACTACCGAATGCAAGTCCAAAATGGAGGCTGTATTTGTCCTTGTCATTATGTTGACAGTCATGAGTCCTCCCGTCTCTCTCACCCTCAGAACAACTGCAGACTGTTTTTCACATGCTCCTTCACAACCACATCTGCCTCATCCGGCTCCAGACTGCAAACTCTGTTTCTGAGGCGGGAACTACACGCGAGCGCTACACATTTACCGGGACAAAAATGATCTTTTCTGGCATGATTTTAGAAGCATTTACCCACTTCACACGGCCATATTTCATATTCAGAGTCCAGGCTGTATTCATATGTTTCAGCTCCTCTCTTTCACACAGACCATATGGTCTCATGTCTCATTGTGAGCTCAGTGGTGTTCTAAAATATGCTGACTACCAATCTTCCTGAAGCAATGGCAACGACACCCAGAGTCCACGTCCTGCGTGGAACCTGTTGCACCCGGGGGTGCATGTGGGCCCAGGGCTGCATGCAGGCCCAGGACCCAGGACTGCATGTGGGCCCAGGGCTGCATGCAGGCCCAGGACTGGTTGTGGGCCTATAAACACTGAGCGGCACTCTCTTAGCCATGAAAGTGGAGAGGCGCCCTCTGTAAACTGACGGAGACATTTGTGAATGCTCATAAAGATAAGAGCTGGCTGAAGTGACCACAGAGGCTTTTTTTACAGTGTGAAACTGCAACTTTCACTGGTGCCGTTTAACTGAGCAGCCAAGCCAGAACCCTGACTCTGTCCCCTGGACTCTGAAACATAAAATATATGTATATATATATATATATATATATATATATATATATATATATATACATATATATGTATATACATATGTATCCCTGCAAACAATACGCCATTTTATTGTTATTTTATTACCTGCTAACACCGTAAGAAGAAAGGGAAATACATGAAAACTGATGTCCTGTTCTAAAGTGCTGTTACATATTTGTTTGTACACGTTTCATGTAAAGCCCACTGTTACTTTACACACACACACACACACACACACACACACACACACACACACACACACACACACACACACACACACACACACACACACACACACACACACACACAGGCCTTTAAGTGATAAATGCAACAACATCTACAAAATGAATCCTGAAAAGCTGAAACAAAAATGTGTGTGTGTGTGTGTGTGTGTGTGTGTGTGTGTGTGTGTGTGTGTGTGTGTGTGTGTGTGTGTGTGTGTGTGTGTGTGTGTGTGTGACGTGTTAACGGAGACACTGTAATACTTTTCAATCTGCCGCCATTTTGTGTCTGCAGCTCTGAAGCATAAAGGCCTGGGCCTGAACAGGGAACATGCCTCAGTCTAGACAACACAACATATCAGATGATGAATACATTAATAAAGCTCATAAAACACAACAACCACGTGTTCCAACACATCCTATCGACGTGTTTAATTACGCCACAGGCTGCTGGAAATTACTTTTTGGAAAATCGCCAGAGATTAAAATCGAGGTCTGACATTTCATATAACATTGAAATGTGTTTTATTCAAAGATGAAATGAGTGGCCACTCATAGAAACTCTCATGCGTGGCTTTCCATTTTGCTCCATAGAAACAATGAAAAGGCCGAAAGTCTTGGAGGACTAGAACTAGAAGCCTTTCATCAACACTCACACAAAAAAAGGGACATTTTTGTCCTTTTTTTTAATTTTTGTAATATTTAATTACGTTCAAATTGCCATCTGCTAATACCTGCCAATATTTAAGCAATTCATTAACACCTACTACTACTCATACTACTTCTCCAACTATTAGCCCTCAGAGGCAAATTTATAATTTGTGATTTTGGGCAATACAAAATAAACTGAATTTTATTTCATTATTATTATTATTATTATTATTATTATTATTATTATTATTATTATTATTATTATTATTAATAATAATAATAATAACGTGGTGAAACTGAAGTGATTCATGTAAAAAATAAAAAGGGTTTCATCGTAAATAAGAACAATATTTTAAATGTAATTATGATGTTACATAACAATAACAATACAGGCCTAATGTTGAACAAAAAAGAACAAAACGCAATACAAAATGCACACATAACAAAAAGAAAGAGCCTCAGTATTATTCTAATTTGCTGGTCTACTTCACTCCCCGGCTCTCCGTTGTCTGCCCATAACTGTCAGATTAAAATCTGAGCCCATTACATATATATATTATAGCCGTCTCGTTATCTCACGAGCCGGCAGATAATCATCAGATACTGATCGTAAGCGCAGCGTACTGGACCCGAGCCTCTACTGTACCTCATGCAGTCCGCTATCTGCTTAAATCCATCCCCGCGCCGCAGCGCGTCCTCCGCCTGCGAGCAGCGGGGTGCTGCTCTTCACACAGCGGCCGCACGTGGGTCTGAAACGGCCCGTTCTCACGCGGGAGTCGGTTCTGCTGCCGCGGCTGTCCGCTGGGAAGTGTCCGCGCGCCGCTCGGTTCGGCTGCCTTAGTCCCTTTCAGCCTCTCCGGCACCGCGCTGCGTTCTGCGCCTGTGCAGTGCGCTCTGGTCTCTAAAGGGGGGGGGGACACACGCTGTGGTGTTTTCTTGGAATCACATACATGCGCGCGCGCACGCACATATTGCAACACGTTTCACACACACACACACACACAGCTGCTCAACGAATTGTATGTGTGTGAAACGTATGCAGCAGGGAGAGAGTGATGTGACGGTTCCCTCACCGGGCTGGACCCTGACTGCAGCCGGGGAGCAGTGGCCTCCAGGCGGGCTGAGCCTCCTCTGAGCCTCGGCACCTCCAATCACTGGATAATCAACAACATAAACATCTGTCTCACTCAGCCAGTATGCACCTTTCATTTACTCGTTAATCACGTGCTACTTCATCCTATTTTAGGGACCAGGATTATTTGGTCATCATGGATCACATGAAGCCCCGATGAGGTGAACCACCTCCACGTCGCTCCTCCAGGTCAGCATGAGGACTGTAGGCCTGCACCTCGGAACCTGAGCGGATGCTGACGCGCTACTTCAACGCACGTGCACGTTGCCACTACGCACGAAATTATGATTACAGACGAATAAACATGAGACCTCAGTGAGTCACAGAGATACCTCCAGCCTTCCACTACAGGAGATGATGCTCACCCATCAGAAGGAATCCACCACAAGAATTAGACAATTTTCCACGAATAATTTACCCCTAAATCACCCAAGTCAAATGTCTAGATATGACTTGTTGAGCAATATATTGCAATGAATTAGATCAGTTGATGTGTAATATAAAATAGCCTAACACTATATGCTTTGAAAACATCTGGAAAAATAAATGGTCTTCCTCTGTCTAGCCAATAAATGGACTCGTAAAATGATGTGTACATTAACATGGCAGCATAAACACAAACAGCACAGCCTGACACACACAACCCTCACCCACAACACGGGACATTATCCAGTTACGCCATTAAATACACGTGTTACACAATAACATGTAGAGTTACAGTCATTTAGGAGCATTGAACAAGAGTCCTTTAAAATGGACCCGATGTGATGACGTAGGCCCGCTGCAGGCTCAGAGACTCACAATATGGCGCTTTATAAACAAAACACGTTTTCAGGCGTCAAAAATTGGGAACATTTTGTTTGGAACCTTTTTTCAGTCCTTTACGTCCAGTTCTGTAGAATTCTCTAAAGTTCTCTATTCTCAAACAAGCCCACTGATGGAGTTCCCAAACCAGTATTATTATATTAACAATGGTACGATTTCACTTTCTTTCTTTTTTTGATCGGTTGTTGGTCTTTGAATTATTATGCTTATAATAGCTGGAAGTGTTTTCTTTCTTCAAACTGCATCATAACAACTTGTAGAACGGTTGGATTCAGGCCTGAAGAAATGACTCACAGTTAAAGGCTCACGATCACTTCGCCCGTTTAAATTTCTCCTCAGCCTCCAATATAAAAGCACTTAAAAAATAATATTAAGAAAAGTGTGTGTGTGTGTGCGTGCGTGCGCAGACATGCGGCCTCTCTCTCGGTGGAGGACTGACGCGTAGGCCGCGCGCATCATTTGCGCGCACTATTTGCAGGTGTGCGTGTTGCAGGGGGCTAAATGAAGCGTTCAGTCTGCGGCGCGTCATAAATCAGGTGTCCGTGTGACTTATGGATCTGTTGGTGACGTGAGCGCATGAGCGGCCACCGTGCGCGTGTTCGCGGCTCCGCTCTGCTGCGGCCCGATAGCTGCTGACAGACAGACTCTCTCCAACTGCTGAACAGTGTGTTCTCCAACCTCAAACTATTACACACACACACACACACACACACACACACACACACTAAACATCACATCCTCTGCTTAAATGAACTCCCATCCAAAGTTGATAAATCATTCGACTAATTTGTATTCTCTTATTTTTTTTGTATTTTTCCAGTTTTACATGTAATTTGCTTGTTGATTTAACTGTATTAGCGGTAGGTTAAAAAAAACATTAAAAAAAAAAACAACGCCCAGGGTGTGTTTAGGTGAGTGTCTATCCACACCATAGAAAGAAAGACGTGGCTGCTTCTACATCATCGCCCTTCTGCCAGAGCCAATTAGACAGATCAGTCAAATTACACAGGAGTAATTACACTGAAACTTCAACTCAGTCAGTCTGCTACATTCAGGCACATCTCTACATTACACTGGGCCCAGCTCTAATAATAAAACTTATTTTATGCATTTAAAAAGGTTTTACACAAATCTAACCATTTATACATATATATTTTGTTGTATTATTGTCTTTAGCTTGACAGAAATGTACTAGACTTAGACGGAGAAATATGATCGGAGAAAATAATCCTTCATTTTAAGAAAGTCCTGATTAGTTTTGGTTCCGTGAGGTATCTGTCTCTTACCTCCTGCTCTCCTCGCTCAGCCTGACCTCTGTGCTCCTTCAGTGTCCTAGTCTCACTGTGCCAGACCCATGCAGCACCTCATGGGTATCTGCTGCATTGAGAACATTTAATTTTTTTTTATAGCAGCGGAACTGAGCTGCAGTTCTGGAGGGGAATTGAACCCAGACACACACCCACCGTCACGTGGTCAGGGCAGGAGGAGGCTGCAGCTGCAGTCACTCTGACACCATGTTGGACTTGCGAAATATGACTTCCATTTGTGATCACTGAAGACAAACCCCAGCATCCACACTGTAAAACATCACAGCCCTGTTTAGTTATGTCCACTTACTTCTTCTCTTTAACTCAAAGAGCTCTGACAAGTTGTAGATTTGAACTTAACTGTTCAAGTTAAAACTTAGTTCAACTTACAGTAATGCGTTGTGTTGGCTTTTTGAGATTTGTTCGTGTTATTTGAACGTGGCTCTTCAAGTTATCAGTAAAAAAAAATAAAAAGACTGAAGACTGTTTTCCCACCATGCATTTCGCCTGTGTAATTTGGAACCATGACGTAAGTCAGTGACGCTGAAAGCTAAGTGGATCGACTGCGCTGCCAGGATTTAACTGTAAAAAAATAATTGTTGTTCCCTGCTCTTGTTCAGACAATGCATGGGTTTGGCTGGTTTCCTTCCGGGGCAGCCTAGTTGTAATGATCTGTTATCTTTCAGTGTAAACCTGTCAGTTCTCACCTCAGTCTGTCAGATTTGCCTCCACACAGCTATTTGGGTGGATGCACCTACTGTTGAAGCCTGTGTATTTATCCTGTGTATTAAATAAATAAATGGTATATCCTTTGAACAGGTTTTTGGTCATTTTTGGGATAAAGCAAGCAAACTTGCAATTATCAGTCAAGTCAACTTCGTATGTAAGTTGAAACAAATTAGTAATTTTAATTCTCTTAACTTGAAATAGCAAGTTGTACACACATGGTTATGTTATCTTAACTTGAAACTGTGAGTTAAGATAAAGCAGAAGTGTGCGTTTGTTTGACTAGCTAAGGAAAGTTTTCTCGAACTGATAATGTAAAAATACTCTTTGTTTTAACTTGGTGGATCAAGTTCAAACAACAAGGGACAAACAGTTCACTCAACTCTGACAACTTGAATAATAATGTTGAGACAACTAGCACGTTCTAGTTACATCAACCTTATGAACTTAAATTCATCAGTTGAATCAAAAGGAAACTTCAAGTTGAAGTAAATAGGCTTCTCAAGGCAGCAGGTGAACTTTCATTTGCAAGTTGAACTGACTTGATATGTCTTACAGTGCAGGACTCAACCCTATCTCTCAGAACTATTAGGACATCACTTTTCATAGAACATTACATCAGTGGGGTAGTTCCTGCATGGGATCCATTTCAGACAAAAAACACAGTTCATGGAACCACAATCAGAGTGAACTAGGATTATCCTCCACCAAATCCTTAACTGCAATAAATTCCATCTCAAATATAATTTACACTGTTTGTGAAATGTTCCACGGCTCCCTTGTCTTGCATTGTGTCCCAAGTGACATTGTTGTTGTGTTTTCAGGTTTGCAGTCTGCTCATTCCATAGAAATATTTTAAATGCACCAAAAAAATTGTAAATATTTGCTGAAATATCTTCAAATTAGTTGATTCAGATTTTATTTAAAAAAAATTGCCCCTACTTCCTTTATGGATTAAGAAAATTCACTGCCACTCTTAAATATTTTTGAAGTGAAATTGTTAAATTTAAAAACTAAAAAATGCATTGTCACTTAGCTTAAAACAGGGCTATTTGTTTTTTGCAACAATGACGTAGAATATCAGCAACTTCCTGTTTGTTTCTCAAAGTGTGACGTTGTCCACCTCGGATTATGTGGCATTGTTAGGCGACAGGGTTTGAGAAAATACACATTTATTTCAGCTAGATGTTATTGAAACATTTAGGCCTGCCTGTATTGGTAAAATCTGAAATTCTGAGTAATGCAAGTGCAGAAGATATCAAAGTATTAAAGTGTTCCGACCCAATTCACAGAATACACTGCTTCTGAAAACCTGGACTTTTGCAGTTGTATAATATCATATTCCAGTGCCGTTATTATATCATCAAGAGTTGAAAGCCAGGTCATTTTCCTGCTTCAGGGCTTCGGGATCCGAATCTTTTCAAACGGTGAATCTGCATTTTGCATC
The DNA here is from genome assembly GCA_038501785.1 of Myoxocephalus aenaeus. Classification (NCBI taxonomy): domain Eukaryota; kingdom Metazoa; phylum Chordata; class Actinopteri; order Perciformes; family Cottidae; genus Myoxocephalus; species Myoxocephalus aenaeus. The sequence continues at coordinate 490,287 of JBAMJR010000115.1, forward strand.
GAAGTGGACAAATAATTCAGACGCTCATGCATTCATACATGAAGTGTTTTGCTGTCCTCGTGTTTTACTGCCAATTCAGTGATTTTGTCTGGTTGGAAATGTCAGTTGCGGTATATTCCTTCCATTTCCACCCCCTCGCGTATCAGCGGTCCTTTTCGGCTGCGTGTCTCGGACATCACAGGTTGTCGAGCTGAAAATTCAGTCCCTCTTCCAAACCGTTTTGATTTCGCTCGCGGCTGCTGTTGGTGAGAGTGAGGGATGTCAGATTTACAGTGGTACGAGTCTGACCTCTTCTCTTCCTGGCGAAGCATTTCCTGGTGTAATTGGCAGGAGGTGGGGTCTGGCTAATGCACGCCGCCACATTTCTTACCGGGCTTTACTCGTTTCTTCTGAAGTCAAAATGGCGGAGACTCCTTTTCTTATTAGCTGGATTCCATGTCAGCCCCCTCCCCCTCCTCATTCTCCACACTGCTTCTTTTCTAATCACCGATTGGCCATTTTCGGTCCTGGGCAATGTTGAGCTGAAAGGCCTCAGTGCGTCACAGACGAGGTGGGTGATTTCCGTCTGTGCTCCGCTCTCGGCCTCCAGTGTAACACTGTTCGTGGCTGACCTCCAACACGCTGCACGAGCCTGCTTCAGGACACGTTAGGACGGAGATGTTCTGAACATTATGCCTTATTGAGTATTTTTGATTCAATAATGCCATTCTGTACACATGCCATCTATTGCACTTAAGTACATCCTATAGAGCAGGGGTTCTTAACCTTTTTGACCTCGGCCCAACTTTTCAAGTACAAAGTGCCCCGGGGCCCATTCAAATATTAACACTTTTAGTACAGTTTATTAACTAATTGATCTCACTCTTGGTTTGACTTGTATTCAATAACTGAATCAAATCTACCTGCAGTTTAACGAGCAAAAACCTTGTCAAATAAATGACATGATGCAATGTGATCATCACAAATACATTTATTGATCATGTGAATGTAAACCTGCACAGACAACAAGTCATGGAACAAATCAAGCTGATAGAATAACTCATTTAAAGGCTCAAGTCAGGCGTATTAACACAAAAATAACTAATAATTAGATTTTTCAACAAAAACAAGGGAGACTCAAAAAACTGAGAAAAAAATTGAAATTTGATAAATAATATGTGCTAATAAAATAAATACACTACACAATTATTAGGAAAGTAGTTTTTTTGAGGATTAATTGTATTATTGAACAACTACAGTGCTCTCGGTTAATCCAACATTTTAATAAACCTTAAATGTTTAAGACAGTGCAAGTGAGGTTTTTACTTTCTTAAGATAATATCTGTGTGTTCACAATTATTGGGCAACTATTAGTGTGCAGGCAAGTGTGCGCACAATTCAAAATAATAATTTTCAAATTAAATAAACTGTAAATAACATTTAAATAAAGTGCAAATTAAAATATAGCCTTATGATGTGAATGATATGCTTCAGCAGTCTTCATGTTTGCAGAACCAGAAGTTGCTCTTCATATCTGTGACAGCTGGCTTTCACAGCACATTTGGAGTCGCTTGTCAGTGACACAACAGACCTTTTCTGCATCTGTAGTACACTGTCCTTTCTCTTGAAAAATCCCACCGGCTTTCTAACGAGCGTTGGATGTTTGGTTTCTAGATACAGCTTTAGCTTTGAAGCGTTCAGTGCTGCGTTAGCGAGCGAGGCTAGCGTTAGCGGCCCTCTACCTGGCGCTCGCGGCCCAATGGGGGGCCACGGCCCTATGGTTAAGAATCACTGCGGGATCCCTCTATTTTGGGGAGAGTTTAAAAAAAAAAAAACTATGACAGAGATTGTTTTATGCTGTACAGATTGTAAAGCCATCTGGGGAAAATTTATGATTTGTGATATTCGGGGTTACAAATTAAATTTAATTGGATGTTTGTTTGATTTTAAATGGAAGTACCTACATTTGGAGTACCTTGAACATTTGTTTCCTGTGCGTTTGTGTGTGTGAGGAACCTTTAAAGCTGCACTATTCAATACTTTTATGGCAATAATGGATCAAATAAGTGTGTAAGGTGAAACATGTATCACCCAATTCTGCAGTTCCCACAACTCTGAGCATTTTAGCATTTTTTCAATTTTCTCTCAACTTTACAGCAAGAAGAAAAGACACCCTGATAAAGCCTGTTCTCTACTTCCCCTGCACCAGAGAGCAGAACAAAGCTGGCTTGTGGACATAGTCCAGTGTTTTAGCAGCTAAAGTGAGGGATTCCCTCATGAGTTGGCGGAGACCAAAAAACGAGTCAGAAGGTGAGAAATATTACTGCATAACTTACAGTCGTCATAACTTTAGTGATAATATGTCAGTGTAGTGTATGTCAGTGTAGAGGCAAACACATCTACATTTTGCAGCAGTTAACTATTGAATGAATGAATGAATGAATATATACTTTATTAATCCCCGTGCTCCTGGTTACAACCCAGGAGCACGTCTGAAAATAAAATCCCAACTCAAGGCCCACTTAATAGTTTTTTATTTAGCTTTCACTGTATTCAACAAAAAAAAATGTTTTAATATAGTTTCAAAAGAAATTATCTCAAGACATATTTCATATAGGAGCAGGTCTAGAGTGTTTGGTCTCTATAATTGACCAAAACCCAACATTCCCTCATGAGCAAGCTCCTGCCCCAGTGGCAAAAAAAAACACCTTTCACAAGCAGAACGGCGACCATCTGTTTGACCAGTTGGCCTGAGAAAAAAAAAAAAAGAAAAAACGACAAAAGACAAAAGACAAAAGAGAGAGAGAGAGAGAGAGAGAGAGAGAGCAACACTAATAGCACAACATGTTCCAAAGTAGTCCGACATATTCAAAACAACCCTACAACACATCACATAAAGCTGATAACAATATAAACAGGACTAATACAAATAATAATAGTAGGGATGAATACAATAGAATTATAAAAATAATAGCAGTAGCAGAGATAAAAGATATATCATACAGTCCTCATCATCAGATGAAATTTGCCGAGTTGTCATGGACATGGATCTGCCAACATGTGGCTGTTATGATATCATATATATCCAGAGACGTGGACTGAATTTATTTTCATTTTTATTTTTATTTTCATTTTTATTTTCTCTTCTTTCTTTCTCCTTACGGGTCACTCCTCTGCACACTTCATATTTACACACTCATGCCACTTAACATACACTTTTAACTTAAACACGCGTCACTTTAACATACACTTTAACTTAAACACACATGTCACTTTAACGTACACTCACATTAACGTATCTGTTGTCTGAGCACTACTATCTTATCTTACACTTATTTTAATACCCATTGCACTGTTGTTGTCGTTGATTGTTGATTGTTGTTTGTCTCGTCTAACGTCCCATGTCCAATGTATGCACCTTCCGCCTGGAAAAATTCCTCGTTTGTGAAAACATTCCTGGCAATAAACGGTTTCTGATTCTGATTCTGATTCTGATTCAGGCCGGGACTTTGAGATGGAGAGTCCTTTTCTGCAGCAGGGATTCTAACACTAATACAGTTTTTGTGGAATAGAGAGAATGTGATGATGCTGAAGATCTTCAAGACGACGTAGGATGTCTGCCTGACACCTGCCTCCTCAGTTTTCTATCAGCATGTCACAACTGCACTGAATCCAAACTAGGCTGACCAGACCAGCCTTGGTGAGCTGGAACACTCGTCACCAATCCTTATGCTCACAATGAAAATGACCGAGCGAATCAGATCTAAACTCAAACAAGGATCAGTCCACATTGCTAGGGGCCGCTAACATCCCCCTTTAACATTGTAGTTGTCTGGAGCCAGGCTGGCCCATGCCATGGCCCAGGATCATAGAGTTATTTCTGACAACAGAAATTGAAAAATAAAACCTTTTGACCACTAGCCTGTTCGGCCTGGAATGGATTGGCCGTCTTGCCAAACTCCCGATGGCCAGTCTGACCCTTTGTTTATCATTTGTAGGACTTCCTATCCATGTTTGCTTTCGAAGACAATAAGATTCAGTTGGAAGCTCCAGAAAAAGCTAGACCGTGGACCTTCGATTGGAATTATTTTTTGTCAAATGGGTTTGTATTCATGGGTTGTAACTCAGACGCCCTGGATGTTCTAAAGACACAGGATATCAGGTTTATTCTGTCCAGGAATCTAAAGCGGGATTCTCTTCAGCTGGGGAAAGCTTTGACTTCTAGGAAATAATTACCCACCCTTTAAGGGATGGCTGCTATGTTTTATTAGTTTGGACCATAGATTTATGGGATGTAGTTTTGTTTTGAATACGTTACAGACTACATATTCGTTATGCAGAGCAATAAGCTGTGCGGTCACATTAGACGAAGCCCCCAAAATCCTCTGTGGCCAATTAATGGAAACGTGTTTAAATTTAGTTACAAACGTTGGTTTGACACATTTGGAAGTTGGCTGGCTGTTTCCTCTTCAGTTTGGGGATATTCTTTAAGTGTGAGCATCTATGTCTGAAGTGGCAGCTCTGTGAAAATCCCCTGGTTCTCTTGGAATTATAGAGGATTCACTATTCACTGTTGCTTTCTCTAAAATATGGTTTTCCCGACACAGATACGTCTTTCAGTGAATCTACAGAAACCATCTTGGAGAGTTCAAGCTATTCATCGTTGGTGTTGTCACACTTCAGCTCTGCTTTCATACACAACATTAATGAACGTGAGCGTCGACCGCAGGGCAGTTAACCGACAGCTCAGAGCAAACAGTGAGGACTGGAACACCGCGCTCCATCACCCATGAGGGACAACTAACTCTGTCAACAGCAACCGCCACTGTTGGCATGTGAGGACTGACTGAGCTGCTGCAGAGGCCACTACACACTTCTACTTCTAGATAGTACAAATCATTTCCCTGTATACAGTATCTGCAATTTTGATTACCAAAATATTACTTGAAATCATACCTAGAAAATTATTCTTACTATGTATGACTACTGACGCCATGTTTGGCAAAGATCTGGGGTCTGTGTTTGTGGTGTACTTGGGTTATTAAAAGTGTGAAATGTCTTCTGCTAAATGTTATTGTCCTATTATTGCATAATGTGTATTTTTGCAAACCATTAGAAGTAAGCCCGACCTCATCTAAAAAATTACGTGTCACGTTGAAATAAAAGGGATAGGCTGTATATTAATCACCAGTGTTGGGGAGCAAGTAATACAATTACACACAAACTGTAAAATAAATATGTAACTAGAACAGTGCAGTCAGTGCAGATCTCCTGCTGCTGTCTGCAGCGACCACTGCTGCATTGAGTGGTTGGATGAATACAACCCAATATTGGTCAGGCATTGTAAAAGACGCTTTATTCAAACGATGTAATCGGCTCAATGTCATTGTGTAAGACATTTCATAAAATGTATACAGCGTACAGAATTATATTGAATACAGCGATGTATTCAGCTGTGTTATCAGGCAGTCAATGGCACAATAAAACAGGCAATAAACTGTGTTTCTAGTGGTATGTATTAAGTTATAACTCCTGCAGTGGTTAATTATCCAGTCTTAATCATCGCATGTAGCAGCCTGTTCCAAAGCCTTTTGTGGGGCTATTTTATTAAAAAAAATTATAGAAATGGGTGAAAACATCCTTAAATAATGAAAATATAGTTGTTGTTTTTATTGCAAAGAAACTATATTGAACTTGCCTAAATGCGGCTGGCAGGGTTCCAGCTTCTATAAAACGGCTCCTGTTTATCTGGCCCCTCTCCCTCCGCTTCACCTCTTAAGCTCGGGCGTCTCACTAGTTCTTCAGTGCTCCTATTTAAACAGTGTCATGCCCTTTGTTTTTCAGAGGTAAGCCCCAGGACTCTTTGAAGTGGGCGCCATGTTTGCACTGTGACCATTTAATTCGGAGCGCAGCTTGATGATATTAGTGTCAGGGTCAATTGCTGATTTCAGTTGGACTTTAGTAGCTGCCTAGCTGGCGGTGAGGCATCATGTGCTGCCCGGTTCAAGATCTGGTCAAACCCATAGTCTTACTTACAGCCACATACACACTCCCGCTCCTCCAGTTCCTCTGATCCCCGGACATGTGACACAGCAGACATGGGACCTGGTTATCCTGCCGACTTCACAGGCCTGAGCTCAGCACAGTGGAAGTTGTTGCTCAGACCTCCCATGATGGAACCTCCAAAATCCCTGGTCGCCGTTTCCCTCCTTCCTGTATCATCACGACAGACTCTGTTATAGTTGTGCCACTATGAAGAAATGGTTTTGCCATGTGCCCAGAACGTGGAAGTAATACATTTGGACTTTTCCTGCAGTCTTTATGTGGTTTTCTATGAGCAGATGTAGGACATGGCTCAGATTTGACTCTCACTTATAAAACCAAATGCATCAGTCAGGAGGAAACGGAACCAGTTGGAAGGGAATTACATTTATAAACCTGAGACTCTAAAGAGTTCAGCAATTTCGATCCCCAGGTGTTGGTACGCATGCCATGTGCCTCTTGTCCCGATACTGTCAATACAGCGAACCTCTATTTATGCAAACCACAGCTTCGTCTTTGTGGTTTCTTTTCCGAGAGGTTCTGGTGTTCCTAAAACTCCCCCTGTCGTTGGACCCTTGTCACTGGAACGTCTCTGGGCTAAATGTGAAACAGCAGTGCATGTTTGCCTGTGACAAACTCATAAAATACAGACACTTGTGACAAGGACAGGCTCATCTGAATTCATCGTTCGGTCCGGGTCATTAAAGTTAAGTGGGACTCGGGGATTTCAGGGACTAGTTTTTGTCCCGTCCTCTCGGCTGCACTTCGCTCTGTGCTGGCGTTAAAAGCCAGGCAGCCATTTGTCTCGCTGCACTTCACTATATCTCTACTTTTATTGGGTGTGAGTGACTTGTCAGCAGTCGTCTGAAATGCGTTTCAAAAGACTTTTTTCCCTTCTTTGTTCTCCTGGAGGAGAGAAACCCTGTGAGGATTGAGAGGAGAGAGAAACTTCCCATGATGATTCTTTATGTGCAGTCGTATCTACAGAAATGTATCATGTGTGCATTTATACGTTTTTTGTTTTTTTTATCAGTTTGTGTTATAAGATAAAAAACACAAACCCCACACTGGTGTCAAGGAGTAGAGATGATGCTGGTCATTGATATAGACTCAAGAATAGTTGTAGACACAAAATAAAAACATTTTAAACGAAAAGAAATAACAATCGCTGTTATTGTTGCAGGGTCATGATACCTGTTTGCCATGGACTGAATTTTGGTTTCCAACCTAAACCGCTATTTTTAATGACATTTGCCTGCATTTATTTACTGCAGAATATTTAATAAATAGTAATTCATAAAGCTATTTTTTAATTAAACTCAGTTCTGATGAAGCAAGAGTGGAAGAAGCATTGTAATTAAAGTGCTATGCTTCTATAGCCCCATTGTAAACCCACATCTGCAGGTGGTTTTTAAAATGCCATTTTATATTTGGTTTCCAAGCTGGTCTCCTCTGAGTGTTGTCCTGTTGTCTGTTTACATGCAATGCAGCAAGATGCTGACACATATTGATACGAATACTCTTTACCTACAGTCTTTATAAAAGTGCCACACCAGAGCTTTTGGTTAAAAAAAAAAATCCTCTAATGTTAAGCAATGCTTCAGCTCATCTTTGTAATAGTGAGTGTTGTAGGCTGTGACATGCAAGTGAGTCATTCCAATTGGGACAGGAAGTGGTTTTTGCTGTGAAAGTACTGACCGTAGTCACAGAGTCACACTTCCGGGGTCTAGCAGTGCAGTATGCAGTATCTAAGTATTTATACCCACTTCACAAATCCACACTTTGCCTTTCCAACCATGTTCATGGATCCTAGATCCAGTCCCACAAGCAGTGGGGTTCATTGTAGTCAGTGAAATAGAGTTTGTCAGGTATGTCAGACACATTGCTTTGCCTCTTCTGCAGCTGATCACTACACAAGTCAATAACACAGCTTGGTCACTAGCAGTCTATACCTGTGTTACATAGCAGCTTTTCAAAATAAACTTCCATCTTCACAGGGAGGTAGGTTTATGAAAAGAGCGTGGTTGACGTTTATTTGATTACGTACGCAAGTCACGTGACCAACCACACCAACAACTCGCCTAACAGAATGTCAACATTTACTTTTGGTTTGGACAGGAAACCAGCAGCGATCTGGAACGAAAGGTATTTGATTTGGCTTTTTTTTGCTCTTTAACCACGTCGTCATTTATCTTGTGTATTTATGCACGTTGACTTTAATTACCATCGGCTCAGTCTGAAGAGCGTGAGTCATTCCAAAGAGTTCCACTGGTGGAGCAGTATAGTGACGTGTGCCTGGTGGGTGTTGTAGCATTCTCAACTGAAACGGAGTGGAGGCTGGGTCCTGTAAAGACACTGTTGGTTATCTCAACTTAATGAGGTCACAGTAAGTGAACCTCTGCAAAAAGATGGCTGAAGGTGTTTACTGTTGCTCGACTGTGCCGTTCTATAACGTGTAATGTTTGGGTTCAGGTCCCTCGCCTCTGTGTCTCCTCTCCGGCGCCTTCGGGCTAAATGAGCCCTGAGGGTGTCTGAGCACCTATTTAAGGATCCGGGAGATACAATATGTTAATTAGGGTGTTATGGTTATTTAATCTCCCGTTCAGGCTTCTAGTGTGCAACATGAACAACATATTGTATTGTGTTTGTTATGGTTTGTGTACTTTATTGTCAGGTTGGTGGTCGTTGTCAGTGGCAGGCTGTTTAGAACACCAGTGCTGCTGCTGCTGTCGGGACCACATGCTGATTGAATGTGTTCATGGTGGATGAAATAAACACCTGGTCGGTCTGTCTCAAGCCTCCAGCCTGGACATGATATATTAAAGGCATTTTTAGCGGTTTATTTTAACATATTTTTGCTCATAAAGATTGAAAGCTTTTATAAAACATCCAACCTACCTATATTACACAGCTGGTAAATTCACTGCACAGAGGATTGATTGGTTAAAGCAGTGGTTCTCAACCTGTGGATCGGGACCCTCAAGAGGGTTTCAAGATCATATCTGGGGGTCGCCAGATGATTGTGAAGAAAAAAATGAAATTAACATTTTAAATAAAAAAAGAGGTTGAGAACCACTGGAGAAGAGCATTCTATAAAGGCCATACCAGCTGATATAACAGATAGGGCTGCAGGTTTGAAGCCATATATGAGGAGAATATTTTCAATAAAAGCAGATATGGTCAGTTGATGCAATAAGTGATGATGAGTCATCGTGAGTTTGAACCGTCCTGCTGATCAGAACACATTCACTGTCGGCTGGAAAGAGTCGACCCCATCGCCTCCTCCAGCCTTTTCATTTATAGTTTTCGTTATATTCATCTCATTTGTTTGGATGTTATATTTCCACAGAAGATTTCCTTCACATGGTTTGACATATGGCACACTGCTCAAAAACTGTCCGTCATTTCTAATTAAGAAACCGTAATTATGATTTTAAATTGAAAATAGTAAAATTATAATTTATTTTTAGTTTCAATGAGCCTCAAAAACATAAATGTTGAGCTCAATTCTTAAAGCTGCATGAATTGATTATTTGGTCTTTTGGGGCACTTCGGACTCGCGTGAGATTGTTTATGCAGAAGTATTTTAGTGAAGTATAAATGGATAACTGAGACTTGAGTTATACTGATCCAAACTGAGAGTTTGCAAGATGATGTTTTGATATAGTTTTGCTGTTAAACGTGGCCCCCATTTACTTTAATTACTTAAATTGAGATATTCTTTAAAAAAAATAGTTTCTTCAAGAATTCAAGGTAACAAATTATGAGTAATTGAGGTACAAATGGTCATTTTGTGGGTGAGGAATTAAGGTGCAGCGACTCCCAGACAGCATGGCTTCATTACTTAAAATATCACCTGTGCAGATGTAATTGACAATTCAAATACACTGTGAATGGAGCAATGTTGGGACCACAATCCTCCTATAGAGCCTCTCTGTACCTGTTTGTCTCTGTACCACTGAAGTACTCCTTTAACCAGCTGCTGGAGAATAAGAGCTGACAGAAAGTTTCAGTGAAGCCTCTCGGCCTCATGCTCTCCACTACATAGATCAGTGGTTCTCAAATGGGGGTATGTGTACCCCTGGGGGTACGTGAAGGCACTCCAGGGGGTACGTGAGATTTTTTAAAGATTTTTTTTTTAATTAGCATCCATTAAAAAATCTTATCTTATTAATTTAAATCAGACACTGATGGCACAGTGATGTGTATTATATCTTTTTTTTCAACCAAAAATGCTTTGCACTGGTTAGGTGCATCACTGATAAAGGGTTTAGATAGAACCACTGACATTGAGGCCATGCAGCAGCTTCAGGTCAGCATTCTTTGTGCTGGCCTCCAGCAGCCCGACTGGTCTGCATATCACCAGACTGGTAAAGCAGAGTGAGAACACGGCTTCTGCCTCCCTTTCCTTCACAACACACGCTCAAATATCTCAAGGTAATTCCTAAATCGGCACGTTTACAACTGGCTAACATGTCATTTAGTAATAAACAACACTTCTAAATCCTGTATACCGTCTTTGTTTCTGCAGAAGAAGCCGCATCAGTCAAACTCCAGTCTGAGTATACTGCACGTCTGTGGAGCGGCTCAGAGTTTATCTAAGCAGGCGTGGGTGTATTTTACATGCGTCTGAGCTTGGACAAGTGTTGGGGGGTTTGTATGTTTTCAGAAGAGCTGGCGGGTTTAGTCTCAGCATCTTGGTCTGTTCATCATGACAGAGACTGTTAGTCTTTGCTAATCTCCTGTGTTCATCTTCCCAGTGTGCGGAGGCCAGGCCTCTCAGTGCCATCAGAGCAAATGATTTCTCCGGGGTCAGACGCTCAGATCCCACATAGTTCCTCTTGCTGTCCTTTTTAAACACGTCCTCGAGGACTTGGCCGTGATCAAAAGCCCACTCCTGCAAAGACCTGGACGTGCAGCAGGCTCATACTGTGTTTGTGATTTGGGCTGGAAGAGCGGCGGTGCTGGCTCGCCGCTGTTTGATCTAAGACAGTGAAAGGCGTACGTTTCCACGCAGGCCTTCACTGTTTCCTTTAGCAGTAATGAGTGACAAGATGGAGGTCGCCCAGCGTGGCCCTCTCGAGCCACTTCATTAGCTGCCTCGCAGTGTTTGGCTTTACTCTGATTTACGACTTTTCCGCTCGACATCTTTCAGTTTGTAATTTGTCTCCAGAGCAGCAGGTCATAGTAGGATGTACCATGGCACAGACTTCACGTAGAGCTCCTACATGTTGTATTTATTCCAAATCAAGCCGTAATGTTTGCTGGGGAACAACCAAGAGTGCATGCAAAGAAGCCCTTATATGCAGGGCTCAGAACCAAAACCATCTAGCACGTCAACTCAAGAAAATATTTCCCGATTTTTTTTTTTCTCCAACATGTTTACACATTTTTTTCAATATTTATTTTATTTTATTTTTTACGCCAGAGCACTATTAAATAGATGTATGTTTCACCTTTTAACCCTTTATGAATAATGAATTGGGGTTGAGATCTGAAATGGAATTGAACCGTCCTGTCAGAGCTTTTATGTTTAGTACTAAATGTAGGTAGTTTACTTGAAGATTTCTATTTTATGCAACTTCATACTAAAAGTACTTTTATATTTCTACATTTACCTAACAGCTCTAGGTACTGTTTACTTTTCAGATTACAGTTGTTCGTTCCCTTCCTGCATTGTGTTGAGAAGATTCTTCTCCTTCTGAACTAAACTCTTTCAGATCAGCTGAGCTGTTTTTATGAGCTCATGACCTTTTAGAGATACATGTTCCCACAGGACTGCTGACAAACATGTGATGATCTGATAGAATAAGGTGCTCTAGAACAGTGGTTCTCAACTGGTCTGGCTCCAGGACCCACCATCACCCCTGAATGACAAGTCGTGACTCAAATCGAGGAACATTCTCAAGTTCTCAAATGTATTGAATAAAAAGATGGTGCAGTTTGAACCTGAGATAGTACAGAATATGTATGCCAACACAGAAACGAGTTTAACGATAAACCAAAACGACCAGCTGGTGGCGACGCTAGAGAGGGAACTATTCCCTTTTACACAATAAACTAGGCAACAGGAGCTAAAGGAGCTAGACATCTACAGCAGTATTTATCAATTAATCATCAAATATAAGGGGAACATTTTACTGCACGTTAACACTTTTACTTTTGATGCTGAATAAAATTTGACTGATAACACTTTGAGACTTTTAGTATTGTAAATGTTTTGAATGCAATACTTTTACTTCGATTGTTTTCACATACATACATACACAGTAAAAGATCCAAATCTCTATTTTACCCCCGAGTGTGTTTAGGATCAAATGAATCCTCTTCCACATAACTCTGAGCTCGATGACACTCTGGTGCTTGGTTTTGGTCAGTGTGGCGTGTGAACATCAGCAACCCCACAATAGGCAAAACATCCCCCTCCTGGACGTCCACCACCATGTTTGACTGCAGGTTTCATGCACGATTGCATCAACCCGTTTCATGCAATGTTGCATTAAGCTGCTGTGTGGCTCTCATAACACGTCAGCACTGCTACAGACCGCTACAGATGCAAACAAGACTTTGTGCAATCTATGTTTTGGTAACGGGCTCCTCGTGCATGAAGCTGCAATTTGTCCCAGTGACTATTGAAGCTGTGATCAGCTGCTCTCTGGCTCCATGCTTCTCTAGAGGTGTATTTATGACAAAACAGCCCCAAACAGAATAGACTAAAGCTCTTCTAACAATACTTATTAATATGAACACAAATATTTCCCATTTTAGCCAATTAATATGATTATTCTTTCTTTTTTTACAGATCGTCTGAGGTTATTTCATCTAACAATTACATTTTGTAGTAAATGTCCATCCCCGACTCTTTTCATTTAATATGATACAGATATTTCCTATTTTTAACTTGATATATGGATAATTGTCACGTGTGTTTCCTTCACCCTTGAGCTTGTCATTAATATACATGATTCAGTGCTAATACAATTATTAATGAATTCATGTTACCTGGAGGCCTAATGGGATGATCATAATTTGTGTTTGTTGCAGTTTTTATCTGAGTTATACATGTTGTAACTCTGAAATTCATCATACGTTATTCGATGACGCAATGAAGATAATTGTAAAGTAAGTAAGTGTGCCACCTAGTGGTGGTTTGCTTTGGCAGCAGCGCTGGTGGAGAGGTGACCTGCTGCTGGACGTACTGGATAGTAGGTGTTATCAGTGAAGAGAGGAATGGAAGAAAACAGGTTGGAAACAGGCTTTACATCTCTGAGAGGAGCACATGGGCCTGTAAAGTGGACAACCATACCCTACATGGGAAAGTACTGGCTAAATTGACAGCTAAAAAATGTGAATCCAAAAACATCTAGCAACACGAAGGATTACCAGCACGACAAATATAATCGGTCCACTGGCTGTGTCTCTGTCCCACAGGTGTCAGTACCCTGATAGTGTTGACATTATTCATATCAGGTCAGCGAGAGGGGGAACACAGCAGAGCAGAAGCAGGAGAGCTGATGAACGATGAAGTAATAAAAGAGAAAGCTCTTCTATAATAAAAGAGAAACTTCTCTTCTCCGTCTTCAGTGTCCAGAAGGGGGCGATAGGCCTGCATGCTGTGGGGCTGTAGTCCAGAACCATCCACAGAGTAGCACTCCCTGACTCTCACACACACACACACACACACACTGTGGCAACCCGGGGGATTTGGAGGCAAGATTCAACAATAAAATAGGAGACTCAGAGACATTAGTACGTTAACAAAAAGGGTCCTTTAATAAACAGGTTTGGGGTCAAGGGGAATGGGGTTAAACTCAACAAAAGGTTCCTCCCGGTCGGGGTCTTCGGTCTCACGAGCAGCGTCCTTTGCTCTGTGAGGGCAGATCAGAGGAGAGAAGTTTAATACACGGTTTACCTCGTGTCTGTGGCGGCTCCTCTCCTGGGGTTCAGGGGATCCTCCTAGCCTCCTGTCCAGTCTGTATTTCCTCCCCCCTTGCTTCCCAGCTCTGAGATTATATGTCCCCTCTAATCACCTGATGGGCTGCAGGTGTGTCCAATGCCAGGTGCCGATTGGCTGCAGCACCTGCACTGGGAAGTACATTCCCTTGATCACCTCCCCCAACCTGAGCTTGGGGATCCGCCTCCTGCGCTCTCTCTGCTCCTCCTTTCCTCCTGGTTTGCCACAACACACACACACACGCACACACGCTTCATTTTGCCTGTTTTGAAAGCACTATCATGACAATGTCCAGATAATTCGCACAACAGCAGACCAAACAAGACAACAACTCTGTGCACGTTGTATGTTGTGGTAAACTACACGGTTAGTGACATCGGTCCCCTCCTTCCTTCTGTACAGTCATACATACATTGTGAATTAGCAGCTCTTTTGGCCCATGTGATTGGCCTGAACTCTATTATAAGTGCATTTTATAGGTGTGTTTATTAGGTGTTTTAATGGCTCTTTTGCACCGACAATTGGAGTTAACTCAAAGCAACCTGTGCTCTCCCCTTTGGCACATCTCACTTTAAACGCTTCATGCTTATGTTATTTAAACATTTGTATTCTCAACCTTTGTGCGTGCGTGCGGGTGTTTGTGTGTGAGGTACAGTACTGGCTTGTGGAAGAGTTGCTGTGTGATTTTTCTCCCTCCTCCCTCCTCCTCCCTGCCCTTAAGGAGAATGGTGGCCTGTGATTGGCCCTCGTCTGCTCCTCTATGGGCCAGTGTGATGGCTGCACCTGAGCCAGCAGCCAATGGGCCGCCAGCCTTCAGAGAGCCGCCTGCACAACAATACACACACTCTGTGGACAGCGTGCAGGTTTCTGGGCTGTTTCCCAGCACCGTCACACTGAAATACTGCGCCTTCATTCACAAATTGAGCGCATCCAGTCATCTTAAATCACTCTTATTAAAAATTAAAGGGATTGCCCCAAAATCTAATGGGTTTCTTTTAGTCCAAAAACTTAATTGACTTAAATTAAATGACTCAGTGTTGTATTGTTATATGTTATATTATTAGTGTATTATAGCTGATGATGGATATGCAGCACTTTGATGTTGTAGACGGTCAAACTTTTTCTCAGGAGGCAGTTGACCTCCTCCAGTCCCAAACAGGACTCCTGTCTTCTCCTCATTGCCACACGTCCGCTGAGCTCTCGCCGTGTGCTCTGGCCCACCTTACACCTTTCTTGTGAATCGTGTGTTTGCCTATCGCTCTGTTTGTTCCCTCGTGTCCAGCTCTCCTGAATGTGGCCTCCTGTTTATCCTGTTTCACACGGGGCTAGAACCAACAATCCCTCCTGCGCTCCTGCATGTTTTTTTGTGTGGTCTTTACACTTCCTGGTTCGTGATTATGTAGATTACATTTGAATCGATTTAGTGGGATATCTACGAAATACGCCACACTCATTTGTTTAGGTATATACGAACGCTGTTGAGAACAGCCGGCCCAGAGCTGGCATGAACTCAGCCCGCCAGTAAAAACAGGTCCGGCCAGGTGCCCGACTCGGCTGAGACTCGGGATGGATGATCCAGAAGCCCAGAATCAGGGATTCGGGCTGCAGACATTGGTCGACCTTTATATTTTTATAGCACACTGTGACATTTTTATTACACTTGTTTTATAGCATACTTTACTATTACTTTTTATGGCAATTTCAGGGCATGCTATGCATTGACTTTTTTTGTGACATATTATACTTTGACATTTTCATAATTACTTTTTCATGACATCTTAGTAGTGGAGCAACGGATGATAAAACTCACGGTTCGGATCGGATCACAGATCGGAGTCTTGGATCGGATCAAAGGTCGGATCAGCACAAAAGAAAAAAGGGCGCAAATATAACTTTTAGATCCCTGATCACGTTTTATTTTGGTATTTTTATTGACTAAAACACATCTAGTCAATAGTAGAGGTATTATAAACAGATCATAATTAAGCTATAATATCTATTTTCATATTGCCTTGAAAACATCTCCTTCAAACAACTGTAATTATTCAAGTTTCTCACCAAAACTCCTTTTTTTCTGAGCTCACATTGAACACATCATGATAAAGTTCCTTTACCTTCCTGACTCATTTCCACTGAACAGAGCCTGAACCCAATGGAGCTGAATGGAACCTCCATTCGTTAGCCTTTAGCGGTGCTGATAACGTTACTAGCTAACGCTACTAGCTCTCAGTTTAAACACGGCTGGTTGTTTACATGTAACAATATCAGAGAGACACTTAAGAAGCAAGACATTGATCACATATTGTACTGGATATTGGCGAAAAACGATCGTCAGTAAAACTTTATTTCACACTGTGAATTTTAAATGTTTTTATGTCATATTACTATGTCTCCTATATTACTATGTCTTACATTTTCCTAGCATAGTATTCCACTTGTTTTATGGCTTATACTATACTATGAATGTTTTATGACATTTCTTATGACATTTGTACGACTTTTGTCTGGTGTAGTATGACAATTTCTTGATTTGTTTATGATTTATTACCCACAATTCTAGGATTAGTAGTCAGGCTTTGCAATCGATTGTGTCTCATTTTTAAAAAGAGTTAAAAAGATAAAAGACATGCTGAAGATAGTTGTAGCCTGTGAATTGCTTTGGGAAGAAAGACACACCACTTGTTTATGTTCCTGTCAGATACAGATGGGTGGATTATTTCAATCAAGTGTTAATCTATAAATAATCAGTCACAATGTTTTGCCACAAGAGGTAGAAGATCTTGTTGGAGAGGAGTGGCTGCGGCCTTTTTTCTGATCATTCATTGTTTTGTTTGTTTTTCAGTCTTTGGCATCAGATTTCTCAGATTTAAGTAATTTGCTCACAGCTGGCAGCCTGGGTAGGTCGACCAACATTACTCGTTGCTGTGTAAATTGTCCAGAATTATTTCAGCAATCACAATTTTCCCCATTTATTACCTTGTCTGTGGGGGCCTGCCATCGATACAGTACTCTGTTTACTAGAGCCCAATAGTGGAAGGAACTACTCAGATATGTTACTTAAGTAAAGGTTCTGAGATCTGTAAAATACTGTTACAAGTAAAAGTTCTGCATTGAAGTGAAACAACAACAAAAGTACAAGCTTTAAAATATACTTAAGGTATCAAAAGTAAAAGTATGAATTCTTCAGAATGCTCCTTCCTGAATAATAAATGGGTAAATTGACAAATATGTAGTAAAGAATGCAACACAAATTCTTGAAGAAAACATATACCATTGCTATTTCCACACATAACGTTAGCAATACATGATAATCACGTAATGACTGTTATGACTGCTTGATCCAGATCAAATCACAGTTTCAACAGGTGATAAGCAGGCAGCGAGAACGTGAGGAGGAGAGGGGTTAGAATAAAGCAGTAATGTACTACAGGCCGTGGTACAGATGTGTCCAACTGAAACTTACTCTAAAACCTTTTGAGATTATCTCTCAACAGGCTGCCCTCATCCAGCGTTCAAAGATATACCTATGAAAAATAACGCGTTGTAATTTGTACATATTCCACAAAATGTAATCGGATGTAATCCCATTACACCCACGGGGCGGTTGGCGGATGGGTCCAACAAAAAACTATCTGTTAACATGGAGATCGCTGTTCGTACAACAAAAGTATTGTGTTTGTGTGGCTCGGTGCTCTTAGAGACTTTATGAAATTAATTTATCCAATGAGCGTCTTCTGTCTATTCCATCTTTTAGTTGATAAGTCTACCAATCAGATTTTCTTTGGTCTTAGTCAACTAAGATTTCTTCAATTTGTTGTTTTTTTATGCTTTCTTAATGCTAAATGACTTATTTCCGGGAGAAACACATCTCTTGTAAACACAAGATTTAAAGTGGTGCTTTTGTGTATTTTTACAGATCTGCCTGCAGAATCAACTGTGATTCATTGGCGAAATTGTGTAGTCAACTAACAACTTGTTTGGACAATGACACCCATTCGATGATTGTTATGGAGTTGTTGCCAGTAGTCCTTACATGAAGCCAACCGAGGGCCAGATGTATCCCATGATGCATTGGGTCAAATCTTCTCCTTGCCATTTTTTGTTGGATTGCAATTTAGGGTCCTACTGTCACCAAACTGTAGTATGTAGAACAGGACTTGATTTACCTTCATCTGGATACATGTAATAAGAAACAAGTTTATTTTTTTACTTTATCTTAGAAAAAGAATAAACTCTATTAATAAATCTTGTGTTAATTAATAAATCTATTACCTCTCTTTCTGTTTCCTACACTTTGTGTACATCCTTCCAAATCACTTTCACGTCAGGCCTCGTTCACCCTCGGAAACTTATCCTCTCTTCATTCATTTGACACATTGCATAATTCCGTTTTCAATATTTAAAACTATATTACATTGGACACATATATGAGAATTTACTTTCACAGGAAAAAATATAAATCATATACACACACATATCTCTCTCCATATAGATGTGTGTGTGTGTGTAAATAATAAATGTGTTTGCCCTGAGATCACCTTGAAGAACACATTTCAGTATTTTTCACCATTTTAAGTGTGATTTGAATAAATATTAGAGATTTCCATTTTTGTTTTTCATTTGTATTTATGGTGATATTCCTATTTATATATTCATGTGACATCACAGATGTGTACATAGCCCAGTTTGTCCTATTTACATACAGTATCATGTAAATAACATGAGAAGGCATCAGAGAGTTGCCTATACCATTCTTACAAAAGGAGACCAGGACCAATATAGGAAACTATTAGATTTATAGTTTTCTTGTATTATATGTTACTAAAACTAAAACTAATTAAAAAAAATCTGTGCAGTCTTTAAAAGTGGAAACAGCATATATTATAGTGGAGCTTGGGGTGTCATGTATTAAGAGGAACAATCTTGTGCTCCCTAGGGTTGACTTTAGTTCAATTATTTTATTATTATAAAACTCTAAAAGTATAACGTGATTAAAACAGTATTTTTTTGCATTCTTTGTTAAGAATTAACCCCACTTTGCACATTTGCTTTCCTGAACCACCTTTTCTTAATGAATGTGATGCCTGAACGTTGCCAACAGTACTTAAAAAAACACCTGACTAAAAAGAAAAGTGTCTGTGACAAAAATTAGAAATTTCCACCTCTGAAAACTTTGAATTTAAAAGCCATAGGGTCTGATGTTATAATAAATACATATCTTGATAATCAAATTGCTTTGAGGTGGACGGCACTAATTTGATCCCAATAGGTGAGAAATACCAGATTATACCAGATTAATTGCTATTTTTAAGAGGAGAACAAATGAAAAGACATGGGGATATGTGTGTGTAATGCTTTGTGACTAATGGAGCTGCAGACCTGTGACAAGAAGACCAGACACGCAGAAGAAAGGTGTTGTTGGTCTGTGGACGTGCACACAGACCAACACTTGTTGTTGTCTCGCTCCTGTTGGCTCCAACAACAACAGGCCTACACTGATCATTTCAAAAAGTTGTGAATAATCTTGGCCTTTTTACCCCACGCCGTCAGCAGTCATTAGTTATGATCCACGGGGTCTCCACAGGAGCCTATTGATCACTCATTGACTGATTGATTTAGACAAATACTTTTCTCTCTCAGAGTGCGAGGTCGAGTCGCTCTCTCTGTTAATTGAAGATAACAGAGTGGCAACAATGGCCCCCGTAATAGAATGAGAGTTTTGTGATTATCGCGGGAGAAAGAAAAGAAAATGCAGAAGCAGGGGAGGAGAAAGAGGAGGAGGGGGAGGAGGAGGGGGCTCTCTAATTAGGAAGCGGGGCGGTGTGGAAGCTGTGGCCGGCAGGCAGGCGACAGGCGCCGGGTCCCGGACAAAAGGCTGTCTGCTCCCTAAACTCCCCCTGCTTAACCCTTTAAACCGAGACACACATACAGCATCACACGCACAGCTCTGCTGCATCACAGCTCTCTCTCTCTCTCTCTCTCTCTCTCTTTCTCTCTCTCTCTCTCTCCCCCCCCCCCCCCCCACACACACACACACACACACACAATGGTTCACAATTTGACTAACGCCATGATGGTAAAGGAACAACACGAACATGTGTTCTCGTCGTGATACTTGTTAAAAACATTGTTGCATATTTATCCCGTGAAAACGCCACAATATTACATGTATTTCATGTTTACGGGCCCAGACCTCCATATTCCGGTGACGCTCAGGCTCCAGAGGATGTGTGAGCAGAGAAAGCTCTTCCTATAAATACTTACTTTACTCGACTCTTTCTAAAAATACAGACGGCCACACAATACTAAAGGAAATGCTGATGGACGGGCTGTAAATAGACTGAACGGCCGAGCAGCAGGAGACATATTTCATAAATACAACATGACAGACACAGGCCTGCTGCTGCTGCGAACCAATTTATTAAATAATAAAATAGTAGCAAGAAGAAAAGTGGTCTCTTTGACTCTATTGCTCAATTAAAGCCGGTACAGTAAGATACAATGTAATATTCGCAGCTGGAGATTTTATGCAAAATGTATAGCAACAAATGTCACCTCAAAAATATATTAATTAATTTCATCATCTGATTTTGAATGCATTTGAATGACGTGGATTAAAACCCCAAAACATGTTCTGAGCAAATTAAACAAAACACATTTTTCTTGCGAAACACATGACCGACAGGGGCCGCTCCTGTCCCGCGTGTGTGTGTGCACAATGTGTGTGTGTGTGTGTGTGTGTGTGTGTGTGTGTGTGTGTGTGTGTGTGTGTGTGCGCGCGCGCGCGTGTGTGTGTGCACAACGTGTTTGTGTGCACAAATGTGTGCACAATGTGTGTGTGTCAAGCCAGAGATGACTTATTTTATGAAAACGCTCGATAAATGTGTACAGCTGTTTTGCTCTAATGAGATAATAACAATGATGAAACATGATTATAATAATAATAATAATAATAATAATAATAATAATAATAATAATAATAATAATAATAATAATAGTAATAATAATGGTACGCCTCAAGGTTTCAGCACAACGATTTTTTTATTGAAATTGTGAGACAATCAAAAAAAAAAAAACCCGGACAACCATAAACAAGATACTTTCTTCTTTAAATATATTTTTGAATAGATATGAATGATGCGCACGAAGGAGGAATTGCTTTGAATGTCTCCTGGCTGGAGTGAAATAACCTGAGGTGTTTTTGAATCCATGTGGAGCTCTTTCTCTCCTCCTTGTCTTTGTCGGTGGATGCAGACTAAAACATGGCACACACGTCACCTAAAACCAGCGATGCTTCATAAACACGTTTTCAAACCAACAAGCGCTAAATAGCTTTTCATTTACAGGATACGTTCATGTAAAATGGGGGAGCGGAGGAGAAAGAAAAAAAAGTAACAAGTTAAACTCGAAATATATACACGCTAATATACAGCCTTGAATAAATTAATACCAATTGCATATTCTTGGATCTTAGCTTTATTTACAGGATTTGTTTTTATCTTTAATTACATAAATAGTTCAGAAATCTTTTTTTTTTCTGCCATGAAATGAAAAGCGGTTCTTTCCTCCTCTCGCAGAGCGTTCACCTTCCAAGCCTTATGAAATAATCAGGCCTGGAAAAAGAAGGGAAAAAAAGAAGGAAACGTTTTTGGATGCAGCTTGAGACCTGCCTGTCGAAACCAGCCGGGACTCAACCGCTTCAAATGAACCGAACACCGGCCGCTCCGCGCCGCTCGGGCCGCGGAGCGGCGGCTCTCAGGCCGGTGGGACCGATACATGGGGCCGATACTGACCCTCTGATGCTGGACACGGTAACGTTTCAGTGCCTACACTTGTGTAGTGGAATCGTTAAGTCTCTTGACGTTTATTTGTATTTTTTAGTATTTAATTGTCTAAAATGTGTTGCATATTTATATATATTTCATTGTTTTTGTATAATGTTATTTTGGGTGAGCCTGCCTTCACACTGGGATTCAGGGGGAAAGTGAGTGTCTGGTGTCTGACAGGCTTTTCACCCCCTCTAACAGGTAAGCTCCGGGGGAGACCCTTAATACTTATGGATTTAAAAAAGATTAAATTGAATTATATGGGCAACATTTTTGTCTATCTGCTGCTTTGTTCCAAAAAATACCAGTTATCGGCCTTCACTGGACCCATATCGGTCTCCCTAATGTGCTGAACAGGACAAATGCACTTATAGTCCTCTGGTATTCA
Source organism: Myoxocephalus aenaeus (assembly GCA_038501785.1). NCBI lineage: Eukaryota > Metazoa > Chordata > Actinopteri > Perciformes > Cottidae > Myoxocephalus > Myoxocephalus aenaeus. Next base: position 512,476 of record JBAMJR010000115.1, read on the forward strand.
AGCCAAGTCTTCATCCCAAACAGAGTGTTCATCACTTGGGAGAGTCTGCGCGTGGAGAGGGCTCCCGCTGGCTCTCCAGGCCGCTCACCAGCCTCTGGATGCTTTGCAGCTCATTCACTGAGTCCTTCACAGAGGTTTTGGGAGAGGCCCCCCTCCCACTTGACCCTCCTGTTTTATGGTTGCTGTGGTGCTCCGGTGCCGGGCTGGTCTCCCTGCTGCCCGGTTTGGAGGATTCGGAGCCGGGGTTCAGGCTGCCCTGCAGGCCGGCGGTGAGCAGGCTCTGAGACAGCGACACGGGGAGCTGGTAGGGGTTGAAGCGGAGCCGGGGACGGGACGCGGTCAGGAAGGGGTTCCTGGAGAGCGGGCTGGAGGCGCTGGTGGCTGGCAGGGCCGAGGCCGCCGCAGCAGCCGCCGCCATGTAGGTGTATGGGTACGGGAACAGGCCGCCGAACGGAGGCATGGGGATGCCCTGGAATAGACAAGAGGAAAGACTTTGAGTTGCAGCTACACGTCACTCTTTCCAGCCAAGCTGTCAAATAATCAAAGCACTTTTCCAACACACAAACAGCAGCAAAACTGGTCAATTGCTTCAGATTTTTTCCAAACAGATTTTGGATATCACTTAAGTAAAAGCAAGAAATGTCTATTCTGGGTGTAAAATATTTTGTACAAATAGTTTCAGGAAATACTTTGATTACTGTTTTTTTTTATATATCATTAAATCCTCATGTGCTAATGCTAATACTTTCAAAAAGTCCTACTTGTTTTAATGCAGCATACCATTTAGCATCTCTGATCGTGCATATGTTCCCTACTAAATAAAAGACTCTCAACACACAGCTCCAGCTTTCCTGTCGCGCTGACGTCAGCTCATCCAACAGGTGTACAGCAAAGTAAATAATTTTCTGAATGGAGGACTTCCTTACCTGAGAGGCGAGCATGTGCTGAGACAGATGGAAGGGGAAGGGGTTGGGGCTTCCTCCCGCTCCCTGGGCGGAGAGGCCGGCGTTTTCCAAAGCACTTGCTCCAGACACAGAGGCCAGTAGATGCCCCATGCCCATAGCAGAAAAGGCTCCAGGGCCCATGGCAAACTGCCCGGGGTGAAACAACAGTGGTGATCCGGCGCCCAGAGGGTTAAAGAACTGCTGACTGTGCAGGCCAGACAGAGCCAGACTTTGTAAGTGGCCTGGGCTGAAGTGCGAGGGGCTCTCGGTCTGAACCATGAGCGGGGAGAAGGTCTCCTTAGTGGCACTAATGCCTCCGGCGTCCGAGTCCTTTGTCAACACGTCTGCAGTGTCCTTCTTGTGCCGGCTGTCCGCTTTGTCCTTCTCAAGGTGCCTTATACTGAACAAGGAGTCCTCCTTCTTTTCTGTGCTCGGCCTGTCCCTGATGCGCTCCTCACACCTGGAGCTGTAGGGGGACACGGGTTCAGGTCCCGGGCTGTTGGAGGCGGTGCAGCGCTCGTCGTGATGCTCCAGCTCCTGCTCGCTGTCAGAGCACGTTTTCTCATCTAGAACAGGAATCAGGTTGGAAAGAGGCGTAAGCAGAGTGCTGACCAGCCGTCACAAACAGACCCCATGACCAGGCTTGTGTTGGAGGACATATGTGTTGCCACACTAGAAGGGCAACATGAGCCAGTCTGCACATTTTAGACCAAATGCTAATTCAGATTTTAAATAGCCTTTGTATTAATTGTGTAAAGCTTTTGATTATGCACATCAACCAATTTGACCTGGCCCACTAACAAATACTTTAGCCAGTATTGTCATATACATTATTTGGATAAAAATACAATAGTTTGGGACCAAATAAAAACCCAAACCAGATTTTTATAAAAATTAAAGTAACATGTCTTTACCCAATGTATGATCTCAATTAGAGCATTTCAATGTTGATGTGAATATATTAGCACATTTCAGTCAAAGTTTAAGTTTATTTGACAATTTACATTCACTGTTCTTAGGTGCTAATGTATTTAGCTGCCGAACATTATCTGTCCATGCATCATAAACTTGTTGTAAATTAAATTAGGCCTGTTTATTGGAATTTCATGAAACAAAGTCGGTGCAATGGGTGATCTCAGTTGGCCTGTCCTGATTGGTTGACAGGTGTCCACTAGTGGTGTGAGCTTTTAAACGTTCAAACGGTACAAATGACTGTGACCCATTTGTTTTAAAGTATCCTATTGTTATGGGTGTACGTGAACGCATCTATATTCGCGCAATCGCACATTCCCGCACGGATTAACACACTCATTATTTTTCTCCACCACAATTATTTATTTTCTCACGCTGCTAATAATTTCCAGGTCACACACATATTTTAGCCAATTTCACACAATTTCAATTAAACTAATACATTTTTAATTCTTAATAGTTTTAGTTGATCAGCAACGTTTAAATATCGGCGCACATGGGCCGAAGAAAACAACCACAACAACAACGTGTCTCACCTCGACTGGCCCTGCTGAACCTCAGCGGGCTGCTATCGGCTCCCAGCGGGGAGTGGGCGGTGTCCCTGCCGGTCGGAGGCTCGCTGGACGAGGCGTCCGAGTCCGCGCCGTCCCGGTCCGCCTTGCACTGGTCCTCAAACATGCGCAGCGACGGCATGGTGAGCTGCTTCCTGTAAGAGCAGAGATGATACGAGACTCATTAATTGACTCATTCATATCCTAACGCTGTGACACCATGACCTTGGGAACACACGTGTACACACACACACACACACACGCACACACACACACACACACACACACACACACACACACACACACACGCAGGTGTAAGCGGGTAAGCGGCCATTACCTTTTCTCTCTCCTCCCGTTCCCCGTGTCTCTGAATCCTTTGGCAAACGGGTTGTTGTCAATCTTCAGCTGTGTTATCTGTCAAAAATAATAAGAATGACAGAAGTGAGAATAGATGTTGGAGGGATGGAACCAGAAGTACACTAACAGTCACACTGCATTTGGGACAACAGCGTGTTTGGATAAACAACACGGAAACCAGCGCGTTGGACCGGAGCCACCGAGGCCTCGGATTTGCATTATTAATAAAAGCGTAATGACGGGGTGTTATTCTCATCGGCCCCCGGAGAGAAATTCTGCCACGAAATATTCCTCTATGGGGCCACACAAGCCTCCGTTCCCCCAGAAGGAGGAGAAAAAAAGGGCAGAGGGAACAATACTTGAACAGATGACTATCATATCAATAATTAATAATGCGGTTTGGATCACTGCTTCCCTGCGATATGTCCTGATGCGGAAGAGGCCGGTGTGGCTCCAAATAGGGGCGCACAGCCGGCAAAGGGCCTGTGTGGCTCCTGTGGGAGCTTTGTCGCTCCTGGAGGCCCTGTGGCCCTGTGGCCCTCGGACACGACGCTCCAGGCGTCTTCCATGTGAGAGAGAGAGAGAGAGAGTGTCTGTCCGCTGCTGCGGGCTGACCAGCCTGTAAATGCCTCTAATCGATGATGACTCTTTGCTATAAACTTTTACAAGACCCCCCCCCCCCCCCCCCCCCCCACACACACACATCCCGACCCCTGGACACAGGCTCCAATTAGCTTCATGGAGGAGGATAACGAGTCAACAAAAGGGGCTAATAATAATGGGCTGAACATATTCAAACCTCAATCCAAAAATGCTGGAGGCCGTAATAAAAAGCTAGTGTCCTTTTTTTGTGAGGACAACAATTAAAATAAAGATAGAGAACGTGTCGCGCATGTCCGCATTACAAGTGAACACAATACACTCTCCATTTAATCGCCTAATTTGTATACTTCCGTTTAGGCTAATGGGCAATTTATAGCCCATTAATAGCAGATAGAATACTATATCAGAAAGATCTGCTCCACCCACGAGTCCAGGCCCAAAATAAATAAATAAATCAAGTGGGCCATGGGAGTCCTCTGCAGGGAAATTAGGCGACCTACAAAATCAGATTAAGTCTTCGGGGGGAGGGGAGCGCGGAGCACATTTATTATGCAAAACACAGCAGCATATTAGAGCAAGGACAGGACTCACCTTGTCGTTCTGGTAGGCCGTCACGGCCACGAACTCGGTCTCCGGGAACACGTAGGTCCGGAAGGTGCTGTAGGGGAGCTTCAGGATGTCGTTGGCCCGCACGATGTGGAACCGGGGCTGGTACTTGTGCATAGAGTTCAAGATGGTCTGGACCAACACACACGAAAACACAGAGCTTTGACGTGAATATAACGGGAGTCTGGTTTCTCCCTCTGCACTCAAACTGCACATGAATATGAGGACGCGGATCCTCAGCGCGTTGTTATTGATGCCGTTATAATTACTGAGAGCAGGCTTGTCTGTAATTAGTGCGGGGTTAGAGGAGAGCCTGAGCAGGCCACACATGCTGTCACGAGGGCTCAGAATCACGGCGAAGAGACAATAAAAAACAATTTAAAAAAAGAGGTGATTTGATCCAGTTTATCGGAACCAAAGCGACACCTTGCTCTCTATCAAGGCCCGCAGACACGGAACCTTTCACCGGGAGCTCGAGGCGGGCTGCGGGGGTTTAACACACCGCTCCATACACCGAACATGCGTCTTAATAATAAAGGTAAAATGTATTTTTAAAATCACTCCGCGATAAAAAAGACACACACAAAGCGGCAATCACATGGCATAACGTGTTAATTCAGATAAAAATAGAATATTGAGATACACTATATACACCTTAAAGATCACGTATAAGCAGCAATATATATATATATATATATATATATATATATATATATATATATATATATATATATATATATATATATATATATATAGACATACGTGGACAGAAATCCTGCCTTCAAGCGAGTGCAAATGATTTAGCCTGACATGTAAATGCTGAATTTGTTTCCAGTCGGAAGCTGCTCTCTTCCTGCAGTCAGAAGCAGTTTCTCAGACATTTGTCATTTGCTCCTGTTGCTCCTTATTTTATTGTTTTGCATATGTCTAAACTGGTATAATAAGGTGTAATACGTGGTACACTTCGGGGTCATATTTAGGATCAAACATACAACAACATGCATCTAATAGTATAGGGGACTATATTATATTATACTATACTATACTATAATATAATATTATGTACTATACTGATAGTCATTCACACCCATTTCAGGTAATTTCTCTCTAATCCCAGCTCAGATTTACTGGTGTTTTTATTTATTTAATTTTGTATTACAAATACAAGCCAAAACACTACACAACTCTACCGGGCCAGGGGACACGCAGCCGTGTCCAGGCCGTGAGCAGCTGCAGAGAGACGGCCTCCTGCAGGACTACACGCTGCTGGTCCTCCTGGATGTGCAGAGCTGTGCGCAACATAAGCTCCGCATGTCAGCGGCACTGAAGTCAAGTGGCGACAAAGTGTCAACAGCTTTGGACGTGAAGGCGTTCAGCGGCATAAATGTCGCGTTTCTACCTCTGAGATTATTTAGTTCGTGACGTTGTGATTCTACATTTAGACGGACACGCTCTGCGTCTTACTTTGCCCGCAGTAGTTTCATCTGGATTCATGTGTTTTCATTTATTTTCCATTTCCCGTGCTGTCTTGTTATTATTGCGCTGCTGCAACGACCCACTTTCCCCATATGCTTCATACAAATTTAATCAGATTATTTTTTTTAAATCCTAAAAACACCTCATGCAGCATTATGCAAAAAATAATAATAATAAAAAAAAATGTCTCTGTCCATGCGACAATAAAAACTCCCAGTACTTACAAATCCGTGCTTGTCTGAAATGTTGTTGGTCAGCTTGAGCTTGTGGAACGCAACAGGCTTCGCCATCCACTGCTCGCCGGTGGCCGGGCTGTCCGGGTGGATGTACATCCTCTTGGGCATCTCCGGGTCGGCCTTCCCCGCCACCATCCAGCGGGAGTTGTGGAACTTGTATCGGCAGTCGTCCGCCGCCACGATGTCCATCAGCAGGATGTATTTGGCCTTTTTATCGAGTCCGTTTATTCGCACTTTGAAGGGAGGGAACATCCTCCTGGAGAGGGAAAACACACACAGGGAGTCAGTCAGCACGCCGGGACTCCACCAGGACACTCAGGACTCGGACCACCGGACTAAAGACAGGCCGCGGACGCACAACAACACGCCGCTCCGACCGGAGCAAATATTGTAACTATTATTCTCCAGCAAAACCATCGCGTGTCTCGTGTGCGTGCGTGCGTGCGTGTGTGTGTGTGTGTGTGTGTGTGTGTGTGTGTGTGTGTGTGTGTGTGTGTGTGTGTGTTGTCCAAACTTCACACTACAAATCTGAGAGTACATGTATGACCACACCGCTAGTGACAGCCTGTTTATGAAACCCAGAGGCGGCTGCAGCCTCACCAGAAAGCACCAATAAAAGCCCATGTCCAATTTGCCCGCAAAATATCACAAATATGTACTGTGATAAGCCTTAAAATATATAGAAAATATTTTCAAAATTTATTTACGTTTTTATAATTTTTTTACTTATTTGGAAAAAATGAAGCCGGTTTAAATGCTAAATATAAACAGTTCTATAAAACAATATGTTTAGTGTGTAAAGCGAGGTAAACATGGCATGTTCGTGCATTATTCTCTACAGCTTTAAAAAAAATCATATTTTTATTAATTGTTTAACAGGTTAATAATCGTGAGGGGAAACAAAACGTCAATAGCAAAGGCCTGACTCACACGCACAACGTGAATAAATGCCTTTTAGCGGCTGTGGCTCATTCCCTGCATAAATAAAGATAAACGGCCGTTTTTAAAAGGACATAATGTAGTCTCGGTATATCCATTGGTGAATTCTTACCTCCCGGACTTGGTAATAACCATCTCCGTCCCGAGTTTATGAAATTGGTCCCAAAGATCCTTGGCTTCCAGTGTAACTTTGGGGTCGTCGTCCACTTCCTCCTCGGGCTCCAGGCTCTTCATGCTGCGGAGATGAGCCGCCTGATGGTGGCTCAGGGCCGGGTGGAGCCCAGCCTCCGCCGCCCCGGCCAGGCCGTGGTCCGGGAGAGTCTTGGTGAGCGCCCCGGGAGGCAGGCTGAGCGCCGGGAAGAAGGACGGCTGCGCGGCCGCTAGAAAGGCGGACATGGGGAAGTCGGTCGCCCGGTGTGCGTGGAAAGGGTGATAAGCCATTGCAGTCCCTGTGAAAACTGGATCTCTCATCGGTGCATCCACAAAAAGCGAAGTGAAATAATGGATATTTTAGTGGTAATTCCCCCCAAAGCCGGAGCCAGAGGATAGGTCCGCGCTTCGCGAGCAGTTACTTTGTGTAACGCGGTGCAGAACCAACAGTTCGGCGCGTTATCGGGCCAAGAAAAGAGTCCCGAGCTGTGATGTGCTGCTCCGTTGGCTCCTGCGCCGAGTCCCTCTAGCGCGGCGGTGAAGGCAGAGCCCGGCTGCGCTGTGTGCCTCTCTGAGAAATGAGCTGCTTCCCTGCTTCAGTCATCCCACACTGACTGGAGAGATGTGGCCCCGTTCACTGCAGATCTGTGACTATCTCACATGTCCTTCCTGCCTCCATCCCCAACACTAATGAACCAAGCCCCTTTGATTGCTGATTTTACGCTTTCTGGACCAATTGTGGGCCCCTATAGGCGTGGTTCTGACAGCTCCGGTCAGAGGAGGGGGAGGGGAGGGGGGCCAGAAGGTGTCGGAAGCATTAGCAGTAAGAAAACATGTCAACAGAATAAAATATTAACCAATGACAGGAAAGATCGGGAAATCCCACCCCCATTTCCAAGCCAAACTCCGGGGTCAGCCCTCAGTTCTTGGCCGGTGGAGGCATCGTCTTTCTCGGCTTGCGTTTTTACAATGTCGCCTCCGGAGAAAGCAGCCCGTCCGCAGAGCCTGTTTTAATACTCACCTCCACACAGACGACCCGCTCCGGTCCTCCACGTTACATTGTCTGTTAGAACCACTCATACCGTGAAGCTCAATCCACGACCCGCAGCTCGCGCTCTGCATTCCGGGGAGATTTATCTGAAAGAGCCGCTGCTCTCTATAATAACCGGCTGGTAGTTATTCCGTGTTATCGGCTGTTTTGACGCTTATGCTGCATTTGCCTGCACACTAGTCGGGCTATGCGCGTTAGCTCCAGGCTCACGCAGCCCGGCTTACCCGGGCGAGAGCCGTGTATCTGCGCGTCTCTCCCGGCCGGGCTGACGGGGACGCGGCGGCGTAATAAAAGAGACGCGGCTGGAAAAGACAAACCAGATGCTGCGCGGAGGAAGAGAGGAAACCAGATGAATGATGATGGTGATGAGTGAATTTTGAGAGAAAAATTCAGAGAGAAGGAGAAGCGGTGAGTGCTCACTTCTACAAACTTCCTTGTTTTGACGCAAATAAAGTTGCGTTATTTGGAGACTGGTATTGTAGAGTTTCTTTGTTTTCTTCTTTTTTTTTAAATGAGGATACATGTTATTATTGTCAGTGCAGTTGTATTATCCCTAACTTTACGCTGTTAAATGGTGTGGGGACTTGTTTTCTTGTTGTTGTATGAAACATCTTCAGCAATGAGATGATTTAGAGTCTCCGCTGAGGGCCGAGCAGCGCGTAATCTCAGACAGGTTGTATTTGGTGAAATGGGACAGTGCGGGGCTCCGGGAGCCCCGGGCCCCCTCACCCCCCTCCACCTCCCGCCTCCCTGCACTGCGCTCTGCTGAGCTCCTTTAGAAAGAAGAAGAAGAAGAAGAAAAAAAGCCCCGCGCCGCAGCTCCTGATTAACTTGGACTCAGTTAGTTAGAGAGCCGCTCGGCGCCAGTCGGCCGATGCGCCGCCACGAGAACAATCTCTTGTCTCTTTATATTTATATTTACCCGGAGGTCGTGCACGCGCGCGCCCCTCCGGCCCCTCAGAGCCTCATCTGCGGCTCCCCTCCACTGTCCTGCCTCGGCCATGGCCCGGTGTCAGATGTGAATTTATTTATTTCTTAAAATCTTTGTGGATGAGCAGCTGCTCTCTCCGGGCAGGAGGGCCGTGTTGTGGGGCCACAGGCGGCACAACACAAAGACTGGAACCAAAAGTGAGAATCCCTCTGAACGGGATTTCCTATTAACCCTTTGGAACTGAGCGGCTTCCGCTGACATATTGTGAATATTATATTTGTTATTAATACATATAACTCATGCACATCTTTCCCACGGGACTGTAAAGGAATCAAAGGAAGCAAACTGAGACTAAAATAAGAGCAACTCCAGGAAGTTTCCTGGGCCTGCACGTGTGTGTCAGACACATCATGTTAGTGATAAGCGGCATGCAGTGTTTGCACATCTCCGCTATGTTACACACTTGTTGCTCCTTTCCATCAGATTGATACGGACACGCGCACAGAGTCAGCAGCCTGACAGCAGCAGCTCTAGAAGCCTGGAACAGTTCCTATAAAGCCCATCAGATCAGACACAAGTCCCCGGAGCACCAACTGGTTCACACCGCGGAGGAGCTCACTGAAAATGTGGAGCAAAGAAAGAGAGAGAAAAAAGAAAAGTGTATTTTAATACATAATAACAGCCATTGAGCATCAACTTCACGTGAGAAAAATGTGAAATCATCAAACAAATGTGTGGCACATACCGCTCACTGTGTGTGTGTGTGTGTGTGTGTGTGTGTGTGTGTGTGTGTGTGTGTGTGTGTGTGTGTGTGTGTGTGTGTATCTGCTATAATTTGGTCGGACAGCTGACTTGTTTGGAATGCTGCACCTTCAGATTTATGGAACGACAGCAGAGACGTGGGAGTGCCGTGGGAGCGCGTGCACAGAGCTTCACTTGGAACAGAAAAAAAGAAGAAAAAGATTAGCAACATATGGAGGTGGATAACGGTTATTCTGCCGGAATACTCAACTGGATAATTGTATCAACAAATGCTTTTGCAAATTAGTCCCCATTTATTTGTTCTGGGCCGTCAATACACAGAAACCTCCATTACGCGATTTAAAAGTCATTAAGCCAGAGGACTGGATCTACAGGGCCGGTTAGCACATGCGCTGTGTGGGGATTAATGCAAGCAGACAGTGAGTTTGTTCCTCAGACTTGTTGTTGTTGTTGTGTGTGTGTGTGTGTGTGTGTGTGTGTGTGTGTGTGTGTGTGTGTGTGTGTGTGTGTGTGTGTGTGTGTGTGTGTGTGTGTGTGTGTGTGTGGAGGAGAAGCAATAATCGTGAATGGTACCCACGTTGAGCTAATTTAGGATTTTGACACAACATGTATTATCTGATAACCATGACGTGTCAAAACAAGCAGGTTTGATATATTTGATGCTACCTGTCAGCCTGTTATCTGGGGTTGAGGGCCTATAAAGTGAATGAAATGCTTGCGTGACGCTTTCCATACAGTAGGAAGTTGACTCAAGCTTCTCTGTGTCCTTGATCCGTCCGCTCAATACAAAGCAGAGCAGCAGATGTGAAAACGTGCGTGAAAACCGGTCTTCCGTCCCGGTGATTTGGCCCATGTGTCAACGATCTGGCCAGAGACGCTCTAATTACAACATAACGGAGCAGTTTTGCGCCATATTCGTCTATAATCAAGTATTGTTATTTCCTCCCTCCCTTCGACATTGTTCCTTTCTTCCTTTTATCTCTCCATCTTCTCCTCCCATCTTCCTGCATCATCTCTCCGGCTATATTTAGCGGCTAGACTGAGGCCTTGGCGCCAGACCGTTTAAGACCTGTCAAAGTCCCTCATATTTCCCCTTGTCACATGGAAACCCGGCGACCAGCGGCCTCCTCCTCCTCCTCCTCCTCCTCCTCCTCCTCCTCCTCCTCCTCCTCCTCCTCCTCCTCCTCCTCCTCCTTTCTCCTTCCTCCTCCTCCTCCTCCTCCTCCTCCTCCTCCTCCTCCTCCTCCTCCTCCTCCTTTCTTCTCCTCCTCCTCCTCCTGCAGCTCCTCCACACTCTGCTAAATGAAACATATCAGTTCTCACTTATCGAAAAAGCTGAATATTTCCTTCACACACACACACACACACACACACTCACACACACACACACACACACACACACACACACACACACACACACACACACACACACACACACACACACACACACTATCATATTATTTGGAACCAGGGTAGTACCTGATGCATCCCAGCTCTTCCCTAAAACCAATATGTTTTTACTGGACATGACTTCATGACAAACTCAATCATGAACTACAACCTCACATGCAGCTCTTCCTCAGCCTGTTTGACCCTCCTATTCTGCTCCAACTGCAGCCTGCAGCCGCAGTGTGTGTGGCTGACAGGTGGGCCACCAGGTGGGGGCGCTATAGGGACCCAGGGGAGCCAGGGAGGAGTGACAGAGATGTCACATGCAGGCGTTACAGCAGTGAGAGTTCAGGCTGCTTTAGTTCCACAAAGAAAGTCTCCATTTGATTTACTCTCCAGCTCTTTACGATGCAAGGCTTTTAATACTCTGTCTAATTATTGTATTATTGGTATTTTAATTTATAAATTTTATTGTACTGAGGAGACTCGGGTACTCTTGAGGTAAATCAGAATGGAAGCTAATGCATATACGCCACAGGTGTGCATGACGCACTGCCGGCTTGCACGCGCATATCTCAGTGATAATATGCCAAACGTGATCACTGGATGTGACGCGTGTCTCCAAATATATCACAGACTTTACCGACTGTCATTACTCCCTCCACATTTCCCAGCAGCATATCTCTGCTCAATACACATATATATATATATATATATATATATATATATATATATATATATATATATATATATATATATATATATATATATATATATATATATATATTATTTTCTTCTGTCCGTGCATCACATTTAATCACATTAAAACAAATCGATCCCATCGAGTCATCACATTAAAAATACCTGCTACGGAAACATGCATCACGGTTATAAGCGGCCTCTGTAAATGTGTTCGGTCCTAAAACATGATCAACCGGCACGGAAAGGAAACATATTTCTGCAAAAACACAAAAGGCCTCTGCACAAACGATTTTTTTGGAAAATAGGTTTTTACATGTGCAGATTATGAAAATAGATTGTTGCATTTCTGTATTCCACCACCTCTATAAATACATTTATTTGAGGGATAGTTTTCTTGGGGATTCGCAAAAATCCTTTAATTTTGAAAATAGATGAACATTAATTGATCAAACTGAACCCATATAAATCCTTCATGATGGACTTTCTGTGCATTTTACCTTGACGCTGAACGTGCGGGTCATTTGCGCCATCAAATGAAATGTGTAAACCTTGTTGTTTGTGTTTTGTTCAGGAGAAGCTCTCAAATCGTTCTTAATATTAAAAACATCGGCTTTTTAATATCATATTTTGTACTATTCCATGTTCGTTGAGACACTTAAATAGCAGCTAAATAATCGTGTGTGTGTGTGTTTGCGGATGTGTTGACAGCGTGGAGGCATTGAATTAGAGGCTGCAGCGCGGGGACACTAGATCCCATTAGCGGGAGGAGGATACCTGCAGGCCGGAGGGAGAGGCTCCTCGGCCCGCTGCGTCCCACCACACCACCGGGGATCGGACATCCGGCTCCGCGACAGAAAACACAACAAAAATAAACTTCTCACTTCTCCCAGTTTTGATACGTCATACGTCACATTTTAGTGTTTGATTATTGTTATTATTATTTCACAACATGACTACTTCTAAACAAGTGAAATTACTTTAAAAAAAAGTGAACCTTACGTTTCAAATTAAGTTGCGATTAAAGATGACCGAAACATTGAAGATTAATATTTAACGATCTAATTATTTGCGGCATTAAGAATTAAAACATTATTAATAAAACATCTCCAAATGTGTCATCATGTCATGTGACGCCGTCGCGGTCAGTAAGTGAGTTGACTGAGAGATGAGGGGTCAGACCTGAAAATGCTCAGCTGACACATCTCTTCTCACACTATGAATTAATGTGAGCTAATTGGAATGAAAGTGAGCCTGAAATGTAGGAAACTGAGTTCAGGTAAGTGGATCCCTGCTTCCTCTGCTCCTCTGCTCAGGTGACTGTTTTATGAACTGCCTTGTAAACGACAGAACGCTATAGAGCATGCGCAGAGAATGCAAACTGATTCATGTGTTTCTTTAAGGATGAAACTGAAGCTGATCCAGAAAATAAGATTCAGATCTTCTGCCCTTCCAACCTGCTGAGCTCCGATCAGCGAGCACATCTCCGGCCTTGTGTCGGGCCGTCTGCCCGGTGCCGGTCCTCAGGGACCGCCTCTCTGTTCACACACCTCCTCCTGGAGGTGAGGAAGAAACAGCAAATGACCCCGATGTGAGTAAAGTCTGTAAATGAACCAGGTTTGGGTTTTTAGGTATACTTTAATGAGTTCAAAGACTGAAGTCTTCCTTGACAGTTCTACTTTGATCTATGCAGTCTGATGGCGGATCAGGATCCATTGGTATTAACTATAATCTAATCTTCAACTCATTATCAAAAATCATGTTACTCTCCGAATGAAATAGTCATTATTCTAAATAACTACGTTCTATTAGGTTCCTCAGAAAATGTTATATTATTTATTTCACTCAAAATGAACTTGATTGTACAACATGTTTTTGTATGACAGTTCATTATTTATTTTTTTGTATCACATGTGTGAGAGGTCCAAACCAAACAGAGGCCCGGAGCTCCGTGTTTCCGAGCAGGTTTTCCCTTCAGGCAGACTGTTGTTTCAGGATTCAGTGTGAAGACGGTGATGTAAAACATGCAGGAACCACCAGGTGAGTCACACACGGTGAATTACTCAAAGTGTCTGTTATGTTGAGCTGCAAAAGCCTCCATGCATTAGCTGCTTGTCAGTCTTGTTCCATATTTTGGTAATTTTGGGAACACAAATAACGTTGACTTTGAAAATGCCAGATTTTTTTTTACATATTTCAAATACTATTTCTTAATCAGCATTTATACATTAAAATAGAACATAATTCCAAATATATTTCAATCTACATTTTATCAGCCATCTCTACATTATTTGTCCTTATCCGATGCGAGGGTCCAAGGACAGGTGATGTCGTATGTTGTACAGAAGCCAAGCCCCCAAGTGCAATTTGTGATTTTGGGCATATATAAATCAAATTTGAATTACCTTTAAACTAAAATAGTTATTTTACATCCCAATTTCAAAATCCTCTCTGCAGAAGCTGATGGAGTTCACAACACAATTGTCTTAATGACCTACATTTGTCAGCTATGATAGCCTTTAATGCTATAAAAAAAAAAAAAAAAAACATTTATTAAACATACAATCAACTGATTTCCCATGTGCGCAATTCAATGAAATATATACAATAAATGCTCAAGAATATAGTAAAATTACACCCTATATTGGATTGTGAAAATGAAATCATATTTTGAATATCTTTGAATTGCATGATTTCTGATTACCGGCCAGCATGATTTTTAACGTTACAAAGGAATCTAAAGTCACATGTTGGAAGTAGAGACATATAATACAGGTTTTATTTATTATTTATTATGGTCAACACCATGGTATAACTAAATGTAATTTGCTGTTAGGAAACACAAATAACGGTTTCAAGCGAAGTTCCTGCTAATTTGCATTTGGACATATCTGCATTGCTGCTCTCAGCAGACAGAAGATTGGTCAGGATGTGAATCACCACAGTGAGTTTGGATCCGATGAACAAGCGACACAATTATATGCATCAGCACTTTATTTAAAAAATAAAGTTCTGTTGGTCGCTTTTGAGAGAAGTAGCTAGCAGGAGGTCTGGATACTTTATCTTGAAAAGTCTGTAAATGGGAAACGATGGACAATCTAGGCTAGACTTTAAACTAATGATTACAATGGTTCCACTATATTAAGTTCATGATCATTTAGAAACTGTCAACATGGAGCCCGTCATCTTTTATCATAGTACATGTGAATGGAGCCTTCTATCAGTCAACAGTGTGGATGCTAAACTGCTAGCATCACAGTGTTTACGATACGTGTTAGCGTGCTTTGGTCCAGTCAGATGTTTCCAGTTCAGATGTTCATGCTAACCAAGCTAATGCTAATTACCTGTAGTGACCCCATGCTAAATACAGGAGAATGAATGGGACTGTCACCATTTTTATTGTACTCAATTAGCCTTGAGATGAGTGATAGCCTTCAGTTTACTTTCCTGTTCAAAGTTCACGAGTCGGGACTCAACATCCGGTTCCAGCGCACATCTCCAGCAGAAAGTCGACTACGACAAGTTCCCGCCATTTACGTTTCAGGGAGCTGCTTCTCTTATCCAGAGCGACTTGAATCAGTGAGGAGGGATTTACTATTTGTCAATGCTAATGGGACACATCTTTCTGAGTTACTGCTAGAATGCGACATGTGAAGTTTAGTATTTTACAAAGTCTTCTTGAAATCAATAGACAGCTGACCGTGCCCAAGATCTACCAGTGCATTACATGTCTCGTTACAAATGACCAGATGTTCTAATACATTTTAAACTGACATTATGCGTATCAGCTTTAAGGATTTTACTGTGCATTATCCTTGTCAATGACCATGATCATCATATTTTCTTTAAAGTTTCAAAAGCCATTGTAAAATGTTTATTAAAATAATAATATCTGAATCAATAAAAAGTTTCCCGTAAAAAAGCTGCGTTTTTTTTCTCTTGTGCTTGTTGCATCATGCCGAGCTTTCCTCTGGATGAAGAAACTTGCTTGAGCCTCTTTCTACTTTATTCATAAATAAATCTTGAATAAACACATTTCATAATGGTTCAATTTTGTATTCTGTTGTCTTACATACATAGTAAAAGATTACATTTTTGTCTGCAATTTTTTTTTGGTCCTCTCTAAAGCTTGGATATGTTCCATAGCTGGTCAAGGACCTCTTTTTAATTTTATGACCAGTAGTTTATGAACACATCGATTAGATGAAATAAAGCGTACAAGAAATTATTCAATGCTAATTTATTTTATTTAATTTGCTTCTTTTTTTTTAAATCTCTGAGTTTTGGGATTTGAAGTTTTCTGCTGATTAGCAGAGGACCAAATATGGCCTCTCGTTTCTCTCTCAGAACAAAGAGCCAGAGTTGCCCATAAAAAGTCCCTTTAACAGCATTTTACTGCCTGTTAAAAAATATGGTACTAATTACCAGCGGTACTATGTGCTGATGGTCACCGCCGTGGTTGAAATCTGAACGACACAATTAGGAGCAATCACAGTGAGAAAAGAGACAGACAGTTTTATTTCCTTGTGTTTTATTATATTTTTATTTTCTTGCATGTCTGATGGGAAAAGTCAAGTAAGTATTTCCCAAATTAAATCGTATGTCAACAACAAGCATTTGCCCTGAATTAGAACACAGAGATGCATGCCCTCATTCAGTGGAAGAGCAACAGGCCCTCATGGCATGCAGCCAGTCCAACAGCACACAGACATGTGTGACTATTATCATTTAAACATGTCTCTAATGGGTCTCTGTAAATAGTGCATTTCAGTTTTCACCAAGACAAACAGTCTGCTGAGGACAAACTAACAGGCAAAGTGTGTGGAATCTATTCCACACACTTTGCCTGTTAGTTTGTCCTAACTTTTCTTATTATCAAAGTCAATCTTCTTTGCTTCCGGCAAAGCTAGCATATTTAAGTATAATGCATTTATTTAGAGCTCTATAACTAAAAGATTTTGGTCACAACTTGCCAATGAACAAAATACAGCATGATGGCCTCTATGACTCGACTCAATGAAAATGTATCTGGGAAGGCCGAGTTGGGAAAGATGTCTAAATGATGTCAGAAATGCCTCAATTATGGTAAACATCTAAGTGACTTCAGCAACGTAGTAATAGTGTCATCTCATTACTGCATCTTTTGTCAAATGTAATTATATGATAATCAAAGGCATGAGAGGGACAAATTTAATCAGAAACATTTCGGGAGAGGCCATGAGAGCAGCAGCTCACACGCGGAGGGAAAAGGAGCTGCGACACGCCACCGACTGGAACCAACATCTCCCTCTCTCTCGGCTCATTCAGACAATAGGCACACCGTAAAACTTCACACACACAGAAGGATGGCGGCCGGGCTGAGGAAACATCAGCTGCAGAGCGGAGAGGACGGCTGGTCTCCAACAACGTGTGTGTCAGCTGGCGGCTGATTTAACACAGCAGGTTAAAAGCAGAGCACGATAGATTTGCTGGGCTGATACTGGCCTGTTATTAAAAATCGGATATTGAAAATAAAGGAAGTTCCTCCCTGACCGCTGTATCAAAATACTCTGTGATGAAACTACATTTTATCTGAACTTTAGATTTGCAAAACTGCTCGGCAACAATTAAAATAGCTGTTAAGCTTAAAAGAAATAAGCTTTCAAGAGTCTAAAACACATTTCTCCTCAGTGTTTTCATCCAGATATGAATGCAATTTGAACACTAAACAGTTTCATTACATTTTCATTTTAAAATGATTGGAAGTCTATACAAACTACAGAAGCATTGGCAGCTTCCTAAAAGAAATACAACACTAATACTGGCTGGAGCTGGATCCCACTGATGTGTGAGCAGCCGAACGAGGAAGTAACAACACAAAACACACCCCAGAGAAACACAAACCCGAGACATGATTTGGTTGGCTTCGTGTCTGTGCGATGCTGTGTGGACAGATACGGGGGAGGCGGACGGGTGTGCCGGGAGGCGGGGGTCCTTCCTGGGAGTCTAGGGGAAGTTGGTCGGGAAGAGGCTGAGCGGCTGGCCCTCGTTGGTGGGCAGGGGGGAGCGGTAGCCCTCGAAGTTGCGCGGGATGCTGCCGCTGGTGGAGCCCGAGCTGTTACTGAGGGTCTCGATGCTGCCCTCCCTCTGCAGCTCTGAGAGGGGGGAGAGAGAGAGAGAGAGAGAGAGAGAGAGAGAGAGAGAGAGCATGTTGACTCAGAGTCATCAGGTGATCTGTTTTCAACCACAAGAGCTAAGCTAATCAGACAACACTACTGTCCGGGTCAAATGTCCACATGCAGTTTGTCTTCTGACACGTACTCTGTATCCTCATCCTGACAGAAACAAATCATGAGGGCTGGCTGTCAAACCTAAATACCTTTTTCAGTATGAAATTAAATGCATCCGTAGCATCAAGTATTTAAAAAGTTTGAAGCACCACAAATGGTCTTTGAATGCTCTCTTACGTCTTCTTTGCATATTCTTAGATTACCTCCTGATTGAAGTAACATCTTTACCAATTTCGCATGATTTTATTTTGCCATGTTTCTTTAATGGCTGATTGTGTAAAGATGTCTTTAAACACTGTTTGAGTAGCTTGTTTTGTTAAATTATGGGAAAAAGGATTTAGGAAAACAAAGTTAGTCAAAGTACGTATAAAAAAAAGGGATCAATAAAGCACGGTGTATTGGCCCCCGTATTCAAAAGGCCCAGTCCTACTTTTTGATCAAATAAAGGACAGCTATTAAAGAAGCAAACAACATGTTAAGGCATAACTGTTCACTGTAAAAACTGAAGGTTTTAGAGATCTTTCTGAAACTTGACCCGACCCACGTCAGAAAACATGCACAGTCATGTAAACCGGGATGATCCTATAACCCACAGCATGCATGGGAACATGAAAGCAATTTCAAAACATGACAGGAAATATGAGATTATTCTAAATTACGCAGAGTGTCAAAGTGTGCATAGCAGCCAAAGGTGCGCAGGACACTAACCCTTGTACAGCATCATTACCAGAAAGTAGGAATCCCTTCTTATGTCTTTACCGTGAATTACTCATCCGATATGAACGTGCATCCTTGTTATTAGCAGAGGAAGTCCACAGCTGTGGGATTAAGCCACAGCATCAGCACAGCGGCGGTTATTCTGGGACACAACCAAACTTCTCCCAACATTCTCTGGGTGACACAGAGCATTTCTCTGACATGCTCATATTGCTGCACAGCCCATCGGACCAGAGAGACCAAGTTGCTTTGCTGAGGATCTCCGCATAAGGAACCGGTTACGGTTATTACATGCTATAAACCATATCCGACGATATCTGGACAGAATGCCGTGCGCGTAAGTATTAAGAATGTGATGCATGTAGTGCATTGTGACGTCCATCAGGTACCGGGCTGTATTTAATGTGCTCTGCTGCCGGCGGTTGACGCCCTGTGAGCGAGCGTCAGTGTGCATCCGTGACAGAGTATGACTGTCATCAACAAATTGAGAGCAGGAAATGATAATGCTCGTACACGAGAAGGAAAGTGTACATGGTTACTGCTACTACACAGGGGGCCGACTCCGGTTCTGAAACGTGAAGCCAATATGGAAGTGCCTTAAACTTGTGTTCTTAATAATGGCCATCAGGGGGGCGACTCCTCTGATTGCAAAAATAAGTTTGATTGTATAGAAGTCTGTGAGAAAAAGTCTCTACTTCTCTCTTGATTTATTCCCTCAGTAAACATTGTAAACATGAGTTTATGGTCTCAATCTCTAGTTTCAAGTTTTCTTCAAAAAAGCACGATGTTCAGTTAGTAAAATAGAGTTTTCAGTGTTTTGTCTTACAACTTTTCCTGTCTCACATGAAAGTTTATGGTAACATTTTGTCCACCTAAAAATGTCTTATTTAGCGCTTGGTTGTACTTAGCGCCACGCTCTCCTGCCACTTCATGAGATTTCACAGGGGACACAGGCAGCGGTTTCCTGGGTGAAAGTCCTGTGTTGGACCTCGGTCGTGGGTCGACATGTGGTTTTAAGGACTGTTAACTCGATGAGTTTGCGTACAGATCCATGAGTTATGGCGGCTTATCAGATGCCATAGTTTAGTGCATAGTGTAAGCAAGTATTGTACAACATGAAACATTGCCAAATAAACTGTAGAAACATGCTGTTTGCGTCACAAAGTAAACCAACAGGAAATGCACTGGTACATTATGTGGCGATGTTTAAAATGCATGGCTGTTTTTGGATAGATCCCAAAAAAGAAATGCAGACATGATAGCCTGCACTTATATTAATAACAAGTGTACAGAATAAAAATAAAAGCTGACATGCTCTTTGTCGCTGCAATGATCTTCAGTTTCTTTCTGGCATCATTAAACAGCAGTTTTAACTGGGCCAGAATATCAGGCTATGCGTTCTTTCTTCTGTTTGAGATGATGTTGAACTGCACACTGCTGCCTGTCAGAAACCAACTGCAGAGCAAATCAGTGACCTTGAGATGAACAGGAGGTCTAATTAGCTTAAGAGTCTTTTCAAACTCATACTGCACTGACATAAAACCGCAGCGTGTGTTTAATACGTCCTGCAGATGTTCAGAGGCCAATATGGAGACTGTCTTTGTCACGTAGGGCATGCAGGAAGTGGGAGCTTCTTACTTTAGCCAAGGGAAACCTAATACAAACCACACTGTTATTATCCCGGCTAACACGCAATGTGCCACACTGCGGTGTTAACCCGGCCCGCCGCCTGCCCCCTCCTGTTTAATTCCCCAGCACTACACAGGCAGACATGCTGCAGTAATCCCAGGCCGGTTCACACTGCTCTGGGTTCAGATAATGTGTGGATGTGGAAAGCCACTTATACTGGTGCTTTATTGGATGAGGTTGCTAATAGTTGCAAATACTGTTTTAACCAGCAAATTCCACAAATTTTAATGAGTCCAGATTATAAACCTATAAAAGACCCCAGTGATGGGTCTGTTACTGTAACTCTAGACAGCGTAGCTGCTTTATTGTTGTTCCTTCAGCATGCTCATGGATTGTGAAACCCAGGATGATGATATTGTTACAACATACCAGCAACTGCAATGGCACAGCAGAACAAAGTGTCACACCTCACATATATCACACATCTGGACATGTATGGAAACATCAATGCGCTGAACAACACAGAAATGTGCAGACTTCTGCTCAAGTGGAATCTCCAGTGGTGATTTTGCTTCTTCAAAACACAATTTCTTTACTCACGCACATACAGTGCCAGGGTTTATCTGTAAGAATATGGGTCATCAGCAATGATATAATTTTTCCAGCCACAGCTCCAGGCAAGCAGAGACAAGTGCTGGAGCCATGAGCCTGAGCCACACCTCTCCTCCTCCACAGCTCCGCTCCTGCTCTCCAGCTCCTCGCCTCAATGCCGATGTGACACCCAGGGTCCCGTGGGAGGGCCGGTGATCTCCAGCAAAATGCTGCTTCTTTCTTTACATTAGTAACTTTATTGAGCTGTATTCTTCCTGTCAATCAGTAAAACGTGACTTGTCTTGTTTCTTACAGCACAGCTTCCTTGCTTCCTGCTCCACTGACAGTCTCTGCCAGCCACTTGCCCTCCCAGCTAGCCTTTTTGCCAGCTCGATCTGCTCTGTTGCCGTGTTATTGTAGGCGCTATAAGCTGCTGAACACCCCAGTAAAGCCCTAAAGGCCTTTTCTAGTGCGGCCTAATCCACCTCATTGTGTGACGCCCACCAGCTATTCAACAAGTCTTAACCTCTCACGCCCCCGACACAATCCCCCAGCACTCTAATGTTGGGGATCTTTTCATCTGGGGCTGATGTCACTAGGTAAAGTAATATGCTTATTTAGAAGGTGGTTTTGTCCGACGTGATGTGCAGATAATGCGGTTCTGGACAGAGGCCAATGAAGAAATGGAAACTACTGTAGTGTTTGACTGATATAGGCTTAAAAAGGATGGCTGATTTGGGCCGGCTGATGGATATTTTGTGCTAATATAAGGAGGCTTATCTTGAGAAATGATATTTTCAATGTCAAAAATGATATATGTTTGAAATATTAAAGCTGATAACAGCAGCTTAAATGTGACTATTTGGATATTGCATGAGGTGTTTTTTGCAATGCTTTATTTTTCTCAAGTGAAAACCTCTCAAATAGCATTTTGACAATTTTAGGTCATAGATATGAAATGTGTCTGACCAAGAAAGCTTATCGTCGCGTGTGCAGCCTAATCTTGGAAGTCATTCTGTTGTTGCCGTGGACTCTGGGACAGGAGCTGTTCTCTGTGACAACACCAGCGGCCGGACTTCAAAAGAAAGTACAGGTCGACCCAAGATACGGAGTCGGAAAAGCTATCAGTAAAACAGCACCGGATGTCACAGGTGGCGATAACAGAGGAGGTTTTTTGGATGGATTCTTGGCACCGTGTTGAACGAGGGGGAGAACGTGGCTGTTCTTGGACACGCGCCCTTGCACAATCCGACCAAGACACATAGAACAACAAAGAGTTAATACCTCATCAGCCAATCGGACATACAGAGAAAATGACCAGAAACAATGCAGTCTGCACCCTCGGCTGTGAACAGGCTGTAATCCTCTTATACACACACACACACACACACACACACACACACACACACACACACACACACACACACACACACACACACACACACACACACACTTTCATTTTCATACCAACGCAGGCTAAATCTAACCTTAAATGCAAAACACAACAAATACTGCAGTTGTAACTGAAAAAAATAAGAACACAGTGTCACATAATCATTTCATAGCTCAACATGCTCCCTTTTTTTAAATTAATTTGGGTCTTATATTCATACTTTCTTTCATTATTCCAATCCATTTGGTTACTCCCAACAGTAGCTACACTGCATGAAGAACATTTTCTTTTTAGGTAAATGCTAAATGCTTAACTGAATGAATGATTTTTGTAGCTTGTGCAATCCGTACACTTGATTGGACTAGGTTTGGGGTAGGGCTAAGGGTTAGGTCCAGTTTAGTACAGCGTTAAATCTACAGCAAGTACAGCAGGTTAGACCTGAGCCAGGAAGTTAGTCCGTGCATTGTGATTCAACTGTCAGGTTGAGTGATTCATTTGATGAAAAACAATGTTATTGTTTATGATTCAGACAGGAGACAAAACTAGAGAAAACAAGACCTATGTTGTATGAAACTGGAATCTGGAACTCTAGAGTCTTAACCTCAATCTAGTCTGCATTGCCAATTACGTTTTGAGTAAACATATTTTCATTTGGATTACATTTAATAGGAGAATTCGTAAAGAGGATGATGGATGATGGATGGATGGGTCAAACACAAGACTTTCACCCAGGAGTCCGGTGTTAGTGTCCCTTGTTAAACCACATTTATTTAAACCCAAAACATGATCTTTCACCAAACGTAACCAGGTAGTTTTGTTGGCTAAACCTAAACATAACTGAGAATGCAGTTTCGAGACAATAAAACAATATAATGGCAATATACAAATATGTAGAAATGCTGATATGGAACGTATTTCTGGTTCAGAAATGTAGCGTTTCAACACATCCATGATTTGGAGAAACTTACATGCCCACGTTTTATTCTGGAGATGGGTTAAGATTGGTTATGTATTTATTTTTGGCATATTACATTACATTTCATTTAGCACGCACGCACGCACGCACGCACGCACGCATGCACGCATGCACACACACACACACACACACCGTCCTGTGGCCCTAACTGGCAGTGTGTTGAGTGTGTTGGTGTGTCATGTGCATGTTGTGGTGAGACGAGACTCACCACTGAGAGGAAGGGATCAAAGAGAAAACAAAGGAGCTCTTAATCAGAGGGTCTGTGCCAGCAATGCTGGGTAGAGTCTCCATCCGTCTATCCATCCTCTCTCTCTCTCTCTCTCTCTCTCTCTCTCTCTGAGATGGGGGTAGTAACCCATAGCGATAGTATACTTATCCCAGCTGATTGTTTTTGTGTTTTAACTTTAATCTCACCGTTGGCCCCAGCTGGCTCTGATTAGTGCTCTCACGTCACATTCCAACCCCCAACAGTCTCACACACACACTTACACAGAAGTGCATGTGCACGCTGGCCTATGTCAAGAATGGTTCACATACATATTGGTGTTGGATGGAATTTGTCTGGTAGTGCTATTTTATTAAATGAACCCACCAACAATTCATGAGCATCCTCATGTAGATTTAGTCACCGCTCTCGTCAGGTTTTTACAGAGAACAAAAACAATAATTAAAGAAATAAAAATGAAACAGAAATATGACATTCATTTGAGCCCCTCAGGGTTCAGTGTGTGACAGAGGGACCGTCGGGGCAGAAGCAGCGGCCCTACGCCAAAAAGACCTTTCCACGTTTCCATGTTTTCCAGAAGACTTTTAAAGCTTATGTAAAATAGTCAGTCTACATTAAACTCCTGGAGGCTAATTGTGTACATGGCTAGAAGATGCAATTCTCCTAATCCCAGGTGTACATAACTACTACTGATGACACATTGGTCGACATTTAAAGCGTTCAATAAAATAACATCTTGGTTTTTTTTACACAGCTAACGCAAAGTGGGTTATAAATGTCAGGTGCCAATTTAAGAGCTTCCTTTTCTTTTAGTCATAGAGGAGAATTCCTTGCAGAATTCTTGGTGATCACGTGATTCTGACTGTGCTGACATTTGTTATTCATGATGGCAGCGGTGCTACATGACAGGTTTGTCTCTGCCGGCAGTGAGGATGGTTGTGCTCATGGCAATGACACGTCTGGACACTCGATAACACGCACACACTGTGCACGCTGCATTTACATGGTTTCCCTCATTCAAGTGAACATCTAGAGCACCTTTCTGCCTCGTGCTGCCCATCCCATGGAGGCAGAAGATACGGACCTTATGACTGACGAGGCTCCGCCTCAAGAGGAACCCCTGCTTAACCCAACGGGGCCAACAGCATGATATGGTCTGGTCTTTGAAGGGCTCTGTGGGAACTAAACTCAAAGAAACACTTCTTAAACGCCTCCAGGTTGTCAGTGTCACGTTACAAATATAGTTTCTTTTTTCTTGCTTATGTCAATCAATCAATAACGCTGGCATGTTATTACTTAAGATACTGAGTTCAACTACACCAACAATACGTATATATGTACAAAAATACCATTAATAATAAGGACTTACAGATGTTTTACACATGAAAGCATGTCGGCATCACTATGTGAGCCCTTGCTCTGCACAATCCTTAGAAAGCTGGCCAGTTGGACGACTGAGTCCACATTAGTGGGAAAGCTCATTAACATCCACTGGAGATCATCCTGATGGACTGTGAAAAGCCAGGCTTAACACACCCTCCTGTGTAAAGGACAGCTCACATTAATGCGGCTGGAGACACTCACACCACAGACGGTATATCAGGATAAAGGGCATGTGCAGCGTTCAAATGGAGCCACGTGCTGCATGTTGACAGGCTGGTCCTGACACTCGGGACCAGCCTGGATCAAGCTCAATGCATTTTTGTATTGGATCATATTTGCTCTGTCGACAGGAAACATTTTGACTAAAGGTTAGTCCTGAATTCATCAACACAGATGATGCCCTCGTCTACATCTCTACCGAGTGATCACAGAGGCAGAGAGATGCTGTAGGCGCCTCATAAACACAGCAACAGTGTCCAGCTCACACACTGCGAGTCCACAGAGAAGGCCGGCTTCACGCTTCAAGTCCACAGGGTAAACCTCAGCAGGCAGCTAGTCCCATGAATCATGACACTCAACAGGTTACGTGATTAAGAAACAAATGAAAAAGAAAGTAAGTGATTCATGGGGCTGGTTCAGGCCCCTGAGCGGGGACTTTCTCTTCGCCTCCTCTGACCGTGTAAACTCCACCAGCTCCAAACACACAGCTGACCACAGCGTTCCCATCGGCTGCTCATTAGAGTGTGTTATAAAGGGGTGCCAACAACAGGCCGGGACACTCCTGACACTCTACGTGGGCCGCTTTGAATTAGGCCTCTAATGAAAACCTAGTGCTGACCCAGGACTTGACTGGCTACTTACTCAGAGCAGACTGACAGCCGCCTCACCACTGGGCTGTGTGGAGCTGCTTTTATGGGCGACTGCTGCTCACGGGCCCAGAGAGTCACACCCGACCCAGACTGGTCTTTCAGAGGAGCAACACCAACAGCAAATATGGAAAAGAATGTTCTATGGACTATGTTCAGCTGTATTTGGATATAATATTATAGTATATTCAGCAAACAAACACTAACTAATTTACCTGAAAATTAGATCATTTGAGGACTTCCCAAAGACAAGGACCTGTATAGATAAAGCTGGGGTTGGTAATCTTCAGCAAAAACATTGTATTTGTTGAATTCTCTTTACACCCCGACAGTAATCAATAAATGAAATTGCTCTGACAAAAAAAAGAGAAATTCTGGTGTCTGAATATAAGCCCCGCCAATCATTTCATTGGGCTCAAATAAAAATATTTTTCGTTGAGAAATATGCTCCCGGCCGGTCACATGACTCACATGACAAATCTTATTATTGTCTAGATGATGCAGAGCAGCGCACTGTGAACACGCAGCACCACAAATATGCAGGTATTTTTGAACAGGTAATTGGTAAAACGGCAATAGAAATATTTGGTGAAGTAGTTTTTATGATTACATCAGTGGTGAGCCGTCAGGGCCTTCTAAGCCTTCACTGCTGGCCTAAACAGAATCACAAGTTATAGCTATTTTATAATTTAATTGTTTTTCACAAATACGCTACATGTATTATAATGATGCGCCGCGCCAGCTGTAACAGCTGATAGAGTGATTTGAAGGCGCAGGTAGGAAATGCACGGCCCGCCACTGGATTACATCAATCCAGCACTATTTCAGTCATGATTCTAAATTAAACGTCAACATTATATCTTAAATGTGACAGCATGCATTTCAAGAATAATACATGAACTGCTGAACTTTTTGATCTGCAGTGTATTCCATGAGCCTCATTCTGGTACGGTTTTACACTGCTGTCCATGCAGCAACAAGAAAAACCTGAATAAATACATGGAGAAACATGACAAATACCAATGCTTCCACACAGGCCACAGGGCCCTGAATGGTTTGATAAGTATGACGATTATGTGAGCACATTCAAATAGTTCTACTTGTGTAAGCACTTCATGAGCAAACTGCCTATGGTGGCGAACGGATCCCGCTCTGTAGACTACTAAAATATCCTGAACACACACACACACACACACACACACACACACACACACACACACACACACACACACACACACACACACACACACACACACACACAGTTTGATGTCCTTTGACAAGCATCTTGGGACCCCCCTGTCGATGGTTTTGGACAGGAGGCTGTTCTCAGCTGAAAGAGGTTGCTGGTGTTGGTGTCCACTGAGGAAACTGATGACATGACTGTGTCAGGAGGCTGCCGCTCTTCATCACATCACGTACCTGACCAGCCCCAAAACCACGCCAAGGTAAGGCAAGATAAGGCTGCTGCTGAACAGTGTGTGTGTGTGTGTGTGTGTGTGTGTGTGTGTGTGCGCGTGCGTGTGTGTCTGTTAATGTTATCGATGTTATCACAGAACAGTGGTAAAAAATACTCTAGTATGCTTTTGTATTTACTCCTGTGTGTCGCACTTGGAACACATGGTTTAGAGATGGTTGGGAAAATATATATATATAAATGTGAAAATATATAGGCAGGCTGCATATTGGAAACCAATCACAAGAATCATTGAAAAGAGTGTATTTCTTTCAAAACAGTATATATTCTTTTTAGATGTCTTCCTCAGTTTGGCTCATTCTGGCTACTTTGACTAGATCTTCTGCTACTAATGACACAATATTGATGGTGTGTGTTGAACGTCGGGCCAGGAGGCTCTCATGCTGTCTCCTAACCTTTCAATTCAATTCAGTTTATTTTATATAGCCCAACATCACAAATACAAGTTTGCCTTGGAGGGCTTTACAATCTGTACACATAACATCCCTGTCCCGGGACCTCACATCGGATCAGGAAAAACTCCCCTAATAAAGATAGTAAACCCTTTCACAGGGGAATAAGGGAAGAAACCTGAGGGAGAGCAACAGAGGAGGATCCCTCTCCCCGGATGGACAGAAGCAATAGATGTCATGTGACCAGAATGAACAACGTAGCGGAGTTACAGCACATTCAATGAATATGACAGAAATTATTCATATAATGAGTAGTAGGCATAACCTTGACTGTGTACATCAGGCCAGAAGCTAACATTAGCTGATAGCATTCCTTCTCCAACACTGTAGAACGGATGTAAACATTCACATCAGAGTCAGATGACTGAACCTGATGCGGCTTTGATGAAATGTAACTAGTGGTCTGATTTTGCTGTCTAAATGTAGCCACTACACACACAGACATCAAACGCACACATTTACTCACAAACTCTCACACAGCGGCAGGTGTGAAATCAAAACAGCGGCACATGAAAGCAAACTTGTGTCTACAACTCCAGAGCTGGTAAGAGGAAGAACAAGGCTCCATCGAGTACAACACCAGTGTACCATGGGTACTTGTGCACAGGTTAACCTTGAGAGACACACAAACACGCAACGTGCACACAGACGCACACACAGTCAGCGAAGGGTCAGAAGGGAAAAAGTTCAGCTGGTCTCTATGAAGGAGCAGAGTCCTTAGAAAAGCTGCTTGTGGAAGAGAAGCGGATACAAAGGAGCCTCCATTACACATGGATTGCCTTTATATAGGGTAGAAAAGCTGCATTTGAAGGGGACCGATCTATAATGCTAGGTTTGAATAAACAGAACGTTTGTTGTTGGGTACATGGGGTTTGAGCTTTAAGTAGCATGATGATTTCCTTTATCTGCCTTCATGTGACGCACACACACTTTCTTTGAACAATTTAGACAACGAATGTACAGAAAGTCCAAGCTTGAGGGTTTTTCTTTTTAAATAGGTTTGTAGCGATATGTTTACAATATTAAATATGATTAAATATTAAAAAGTAACAATGCATGATTGGGAAGTGGTATATTCTGAATGATATGTCAGTGAATGAAAAATAAATGTCTCAAGTCTCTGACACACATTTCTTAGGCTTTTAGTTGATGAGAAATTAAATTGGAAATAATGAACACTATTTTATATGTATTCGAAATATGAAGTCACAGGATCATCAGCAAACTATGAAGCTTCGTACTTTTTTTTAATTAACTTATATTATCATTTATCTCCCTATTTGATGTATGGTAATACATCCCCCTCCAATCTTCATCAATTATATTTACTGCAAAGAAAGAAAAAAGAAAAGAATAAAATAAAATAAAAGAAGAACACATGAAGCACTGCACAGAAGGTCATATCCTAATTAACACCCAGGACCCCCTGAAAACCCTAAAATCTGATTTTTGGGAGTTGTCAAAAATTACAATTATTCTATTCTATTGATTAATGCTGTAAAGTTTCTTTGCATTGAGAAAGGTGAGGAGCAGTACAGAAAACTTCACAGAACAGGCAGTGTGTGTGTGTGTGTGTGTGTGTATATATATATATATATTGCAGATTAAACATGTAATAGCTAGGATATAACACTGCTGCTGCTCTGGTCATGAAAACTATAAAACATGGTTATTAAATATGTATAACCACTGCAGTTCTTAATCGTACGCAATCTCATAGTAGATAATATCTAATAAATAGATGGATTCTAAAAAGCAAACCGTATATTTTTATCTACTCACTCCAATATTACAAACCTCATTCATTAGTTATCACCCACCGAAGATCATTTGTAATCCACCTCATCAACCAATCCAAAGGTCCTCTGGGTTTTTAAACGTTCTCATCTCTTAGACGGAAATCACAACTCACACAAATCAACTCGGCTTGAAAAAGCGACCAATGTACATGTAGGAAGCTCTTGCTTTCTTGTCCTCTCACATTACTGCCAGTGCTCGTCATTAGGTGAGTTCAGCTCATTTCGTTATTACTGAATAACACATCCTTGTATTGCTATTGCTTGCATTTGAGGGCCGTGGAGTGGAACAGATAGATACCACTATCTCTATAGCATCAACATGAAGCAGATTATTTTCATGTGTCAGCTCTAATGGTTTTCAATGTGCTATAATCATGGCGAAGATTCATCTTGGACATGTGGCTACACATATCCTTGAATACTCATAATAGCTTTGCTTCTTTTTCATTCTCGGCCTGTGGTTCAGCCAGTTTAGGTTGCATTTGATTGATACACGTAGTTTGCACAGAGTTGGAGTTTAACTTAAAATCAATGCGGCCCACCTTCCTCCCGTGGAAGAGAGGATATGATGGAGAGGACTGTATTGAAAAGCCTCACAGGGGCAGCAGCCTGTAAAATGTGCTAATGTGTGGAAAAGGTCTCATCCTGTTTCACACTAGAAAGACAAAGCCAATGACTAGTAAGAGCGGTTGGGAATGTTCTACCACAATAGAGCTGTTAATGCACTCCAAAGCACTGTATCAGAGGAGTCAGTGTATCATAAAGATGTGAAGATTAGAATGCCTATTGGTTTTCTTACGAGCATCAAAACAAGGCAGACAAAAAGAGAATAAAGATAAACACATGTTTCCACATTTACAATGACTTCTATGAAGACTGCTGGTAACTGTTTGATTTGACTGCAGCGTTTTGTCACCGCCCTCTCGCCTGGTCTCCACTTTCTAGAAGAGATCGAATTATATTTCCGTAATGTATTCCTATTTTCTTTTGCTAACATTAGATATTTACACAGCTAACAGCTGTTTAGCATTTAGCTTTATGAATATTACTCAGCTAGGGCGTTCGCCAGCGGTAGTTGCCAGTTGCTGAGACAGCAAGAGAGAGCTCTTGATCCTGCCCATTACCCAATGTGCTAACTTTCGTCACGCTATCTCCTCCTCTTCGCTTCTCTCCAACCCCTTTCTTAGAAGGAGGACACGTCCTTGGTTGGACATTCTGTTGACAGGAAGTTCCAGTGTTGTGGAAAGCTAGCCTGGCTCAGCTCAGCTCGTCTGCCTCTCCATTATGTATCTTATCACTTATTCATGCCACCATATTTTATTGATACACACACACACCCGCATGCAGGGTCATGTTAGGGGAGATAGTGTGTGTCTGATATATGTGTATACATGAGTCAGTATGATGGGTGTGAGAGGAGTGTGTGTATACATGTGTGGATGCACCCCAGAAACACATTATCTGTTTAAAGTGTGACCTGGTGTGTGAAGACAAACACTTTGCCGACACTCTATGTGTTGACCGAGTTAGCTGCCGTCTGATAAGTGATCTATGTTCCAGTATTCACAACCTGTCCCTCTTATGGTAGATTATGAGGCAGTTTGCTGGATTACCAAATTTCTGTATAACTAATGAATAGAAAGAACCCCTTCACGGAAATCTGTACCCCCCCAAAAAATGTTTCCTTTGAGAATGTGACCTCCCTCTGAGGCTTTATTCACTTAATCTCATCACTTTTGCAACATGTAAACAGATGACAGTACTAACTTTGGGTGGTTTGTCAATTCATAAAAGATGAGAAAAATTATGTTTTTGTCTTTTGATTAAAATGTTTTTAATGCTTTAAAGACCCAAACACAAGTACATTCGTCTCCACCTGCGTCTCGAGTGACCACTTGTGATCGGGCCTCACTTCCTTTCTCTACAAGCTTTATCACTGATTGGACAGAACAAATGCGTTGTTGTTTTTAACCGGCGGGAGACAGCAGTGCACGTCTTGAGCCAAGTCTGCCTGAAAATTAAAAATAAGTAATCCAAACAATAGAGACTGGGTCTATTCCTTGCCATGTTCCAGGCAAACCAAACTGACCAAGATGTTTGACATAATATATCTCAATGGGCTTTCCCACATTTTCAGACGTGGTCAACGTGAATACTTTCCGCTTACGCAGAAGACCTCAGGAGGCAGCCCTTTAATGTGGCCTCGGGCACATATACGTACACACTGCTCAAAGAATGTGACCACCTCCGAACGTGGTCTGAGGGATCGGATCCCAATGCGTCCTCAATGCGTCCGGGGTTCGTTCGCACCTTTACTTGTAGATGCTCACTTGTAATGAGATCACACACGATGCAGGAGGATGTCAGGTCTTAACAGGTTCTTACACAACCTGCAATATGTTATCTTTGGCTTATCTGACACTGACGAATCCAACAGAGGTCAGTGGGCTTGAAAGGAGGTCGTCCAACACGTCATTCCACCATGTCTAGAGATAGACGTTGTTATACCTGCTCTGAATAGATAGATATATAGATAACTACTTTATTAATCCCGCAGGGGGGAATTGTTTAGCCACGCGAAAAGCGGGAGCGAAAAGCCCCGTGTCATAGTTGCTCCAGGCTGCATCCCGCTACCTCCTGGATCTCTAAGAATTCAGTGTCTTTTGCACATCTTTGTATTCTCTATGGTGGTCTTCCCTTTATAGCCTTCATGGTGCTGCACTCACACACACAAATGATGGAAGTAGTTGTGTGAGGTATGAAGAAAGACTTTGAGAGCAAATATTGCTGGTTTCAGACCCAGTCCCTCAATTGTGTTAAAAAGGTGAGGAGGAGGGGGGCTTTCCAATGCATTAAGGCCTTAAGGCCTTAAGGTTTCTTTCAGAAAGTAAAAGCTTGAGTTAGAATGAAGGACATGTGGACCGAACTGTAGTTTTATAGTTTAAGTGCAGACTACTGCGAGAGGACCTGCAGAAGTTGATCATCTTGAAGGCTGCGCAATACGTACACAAGACATTGTCCTGACAAATTGCTGGACCAAGACCCAGTATTATCAGCTGGGATCAGCTCCAGCTCCCCCGTGACCCGGAGAAGGATAAGCGGTTCCAGGATAATGGATGGATGGAAGATAACAGTCTCATACTCGCCTGGAATTCTTTCTGAAGTCTTTGTCAAACCACTGGTTCAGCCAAAAGGAAATAAAATCAACATCAGTTCTCCAAATGAGTGCGTTAACAAGAGCTGACTGATGGATTATAACTGGTTTACTGGTTCAACTCAACTGCTCTTGGGTCAAACACAGTCTCCTGTTTCTTATTCACGTTTACGAACCATTGGTGAGCATCACACTAGTGTACACAATTGTACTTTGAGACAAAATAGGATAACGTTCTGGTGCAATTGTTAATTTCCAATATATAATGTACAAGATCCCAGCGTGTGTCCTGTAACTTCATACCGAATAGTCCAAAGTCCAAACCACTCATGTCACATAATGGATGTCTCTTGTATCAGCTGGAGCGACAGTTTGGAGAAAATGGCCTGGATGCAGTTTGAGTGACGGGTCACAGATCAAGGCGCGTTACTTGCTCCAGTCAGCAGAGCGACAGAAGCAGCAGCGACAAGTGTTTTGCTGCTTGCCGCCGCCGCCGCCGGAGCAGATTGGGTGAAGTGGATCGCCCTCAACCAGAGACCATTTCTGATACTGCACACAAAGTGTGTCTCCGGCCCTCTTGTCGTCCGACCGACCCAAAACAGACACGGGAACAGGGCTTTAAAAAGCGCTTCCTTCCACTCTCACCATCGCTCTCTTTTTATTTCTCGCCATAATTCTCTCTCTCTCTTTCTGCTCTTACTTGCCCTCCTTTTCTGTGAACCCTTACAGACCCTTGTGTGTGTGTGTGTGTGTGTGTGTGTGTGTGTGTGTGTGTCTCCCTTGAGCGAGCTGTTAAGTGCAGTCTCCAAAAAAACTCCACAAAAGCCCATTTGCAGTCAGCTGGAGCGCCATACACACAAGCGCATAGTGACACTAACACGCATAGACACACACACACACACACACACACACACACACACACACACACACACACACACACACACACACACACTCTCTCTCTCTCACACATGCACACTTTTCACACTTCCCTCTGGGCAAACGAGGCAGAGTGGCAGAGGCGAGGCTGGGATAAATGATACAATGATATCCAGGCCTGACTTGTCAGTGCAGTTGAGAGAGAGGATGAGGAGGAGGAGGATGAAGAGGAGGAGGGGCGAGCAGTGGCAGCTCTGAATACAGGAATTATTCTTCATCGTCTCACACTGTCGCCGCATATTACGCTCAAAGTCTCGCCTGGCAACGTGGAGGGAGGGAGGGAGAGAGAGAGAGAGAGAGAGAGAGAGAGAGAGAGAGGGAGAGAGAGAGAGGGAGGGAGGGAGGGAGAGGGAGATGGAGAGAGAAAGAGTGAGAGAGGGAGGGAGAGAGAGGGCGAGAGAGGGAGAGAGAGAGATAGAGGGAGTGAGAGAGGTTGGGAGGAGGGCAGCGCTGAAGGGCAGATATAATGACCACACTCTGCTTTCACACTCGTCGTCTCTTCTCTCAGCACCATACTCTCTGGCCTCAGCCAGCCTCGCATTCCCTTTTCTGTTCTTTCACTCAGTCCCTGACGTCTCCCCCCCTTCCCCCCCTCCCTCCTCTTCCTCCCTGCGTTTGTTCTTTCTGTCTGTCACGGCAGCGCTGAGTAGCTTTCAGGGAGAGAGTGTACTCATTTGCTCTCTCTCTTTCTTCTCTCTCTTTGGTTAAAGCGAGGGGACAACATGGCCCTCTGGGCATGTCACAAAATGATTAACTAATAGTTTTGAGTTAGTCAAGTATCCAAATGGCGTGCTTGTGTGTGTGTGTGTGGTCCATAGCGTGAGTATTCCAGTCTGTACATTAGGCCGGC
The DNA here is from genome assembly GCA_038501785.1 of Myoxocephalus aenaeus. Lineage (NCBI taxonomy): Eukaryota > Metazoa > Chordata > Actinopteri > Perciformes > Cottidae > Myoxocephalus > Myoxocephalus aenaeus. The sequence continues at coordinate 546,857 of JBAMJR010000115.1, forward strand.
TATTGAGATCATAGTCACAATTATGCTGTGTACAATATACATGCAGCTGTACATACATGAAGGCTGCGAGGAAGCTGGTAGCTAAAGATTGGCCATATTGACGCCAGCGTTAGACTGGGAAGCACTTCAATGGATGGTGGGAGTCACATTTTGAGGCACGTCTGATTCATTATGTATCCAGCCAGCTTTCTGGACCGACTGAAAGGACTTGGAGTTCATGACAAATCAGACTGGCATGTTGAAAACCTAAACTATTAAGTTCACTTTGCTCGGGAAACTAAAAGCAGACACATACAGCTCTGTCTGTGCCTTGTCTTCCAGCAGCATTTCTCCCTGACGTCTTGTAAATTCATCTCTACTCGGTGGCTGGTAGGCCACAACATGTGACCGATGGTTGGGCGTGTGTGGGGGGGGCACAGTTCATATCTGAAGAGTAACAATAAACATCTTAGATCTTGAAACGTACGGGTAGTGGGCAAAAACACTTTCCCTGCAGAGCTAATCCCCAACACCGTTGCCTGCCAAGAAACTTGCTAGTGCTGACAATTAACAATTCATGTGTCGCGAAGTTGCTCGTCAAAGTTCACCCAAGTTGCAAATGCAAAAGGTTCACACAGACCTGCTGATTTGGCAGTTCCACTGGAATGAACCGATCCCTCTCTCTGATGTTTTTCTGGTGTGATGGCACCGTGAAGTTCATACAGAACGCACACATTCGGTGCTCAACCTGACCTGGCTTTGGCCCATCTACAAAAATAATAATAAAAAAAGCTGGTGCTGGATATCCTGTCTGATTCAAAGTCGTGTTTGCTTATAGCTTAATTGAATAGAAGCTGATCTAAATCGTAAATTTGCAAACTTCTGACTATGTTTTTCAAAAGTTGCGCACGTTCTTTCATAAGTTGAGTTACTTACACAAACATAACATTTTACAACTTTGACTTTTATAGAGAAACATGTTAATGTTGGTTGAAGTTTGATTTGATGAAATTTGTCCCAAAACTGGGATATCAAGCAAACAAAATGTAAAAAATACACATTATAGACACTTTATCGGCTACCTAAATAAAGATTTGAACTCAAGTGTGCTTTTATTCAGAGACATTTATCTTCACTGGGTTGCGTGCTTACAGTCCGTTATGAACTTCTAAACAGTCTGCCGGTCAGCCAGCCAGACGAGTGTACACGGCCTGTAAGCATGTTATTCTTGTTTGTGTGTGTGTGACTGTAAGGTGATGTGTGTATGTGTACAGCTGAAGCCAGCACATGTCTGCACTGATTTATAGGAAAAGAAGGACCTCCAAGCCTGTGCTTCTCTGTGCTGTTGCTCTTGTGATGGGTATCAGTGGACTAAAACAGGCTGAACAGCAGAGAGACCGGGCAGTCGGCAGGATGGATAAAAGCCCGGCTTTGTGTGAATGGAGGACGCGGCCAATTCAAATACAGGAAGTATTGTACCACCATTAAATCACACAGCTGTCTGAACAGGCGTGCAGTCTAGTTTCCATGTTTCCTTAATAGACCAATTAATGATGTTTTCTATGGAACTATTTATATAATAGCAAAACTTAAAAAGGCTATTAATTTGTATACAATAGAAAACGTTTTATTTTCCTGCGCAGCTCGTTTGCATGGCTTCAGGCTTCAATGGAGCTACTTCATTTTACAGTGACAAAAGAAGTATATTGACTCTATATTTGAAGCAAACCACCACTACCTATTGTCAGATTGTCTGGATGGGCATGCTATCTATGATCGGAATACATCTGCTGGGCCAAATGTAAAATATATAAACATTATCAGTTCACGTTTAGCAGTAACTGAGTATGTTCATATCAAGTTGATTGATTTTGATCGATGGACTTTGGGTTACTGACTACATACTTACAGCACATTGGTGCAGAGAACTCCAGGACACATTAAAGGCAAATCCCATATATATATATATATAAAATAAAGTAACGATCAGTGTATTGCAGGTATTATTTTGCCATGCTGTACTGCAATTTACCACAAACGTGTTACTTCCTTACATTACCTTTTGCCTCTGTTAGTCATTTTCAACATATTTTCACTGAATGTGTTGGATAATCCTAGACATCTACACTCACCTAAAGGATTATTAGGAACACCTGTTCAATTTCTCATTAATGCAATTATCTAATCTACCAATCACATGGCAGTTGCTTCAATGCATTTAGGGGTGTGGTCCTGGTCAAGACAATCTCCTGAACTCTAAACTGAATGTCAGAATGGGAAAGAAAGGTGATTTAAGCAATTTTGAGCGTGGCATGGTTGTTGGTGCCAGACGGGCCGGTCTGAGTATTTCACAATCTGCTCAGTTACTGGGATTTTCATGCACAACCATTTCTAGGGTTTACAAAGAATGGTGTGAAAAGGGAAAAACATCCAGTATGCGGCAGTCCTGTGGGCGAAAATGCCTTGTTGATGCTAGAGGTCAGAGGAGAATGGGCCGACTGATTCAAGCTGATAGAAGAGCAACTTTGACTGAAATAACCACTCGTTACAACCGAGGTATGCAGCAAAGCATTTGTGAAGCCACAACACGCACAACCTTGAGGCGGATGGGCTACAACAGCAGAAGACCCCACCGGGTACCACTCATCTCCACTATAAATAGGAAAAAGAGGCTACAATTTGCAAGAGCTCACCAAAATTGGACAGTTGAAGACTGGAAAAATGTTGCCTGGTCTGATGAGTCTCGATTTCTGTTGAGACATTCAGATGGTAGAGTCAGAATTTGGCGTAAACAGAATGAGAACATGGATCCATCATGCCTTGTTACCACTGTGCAGGCTGGTAGTGGTGGTGTAATGGTGTGGGGGATGTTTTCTTTAGTGCTGTCATATTAGCGCGTTATTAACGGCGTTAACGCAAACCAATTTTAACGCCGTCAATTTTATTAACGGCGTTAACGCATTTTAATTTTTCAATTATTTTTTTCACCACGCCGGATGTAGCTCACCCGGAAGCAAAACAATAGGCACGCCGTTTGGGCTTGGAAGCTAGGCTAACGTTACGGTTTGAAATTAATGAACGGTGAGCGCGATACGGCAAAATGAATGATATTCAGTGAACTGAGAACAGGTGCGCGTGCCAGAAGGGAGCGCGAGTGAACACATTGAACACAGCAGGAGAGAACGCAACGTTAGCCAGCTAGCTAAAGCTCCGGTGGAAAATTATTAGCTTATGCCGTGTTCAGTCCAGTGTGAACACGGCATAACGCTACCGTTTTTGAGGAGGTAGATTTTGAGGTGAGGGGACTGACAAGGCAGAAGGTAAAGTGGTCCACCGTTCTATCAATAAGCAGACCTGCCAACCTGTACGCAATTTGCGTAGCGGATACGCATTTTGACGTCAAAGTACGCTGGTAAAAATTAGTCTAAAATTAATTTTAGACTAATTGACCAGCACACATTATATGCAATGCAATATAATGCATGACGAGTATTTAATGACTTATCAATATATAGGTTATATATCAAGGTTGGCAGGTCTGAATAAGGCTAAACTAGAAGTTAACACTAATACAAACATTATTTTTGCAGAATGAGTGTGTTAGGGGAGAAGGATGCAGCCATTGTTAAACAGCTGGATGCTAGATTGAAATGCAGCTGGAACTGGTCGTGACTAAAACTGGAAGGCAAGGTCTCAATAAAAGGGCAAGAGGTGTCCTTTCATCTAGGAGATATATTCTCCAAAATCAACAGGCAGGGATTCGCCAGATGCATTCTCTGCATCAAAGATATAAATGATGCTAACAAAGGCAGCCATGCTCTCCCTTACCACATTGTGCCTCATATACTGTAAATGTTAGACCAGTGACAGGCTGGCATGAAATGGCTTGCATAATACTTAGTAAGGAGGCCATAATAATGTTTGACTCATGGCTGAAGTTAAGTTTCTCCAGCTCTCCCCAGGTTGGCAAAAAAAGCATCTCAAAATGCATCAGATTGATGCTTTAAAATATGGAATATTGAAATTTTTCTTACGGGGGAGCATGCCCCCGGACCCTCCTAGAGGGGTAATATCCTTCTCACCTTTTTCACCCCTGACCCGTTTTCATGCCTGGTGCACTCTATAATTTTATTTTGTAAACCCTTGTTTACCTGACATGTGCAGTGATTTTATTTTGTACCGCCCTGTTTGGCAGTTGTTTTTCAATAAAATAAAGCAAGCCAATCCACTTTTTCATGTTGATAAGAGCATTAAAATGCCCCCCAAAAAAATTGCGATTAATTGCGATTAATCGCGAGTTAACTATGACATAAATGCGATTAATCGCGATTAAATATTTTAATCGTTTGACAGCACTAGTTTTCTTGGCACACTTTAGGCCCCTTAGTGCCAATTGGGCATCGTTTAAATGCCACGGCCTACCTGAGCATTGTTTCTGACCATGTCCATCCCTTTATGGCCACCATGTACCCATCCTCTGATGGCTACTTCCAGCAGGATAATGCACCATGTCACAAAGCTCGAATCATTTCAAATTGGTTTCTTGAACATGACAATGAGTTCACTGTACTAAAATGGCCCCCACAGTCACCAGATCTCAACCCAATAGAGCATCTTTGGGATGTGGTGGAACGGGAGCTTCGTGCCCTGGATGTGCATCCCACAAATCTCCATCAACTGCAAGATGCTATCCTATCAATATGGGCCAACATTTCTAAAGAATGCTTTCAGCACCTTGTTGAATCAATGCCACGTAGAATTAAAGCAGTTCTGAAGGCGAAAGGGGGTCAAACACAGTATTAGTATGGTGTTCCTAATAATCCTTTAGGTGAGTGTATATAATCTCGTTCCTTTTCACTGGGACAATAATCTACAGTATATGTATGTAACTTTGTGTATGTAATCTATTTTCAGACAACATGGTTCCTAGTCAACACTCGTTTGAAATCTAAGCTGGAGGATTATTACGCTTAGATTTTTCCTGCTCTTTGAAGAAGTCAACTAATCACAAAAAGTCTGAATTTAAAGTATGTATTTCCCGCAAATATGAAAATAAAAGGCATATATTTTTGCTGGTAAGTGACCCTGGTTCTGTACAACAGGGATACTTAAGTCTGCTCCATGTGGTGAGGAAAAATACCGGCCTCTGTTGGCACTCGTCCGTGATTAGTCTGTCCCATACATTATTTTTCAGTAACACAGTGGGTGTCATGGTGGGTGTGGGGCCCCGTTACGCATGGACTGGAACTTAGGACGGTGCACATAGCTATTCTGGCACGACTTCAGTTGTATGGCAACGCTTCATGTAAATACAGTTGGACCCTCCAATCATCTGTGCGTTGTGTGAACTCTGTGGTCCTAACAGCAGCATGATGCTCACCGTAAACAGTATGAAGCCCAGCGTCAACAGCATCACCCACACCTGAGCCACCGGTACAAACACAGGGACGTTCAACCAGAGGCCCTGAGGTATGAGGCCCTGTACCGTTCACACTCCACACACACAGCTGGGAAATCACCCACACGCCTCCGTCATGGGCCAATAGAATAGTCTCTTCCCATAAAAGTCCAAAAGCAGATTGTTGTGTGTGAGTTCCCTGGTACTGTGATGAAGAAGAGGTAGACAGAGGACTTCCCCTACACGGTGTATTCAGGGTTCATACACATTCTGACCAATGGATTTCCATGACTTTTCCATGACTTTAAACCAAATTTCCATGACCAAACATTTTGTGAAATCTCGGTGTAAACATGAAAAAGTGAGTATGTAGTATTTAAACTAACAATGAGAATTCCAAAGCATACAGTATACCTTACATGACACAAATGAATGAGAGACAATAGTTTGATTAAAAGAATAAACATTTATATAGATGCCTGTATGTATGCCTGCTTATATTTTGAGCATCTTTCTTTTAAAAGCATATTAATTATTTCAAACTCAGCGTAAATGAACGACATGAACATATGAATATAACACATTTCCATGACTTTTCCAAAACTTAGGGGATTTAATTTTTTTCAAGGACTTTTCCAGGCCTGGTTTTCCATGACCGTAAGAACCCTGTGTATTCCTACTACTCTGACTCGTCGTCGACCTTCTGGGAGGAGAAAGCTCATTGTTTTAGTGGAAATAATGACAGAAGCAGTTTTCAAATCAGTCACACAGACTGAGAATATATGGACATAAATTATCCAGCTTGTTTTGATGACATGCCCCAAATCTGGACATTCAACAGAAAACTAGATGAATGAGTAGATGAACCAATTACTGGCCACAGGGACTAATAACTAAAGCAATTATGGTACTTTAGAAATGAGTAACAGTAATGAGTAATGTATTGCATTGTTCCAGTCAGGAGCCCAGCACTGGTTAGATGCATACGGTAGATTACAGCCTCTTAGCAGAGTCCAGTGGCATTAAAACATTAAGGCACTATATTTGATAGCTTGTTCTAATATACAGTGCACATCCATCAAATGGAAAAAGAACACTTGGTCCAAATGGAAAAATAGCATGATCCTAAAGCACAATGCCGTTTAGTGTACTATTGATTAGTAAATGGGGCGAGGGAGAGATAAGCAACATTGTGTTGGCTCTTTAGCATTAGGTGCTCACATATGTTCACAATGCACGTTGATACACAGAACTGTGTGAGGGGAACCTCAATCACACGCAGCAGAACTGATGTTTTCTCTGAAGTGATAACATCAGATACATAGTGGAACCCTCCCAGAGGCCGGCGGTCCGGGTTCCACCAGCAAACGAGCAATTATTGAGTCAGGGAGCCTGTTTGGACCCCCGCCTGCTAGCTCACAAACGCAGGAACTTTAAGAGGTAGTGCAGGTCAGTCGGGGAAATATATACACACACACACACACACACACACACACACACACACACACACACACACACACACACACACACACACGAGTATATGTCCAACCATATGTAGATATTAGGTAGTTGATAGAAACACATATCCATCAGCACATGCGTGCACACAAACCCGAGTAATTGCAAACACTTGTGCATACACACACATGTAAAGATCCTTTTAACACATGCATGTGAAGGGTGGAGCTAATAAAATACAGGCCCACACATACATTGACACACTTGTATTTACATAAACACACACACCCACATGATTACATTTGCACACACGGCTCAAATACAAACATATGCAGTGGGGTACACAAATGTATGCATCCGCACATATACAGATGAGTGTACTGTATATGTGTGTGTGTCTGTGTGAAGGCCTCAAGCTTCACACACTTTATTTTGTATACAGTACAACAATATATAAGCAATTGGTGGACTTAATAAAACACACACACACACACACACACACACACACACACACACACACACACACACACACACACACACACACGCTCCCAACTTTGCGGTGCTGATAAGGCTCTAATAAATATTTGTCTTGGGTCGAGCGTTGAGAGAGCCAGCTGAGTTGTGCTGTTCAGACAGTCTTACTATTATTCCTATTATTGTTATTATTATTACTCCCAGTTTCTTTGAGCTTGGATCCAACATACAGAGCTGGTTATGACCCGGTGGCTGTGGGTGGTCCCAGCACCATTAACTCATCAATCAGCCAAACTAAACCCAACACATTCGCAGCAACATGAAAAACAAACGGAGCACTGTTGGCACCAAGAGCACCGGATATTTCATCTAAACCATTACCCAGTGTCCCTGTGAGTGGTGAAGATACCGTGAGCCTTTGAAAATAAAATAATAATAGGCAAATAAGTAAATTTCAAGAACCAACCTGATAAGCCATAGGATCCTCTAATTAGGGGACCCTAGGTGTTCTACAGCTCATATGACCTTGATATGATCAAAAGTCAAGAGTCTGAGCAAAAAATGACTCCTCGATTGCTCCCCGAGGTTTTTTATTGTATTGTTCTGTGCCTTCCCATCATCCCCCAGAGTAATACTGCACATCTTTAGAAAGATTAAGACCTAAAGCATCTAAATCAAAATAAACAAAAGCATTGACATGTTATGAAGCATATTCAGTCCAAAAACCTTGTTTTTCGTTTCAGAAATTGAAAAATTACCTACTTTGACCTGGGCCCCGTTCCTCGTACGTGGTTCAACTACATCAATCAAAAGTCCTATTATCCATCTTAAATTACCCCGATGATTGACGTCAGGCTATCTCGGTTTCTCAAAGGCTGATCCGCACTCAAACAGTCTTGTTAATTCAAACCAGACGTCAGTCATCAGGATAATTGCGCGTGCCCGTCTGCTTCAAAAGGGGAAAGAGTCGATCACCGAATCCATGATTATCTAACATGACCTGGCAAATAAACTCGAAGGAAGAGCCTCTTTTTTCTCCGCTGACGAGCAGGAGATGATCATAAACGCATATGAGGAATTCAAGACCATAATCATGGCGAAATCTAAAGCTGCGTTCACATCAAAAGTGTTGCGAATATTCGCAATGCTTTTGCTGTGAACGCAGCTTAACACCACCACCTGCCGACATAAGCATGGCAAAATATCAATCTTGTTAAATGGGTAAGTGTTGGGAGAACGTATCGGCTAATTTTAAGTGCGTCATCACCCCAATCAATCAGATTATATGTATTTAAATGTACCTGCTCCTCTGTGGATGAATTATCACTGTACACGTGTATGCTTATTACACTTCACACACTTCAAATGCACTACACTACATACTTTGAATTTTGCACTCTTTTGCAATCTTGTATTGTTTAAATTTAATCTGCTAAATTAATGAATACGCTCTGCAGCTGTACATATATTTCATTCCAGTTATTTGTATTCTATTTTATTTGTGTATATATATATATATATATATATATATATATATATATATATATATATATATATATATACACATATATATATAACTTTATTTTAATTTAATTTTGTATATATCTTTCATACCTGTTGCTTTTTTATATATTTTATCTTGTGTGTTTAAAGGCGCTACTACGACAACAAATTTCCCCTTGGGGATTAATAAAGTACATATCTATCTATCTATCTATCTATCTATCTATCTATCTATCTATCTATCTATCTATCTATCTATCTATCTATCTATCTATCTGCTGTTTTATTGCTACTGCTATTTTTATTTGTATATCGCTATGTTATTGCTATATTGTATAGCTTTTTAGGCACATTGCTGTTTCTTTTGCTAAACAGCTGCAACAGTGAAATGTCCCACTTGGATTATTACATACAGTATGTCTGTCTAAAGAACACTTTATTTTTTTTACATATGCCTTTGATCTATTTATTATGTAATAGACAATGCATCTACAGGACTAACTCTATTACTTGTAGGAAATGTTCATAACCACCCATGAGCCCAGTTTATGAATGGGATGTGGGTCTAATGTAAGTCACAGGTACAACGTGGACATGCTAAGGCCGATACATGTTCTCTGTGGCTGATACCAAAGTGATTCAACTAGTTATGGAGCAGTTCACATTTCCTGTTGGTGTCTGGTATCTCTTTGTTTGGAAAACTCCTCCGATGCCCTATATATTCTGCACCAAAGACGGAGATACTATACAAAATATCATACCCACTGGAAAGAAATGTGTTTATCGTGAAATTACAGAATGCAAGTAAAGGTCCACAGAAAGTGTGGTTGTTCCTCAGCTGGAGTCGCTCTCAGCTGAGCTGCACCAGTGGTCCACTCTCCATATGGCTTCAATGGAATTTATGTTGGACAGGCACCAATAAGCCAAATCCAGTTAGCAACATTATATCATTGGAGCCAAATCGAATTTCAGCCACAGTGTAATTTAGTCGTCAGTGTCTCTCTCACTCTCTCTCCCCTCCTCTCCTATGTGCTCTGTTCTCTCCCTCCCTCCCTCCGTCCGTCCCTCCGTCCATCGCTCTATGTGAGTGTCACCTGCCCTCCGAGCTGGCGACGCTGGGTCTCGGCCTTAGCGTGAGAGCCCCATTACCCTGACTGGAGGCTTTGTTTTCCCTGTGAATCTGCGAAAGAGTGTGTCTGTGTGTGTGTGTGTGTGTGTGTGTGTGTGTGTGTGTGTGTGTGTGTGTGTGTGTGTGTGTGTGTGTGTGTGTGTGTGTGGAGGAGAATGTGAGAGAGACGGTGATTTGTTACATCAGTGAGCATTCCAGCTCTGAGATCCTCTGAGCAGAAACATAGAGAAGGGGGGGGTGGTCTTGTTTGTTGCTGTGTTTCAATCCAAATCTTTTTATTTTGTCAATGATCATACTGCAAATAGTTTTTGTAGACAATAACCTGTGATGAATAGCAGTGGAATGGCACAAATAATGACAAGTAGAAGTTTGAAAAGTTCGCAGAGAATTCACTCAGCACTCTGAAACACATGACGGAGAAATGGATGAGGGGAATGTGTGCATAGGTGAGGTAAGAGTGGGCGTGGCTTCCATACGTGTGTTCACAACCAGGTTCAAGGTCAGCAGCCCCTCTGTGTGTGTGTGTCTAACGCTGAGGCTCCCAGCACATGGAGACGCTGAGCAAGATACCATTTGCCTTTGCCCATCGAAGTGTCACGCCAAGACACACATGCGCACACACACGCACACGCACACGTACACATACACACACACACAGAAAGCCTTTAAACAGACCATATACAGCTCAATTCACAACGGAAACATTTTAAAGTGTACATCCAGAAACTGTGAATAATTCATTGAGCGTCACAACTCTCTCCCGTTAATCCGGGGAGGAGCGTGTCGTGTCCTGTGTGGATCAGATGTGGATGGGATGCCATGTCCGACTGTTGCTCTGCTCCAATAGAAAGCCACGGGAAAGGTGAGGTGTTGGACATTATTCGTAAGTCCTGCCTAGCAACCCTCCCGATGATTTAAGTAAAAATGAATGAAATGCGTGGAGCACACGTTAACGGGTGCTTGGTTTGGGTGGAGAGAACTCGGTGGGAAGCAGATTGTCTCCTCACTGCAAGGAAGCCAGTTACATCCCGAGGTTGTTAGTGCGTGTGGGAGTGTCCTTGACATGGCATGACAATATATAGAAACATATTTTTCAAACTATGGTTTTTCCATCCATTTTTGTTTTATTCTTCTGTTTTTTATTTATGTTATTTGTATACAATATAATTTCAGGCTATAGCTTAATAATATTTTGAACTACAGTAAACTATATTGCATGTACTGCACTGTACTGTGTCATACTGTTGTGAATTAAACTCAGTACAGTAGTTGAATTTGCTGTAATTTGAAAAGCGTTTAAAACAGCTGTTCTGTGTTTTGAAACAGTCAATGAAAAAAGTAAATATTGAAGCTGTCCGTTTCATTACTTTATATTCATGTAATAAATACACAAGTGTCAATGAGATGGAAATTTACATGAAATACAAACAAAAACAAAAACAAATTCTAGTGATCACTTTGATGGTAATATAAGAGGTATACACTGAATGTTCAATTCTTTTAGTCAGCTGATTTATTTGAGATAATGTTTCTCTATGATTTTTGGGTTCAGGACCTTTTTATTGAGTTTCGCTCTATATCATACATTCATAATGAATTCCTTTGACTCTTGTAACTCTGCATCTGTTCTTGCTTCTGCAGCTCTGAACGGCATTAATAAGGCTTATTTTATCATACTTTATGTAGTAATTCACAAAAACAAAAACAAAAAGTTCTAATGAAAGTGATTTTGTTCTTTTAATAAGCAGTTTTAATATGCCCGGTTTTGTTTTTATTTTGTTTTTATGAAGATTTTTTATTTATTTTTGTCGGTCCTGGAATTTGTCTCTGAGATGTCTGCCTCCACCGGGATGCAGGTGAATCATTTGACTTGCTAAGAGCATAAAACAAAAAAGACAACAGCAACTTCTCTGTTCAGGATCATCGTCCCTCTCACTGTTAATAATCTGAAGAACACCCTGAACCAAAACAACTTCCATTTCAACAAGTCTCTGACAGCTAGTGGTTCCAATGAACAGTGAGAGATGAAAGATCTGCATGACTGGATACCACTAATGCTAAGAGAGGAAATACAGTATGTTTTCAAACTCCTTCTGTAGAACCAGTATTAATATAGATTAGTTAAACAGGTAATCAAACAAACCGTGTCCATCCGTCATGCTGTAACCATTTAAGAAATACTGAGGTCCAGGGGGCGGGGTTTACGAGCGGTGGTTTGGGGGCATGTCCCCCTAATCCACAATTTAAATATACGCATTTTAAGATGTTTGGAGAGAAAAAAAATGGATATCAACAGCTTTACACCACAGTGACATCTCAGTGAGCAGTAGCATAAATAATCTGTCAAGCAGTGATATATGAGAAAGAATCAGTTGAAGTGTTACAATGAATGATCCATACAGAAGAGGTTAAAATGATCACTGCCGGTCCCTTTCTCTGTGACTCCAGTGTATGGAAAACAACTTAAAATAATATACACATTCTTTATTTAAATTTAGTGTTTGAGTTTGCATCATTTTGGATTTGAATTATTGATATGTGTCTCAAATAGTACAAAACAAAAGTTTTAAATAATATATCTATAAAAAAAAAAATAGTATTACACTATAATTGTGTGAGGAGTTTGTTTTGTTAAATTCAGCCTACAGATTCCACTGCATAAACTAAAGAACACATGTATGTCTGTGGTGATCGGGTCAGGTGATCTCCATCACTGTCTCTCCTTCTCTTTCTCAGTCTCCTCATCTTGTCCTGTATCTCTTACCGACATGAAGCTGAGCTTTGAGTTACAGTCGTTTCATTTCTGTCAGTCTCAGTGAGGAAAGTAAAGTAAACACAAGTCGACCACATGGGGTGAAAGGGAACTAACTAGTCAGTATCACTGGCCACTGTTTACTGCAGTGCACTCGCACTGCAGCTGTAGCTCAGATGATTTCTGGGGAGGAACAACACTGAACTACTAACAGTCCACCAGTGAAACATCCCGTCATCTGACTGCCCCACACATGATGCAACTGCCCGTCCGGTTACCTCAAGTTACTGACATTGACGTTGAGTAAAGGTTTTTGTCGTAATGACAAGATCCTCCACTTTACCACGTCGCCACACGAGTATGCACACAAGCCATGGCTGCGTCCAGATAAGCGAGACGGTAATCTTGCCCATGTGCAATATCTTTGTCAAAGTCAAGTTAATTTAGTCATACAACACAGAGGGGGCGGTCATGGCTGTTACCGGAATGAACAACAGTGACCCAAGCAGGTCCCTCTTTTCATTAAAGTCTAACTCCTGACCATGTATGGCTCTCCTCCTTCCATCAGACACAGGGACATTTCCCATGTTACAGCACTGAAGTGCTGCACTATTAGATTAGCCAACAGAGGCTGAAGCCTCTCTGCCTGTATGGATGAATAGAGGAACCAACAAGTCCATCACATTCCCTGTGGATGATGTCTTCAGCACAGCTCAAAGCGCAGAAAATGTGTGTGTGTGTGTGTGTGTGTGTGTGTGTGTGTGTGTGTGTGTGTGTGTGTGTGTGTGTGTATTACGGCTGTATTTTGATGTAATGTGATCAGTAATGAATTTTGTGGGGGTCAACATGGGACTTGGGGGTGGAGGGAAGAAGAACAAGAGGCGACTGACTACTGGTGTCCGTGAGTCTCTTAACTCTAATGTAATGAAGAAACACAGAAGGGGGGGGGGGGCAGAGAAAGGGAGAGCGCGAGAGAGAGAGAGAGAGAGAGAGAGAGGGGCTACAAATGAGGTTAAGTCCTAAGCTTGGGGGGTGGGGGGCAACTGGACTGAATATGGCTTGGGATGGTTGGTTGGGGGGATGATAGTCGATGCTAAATCCATTAGGGCCTTGTGACCCCCCCCCCCCCCACACACACACACTCACTCACTTAAGAAGGGGGGAAAGAGAAAGAGAGCGCACTGCCACTTCCTAAACGAGTTAACCATTTGGACTGTCAGGGCCAACGGCATGTCTGCTGTGCACACATAAGCACATGCAGGCAGGAAGCCTCGGAGTAAAGAGTAAAGCAAGGCATGTGCAGTTATGCCAAAACCTTTCTTTCAAAACACGCACACACACGCGCACGCGCACACACACACACACACAGCCAGAACGTCCCACTAATGGTGAGCTAATCCATCACTGGACCTTGACCTGGCAGCACTGTATCCTGGGTAATGCCATAGTGAGGAAGTCATGCTACCTAACAAGACACTTAGCGGCGCTGGAGACATTTATAATGGAGTTAGAACCAAAACAGTGATCCAGAGCACCAAGGTGGTGGTTTTTGTGTGTGAAAGGACTCACACTGCTACATCATCATTCCCTATTACATCAGCTTGCACCAAGTCTTGACAAGAGATTTATTTATTTACAGCCTGAAAATGTATCAAGAACAGCATGTGAAGACAGAAAACTCGGTTGATTCTTTGTCTCGTCTGCGATGCTTTTGCTAAAAGTGTCGATGTAGACTGGACGGCCTTTTAGATCAGATTTCATTTGCAGGAGTTAACAAGAAACAAATTGTCTCCTCTGTACCGCCTCAGCGCCATGTAGCTCCCGTTCTCAGATTTCCACAAAACAATTTCATTAACCCACGCTGGCAAAAAGCAGTGACGTAGGTTACCCTAAAAAGATAAGAACAATGTGACTGTACTTACTTTGGAAATAACTGAAAGCATTAGCTCAGATTTCTTGAAGTGGGCTTGTATGGACACTCCCTGGTTCTCCGAGGTAAAATGACACATTGTTTTGGTCAATGAAAGTCTTCAGCTTCCTGTTGTAAAGGCTATCTGACCACCAGATGTAGCGGCCGTGTTCATGTGAAGTGTTTGTGCGTGTGTGCTTTGTGTCGTCTGGGCTGACCTGTAGCGGATCCCACGATGTCCCTGCAGGGCGACTCAGACATGGCATCGGCCAGTCTCTCTCGCAGGCCTTCGTCACTGGCGTCTGCTGAGCCCACGTTGTGTCGTGGGATGCCGAAGCTCTCCGGCCAGCTACCACACACTTCCAGCAGGGTCACCCCACGTCCATCGAAAGGACCTGCATGCAAACAACACACACATGGTTCAGGCTCTTTTGGTTAACAACTGAATTGAGGGATGCAGCAATATTCACAGTTGCACCAACTCTCCAACAATCAGCTGATTCGTAGGATCAGGATCAATCCAGACATTTGGATTGAATCAAATATATGAAGCTTGATCCAGTTCTGCTTCTGCAGTTCCTAATTTGGGTGCAGGCAGTTTCAAGTTCCATAATGATATGAATTAAGCAGAGCAAACTAAGGTCAAAACTAAAGGTCTTTAAGGGCGATACCTAAATTAGAGGCGCATGTGCTTTACTTGAGAATTTCCATTTTATGCAAATTACTTTAAATCTACTCATCTCAGAGACTAATGTACTATTTACAGTCATAGTTACGAGTTATTTTTCAGGTTACACTTTATCATACAGTAAAAACTATGTATCTCCAAATTTGGTGAATTTGAATGTTTGTGATAAACTGAAGGATAAAGTGTTACTTGATCTTTCAGAAAGTTATCCATCCAGCAGCTAAAGAAGCTAAATAAGATATTAAAATACCCTCTTGAATTAGCGGCAAAATGACATATGACGTATGATCTGTGATGATATAATGTGATACATTGCTGTAGGTTAAACTACCACACAGTATGTAGAGGAGTTAG